>JAQPPZ010001583.1:2400000-3000000 GCA_028583015.1 Wollemia nobilis
TTGCATCCTTATAATAACCAATTTTAAATTGTACCATACATTGTTTGATTACCAATATTTGATACCCATTTTATAACCACAAAAATTTTTAAGATGCTCCATCCTCTTCAAACCAAATTTATCTACGATATTTGTTGATAATAAGTTGTTTGTGCTTCTGTTTTCCACAAAAAATTTACAATATTTACCTCATGATTTATAAATAATTTTGAATAGGTTCCTTCTTTGCTGAGGTTCATGTGTCTCCTTTGTTGGTTTCAACAACACTTTTTTCATCATAAGGAATTATCCTTGTTTTGGTTCCTATGTGTGCTTTCGTGAGGCTACACTTTCCTCATTTGCTTGTGTAATATGGCTACGGGATTCCTTTCCATACCCATTGATTTTTTGTGCTTAAGGATATTCATATACCCTATTTCTAGATTCTCCACATTTGTAACAACTTTTTAGGAATCCTCTACCCCTTCATCTACCATAACCTCCTCTTCCTCTTGAAAATATCATTTTTATCTATTATTATAAGAAGTTATAGCTTCTCCCTCCTACCTTTATTTTCCTCTTCCTTGTGAGGATCATTCTTTAGCTCTAGCATTATTTTTTTATTTTCACAATTTTTTTCTGTCTTGAGTGCATATTGATATACCTCTTCAATAGTTTTGATTCAAATTATGCCAATATCATCTTGTATGGATAATATTAGTCCATTTATGTATCTTGCCACTTTTTCCTCATCATCTTCTATATGACCTGCTCTTATGGTCAATTTATAGAACTCTTTTGTATATTCTTTTACTCCTAACTCTTTTTGCTTGAGGTTTTGGAGTCTTCTAAACAATCCAATTTGATAATTTATAGGTAAAAACTTAGATTTCAATTTGGATATAGTTTTTTTCATGTTTGGATTCTATCTTCACCCTTTCACTATCTCTTTGCTTGGACATAATCCCACCAAATTGAAACATGTCCCTTCAGTCATGTACATATATTTTTGAATTTTTTTGGGTCCTCCATAGATTCACAATCAAATAGTATCTCCATGTATGTTATATAATCTATGAACTCTTTTGGGTTTAAACTTCCATTAAAATTGGGATTATCCATCTTTGGCTTATGTCCTATGATTGAGATTACCTAAATTAACCATTGCTTTGGTTCTTCTCCTTGCTATTCATATCAAGATTTTACATGACCAATTTCCTCTTCACTATCACTAATCTCCTCAAGATGAACACATCTCCTTTGGGAAGTCTTAATTTCATCTAGCCTAGAAGTGATTTATATTAGTATTTCAACTATATCTACTGGTTGAGGTCCCAAACCATGTGGTATTCCTCTTCCTCACTATGTCATCTTCCTCCAATACGTATCAAAAATTCTCTTTGATACCAAATGATGCAAATGGGTGAAGGGGATCACTGAAGGATACCCTTTGTAAGCAACAAAAAATTATAACACATTGACATAAGATGATAGGATCTCTAAATTATTATGATGAAAATATTATTATATGATAACTTCTTATGATGATAATATTATCAGATGACACCAATATTACGATATGTAACATCCCCTCCATTTGTGACCATTTTATTTGAAGGATTATGATTCTGCGTTAAGTTTTTGTGTTGCAGGTATAGGTATACATGCGAGAATTGAAGAGAATACCCACCCTCTGGCAGAGGTAAATTTGGAAGGCATCTGGTAAGGTGGGACATGATTTCATGATCCCATGCACCATGGTCTTGGGTACATGGAGGCCCACCGTAGAAATCACATTTTGCCTATTGATGCATTCTATGCACTAGTGTGACTGCATTTCATGACTGCTTTTGCATTGCTTGCATATTTATTGTATCAACTTGATAACCAAGGTATGGATTATATATATATATATATATATATATATATATATATATATATATATATATATTACTTTAAAAAATAATAATAATAATAATAAATATAATAAAATAATATTTAACTAAATAAAAATACATATATTTATAGCAACATATATTTAAATAGATGTGTGGAATAAAATATACAAATGAAACATGTATAAACTCTCCTTACTCCTTAACATCTAAGGGAAAAGACTTTCCTATAAATCTTAAGGAAATACATGTATAAAAGTTTAACAAAACGATGCACATATGTACCTTGAGTTAAAAACATTAGACTATAACAATATAAGATGTTGAAGGTTAAAAATGTGCATAAAAATATATAGTAAATATATATTTAAATAATCATCTTCCTCCACACCACACGGTAGGAGTAAATTTGTGGTAGGAGTAAATCTTAACACCTGGACTTGTCTTAAGAAATCATCTGTCATTCGAAAAGTAAATATGTCATCTTGAAATTTCACGAACCCTCTTTAAAAAGGAAGGGGAGGATGAGAAAGAAGGCATATTTTGACCTTTTGTCTTTTGCTATTTGGAGTCTTCGGGTTTGCGTTTTGGAAGCCTCTAATCACTTTATGATAAATAATATTACCGAGAGTGTGATGTCTTGTTAAAAAAATCAGGTTAGAATATTCGTACTCCAATATAAAATATGGTACGAGTTGGTATTTTTGTTTTATTTGATCTCTATGGTATAATATAATATATGTTGCACACCTTGTAATGAAGTATATGTGTAGACGAAATTGTTATAGTTTGTGGAAAAATAATTTATAAATGTATGGCTATGTAAAATTAATTTCACACCTGGAAGTTTGTGCATCATTGGATGATTCATGTTAGTTATTATGATTCAAACTAGAATGCATTTCTACATATCTGTGCATGATTGCTTGCACTATTAGCTGCATACATTAGTCCATGCTGACCCTGCAACTACCTAAACCTTCCAACGCTTGCCTCTGGAAGTGTGGGGACTATGGTAGAGGAGAAGGCATGCTAATGCCAAAGCTGAGGATGTGCGAATGTGGCATTTTATATTTAAGTTTTGATTCAGTAGAGAACAATGATGAATTATGGTTTCTATAACCATGTATTGCTAGAACAAGTCTTACTGTTCTGAGAATATATATATACTGAATATAATTAATATAAAATATTTTTTGGGCCAATTGCACCTGGAAAACAAAAAGAACATGCTGAGCATGGATGTATTTTTTGGAACTAAAACCTTTTACTGCAGGAGATTTAATAGATTTGTTTTCTTATACCTGGTGTATAAATATTTTGGAACAATGATAGTGAGAGATAGACTATATTGTACTATATAGTAGGGTAAATTGAATATTGATTAAGCGTACATATAGTGCACTATAGCTAGATGTGAACATAGTTTTGTGGATGGATTTTTAGCTGTAAGTCTATAGTATATTTTTATTTGCAATATATAGTGGATGCATCTTAAGGAATCTGTGTTCAATTATGACATTGATTAATAAGTGCAATGTGTATAGATTATTAAATAGCTTAAGATTGTTAATGACGCCAAACAGATATGGGAACTCAAAAAATGCTAGACCAGTCCAATTATAACTCAAAAAAAAACTTAGGGAAACTTGTACAGTCGCCTATAGGGAAAATTCAGTTATACTACGTATGTTGGTTTCCAACGTGTTTTTATGGGTAGTCTTGGTGTACAAATGAATGGCTTTGGTATCCATTTAAAGGTGGAAAGATCAGAACTCGTAGTCTTGTAGTACCAGTATTTTAAAAGCGGAATGGGTGGCTATGTGTGTATTGGTGTATAGTTCATAGTCGAGTATTTTTTGGCCAGTTTTATGAACTTAGGCTATACTTACAATGTAAAAAAAATATTTTGTTAAGTGCAAGGGTATTTGGTGTTATGTGTAAAGGTTTAGGTAAATGTTACTCAAATATATACATAAAAGGCATTTAATGAAAGCATAATGTTTTAAGGTAACGTGTTCCTTTGTTTAGAAACAGTTTTAAGGTTTAGTGTGTTCTTTATATATCACATAGAATCAGTTTTATAATTAAGCTTTTGTGTTTGAGTACTTGTATTTCTTTAAAATATTAATATTATTAGTTAGCGAGTTTTTTTGTTTTAAACTAAAATTTTAGAAACATAGAACTTAATAGCTTGGATATACATATGAGTTCGTTATATGTTTATTTATAAAGGATTTTAGTATTAGTGTAAAATGTTTTATGAAAGTTTTATTTTACATGGTAAATATGAGTGAAGGGAGCTTAAATGGTATTATGTTTTATTACAAACATCAAATGACTTGAAAACCATTCAAAAATCTCAAATAAACCTCGAGAAAAGAACTTTGTGCTTGTAAGGAGTATGTCGAGTAAGGACTAGCTTCTCCCAACCACACTAAGTTACGAGGTGACTTATGTGTGATTGTGCCATCGTACTCCAGCTACTCAAGGACAGGGGTCCAAGATGTCGAGTGTAAAGAGCGACGGTATGGGACGTCGCTCCAGGTGGACAATCAGATAGTAAGTGGAGATATTCAACATTCCACTCGGGTTGGGGAGGTGCCAACAAGTTGCATGACTAGAGAGCTACTCATGTTGTTGGAATATCCAGTGGTAGATGGTTATGGGCAGCATTACCGTCATCTCGAGAAAGGTCTTGAATATCTAGTCCTTAGACCATGCGATGGTGGACTCTAGCCAAACCTTAGAAGAGGGTCAAGGGCTAGCACTAGCACATTAATGCTAGTTCCAAAGTGGGTGAGTCAAGGAATCTGAAGATTATGAATCTTGAAGCTTTGGACAAGGGAGATAGCATACCCCTTTCAGGTGATATGGGCCCTAAAAGGAAAACCCTTCGTCGGATTCCATATGGACTCATGGGAGGAGTCTGAATCCTACACAACGACTTGCGGGATGTGGCCAGTCCCGAGCACTTAAGACACCCGCTGTAGGGGTGAACATTCTTGAAGTGTAAATAAAGTGTGCCTGAACTATCAATATGTTTGGAAATAAAGCAAAGTAATGTTAAACACTAACAAAAAAATTTGTATACAATTAAGTTGATAAATGGGGTTGTGACACAAGACTTCTTGTGATAACTTCTTGTGATGACAACCTTATGAGGCAAATTCTTGTGATGTTAATGAGATTCCATGGTCAGGATCCAAAGAAAATTTTTATGGTCAGGCTCAGAATGCAAACAAATATTCCATTTGGTTGTATGGGACTAGGTCTACACCAAGAAATAATATGGTGGTATCAGGATTAAGAAGGTCAGAAAGATGAATCTAACCCTCATTACCAAGCAAGGATGATGGTTTCTTCAAAATGAAAAGTCACTGTGGGTTAATATCATTAAGGCTAAATACCTCTGGCATCAACCAAATTTTTTGGATGATCCTTCACCTATTCAAGGTTCTACCACCTAGAATTCCATCTTGTGTATGAGGGAGATCATCAACAAAGGAATTCGTTGGAAACTTGGTGATGGCTAGAAGATACGCTTTTGGGAGGACAAGTGGTTAGGTAATAGCTCTCTTCAAAACCATCTTGATTTGATCTACCTCAAACCTATGACTGACATGTTATTTGGTACAAAAGTGTGCAATTTTATTTATGCTGGTAGGAACCACTAGAAAACCATTCCTTATGGTAATATGAATGAAGACCAAAAAATATCTAATCTTATTATTCTAACATGTTGTGTCAGTATGTTATTCCTAGATGTTCTATTGAATATAAGCTCGTATAGACACCTAGTGAAAATGGGATTTTATATATCAAAATTGTCTATTTTCTTAATGAAAACCCTGATAAACCATGGTTCCCTTTTAAGATCATTTGGAAGAAGCACCTCATTCCCAAAGTTTATTTATTCTTTCGGCTTGATGTTCAGGATAAAATCTTCTCCATTCTAAATCTCTAGATTCGAGGGCTCCCCATTCCTAACTGTTTTTACCTTTGTAAGTAGGAGTGTGAATCTACCCAACATATTTTTCTCTCATATCCTTTCTCCTTCAAAGTTATTTGCTCCTTATTTTCCTCTGCGGGTATTGACTGGGTTCCTCTCTTTTCTCTAAATGACCTCTATTTACAGTGGCCTACTCCCTTTAAAATTTTTCATGTCAAAAACTTTTGGACCTTTTGTCTCCCACATTTCTTGTGGGAAGTTTAGCATGAATGAAATTCTAGAGCCTTCAATAACATAATCCATGATTTCAACTATGTTATTTCTAGAGTTATCCATGCGATAGCTAAAAACTCTATGTTATTCAGGATATTGGGTGGTTAGAGTCCCCGAGTGAAGCTTAGTTAACCAAGTCCCTCCAGATCTCTTCATGTAATATTTCCTCTCCCTCTTCTATGGTTGATCCCTTGATTATCAAGTGGTCTCCTCCACCTTTGGGATTGATCAAGTATAATTTTGATGGTGCTACCAAGGGCAACCTGTGGCCGGTTGGAGCAAGAGGTATATTTCAAGATCATATAGGGAAGATATTATTGGCCTTGTAAAAAATCTTGACATCCAAACCAACCATGTTGTTGAAGCTCAAGCCCTCTTCCAAGGTTTGTCTCTCCTATCTAGAATAAATTTCCCTAACCTTATTACTGAAGGTGACTCTATAAACATTATTAGAAGCATTGTAGGCACCTAGTCAACATCCTAGAACATATCTAGTTTAATATTTGAGGTAAATTTTTTTGAGCTCTTCCCCTAATGTCATTGTCCAACATGTCTTTAGGGAAGGAAACCAAGTTGCTGAATTTCTAGCTAACCTAGGGGTTTCTTTGCCTAACCTCACCATTTGGAATGAAAGTTCTCCTCCCCCTTGGTCGATGGCAATCCCATGCATGTATCTCTTTTGTGAGTTTTCCTAGGATTCAAGTTTCTTGGGTAGCCACATCTTCTCCATGTTATGGGAATCCACCTCAAATTGGATAGCATTTTTAGAACACATCATTGGAGTTTTCATCAAGCCATGGAATTTTTCTAAGTTTATAGGATCTATTTTCAACACACTTTCATGTATGGCTTCACCTTGACAAAATAAATATTCGGGGTACGTGGAGTTTGTGGCTCAACATGGAGAATGCCTTTGTGATTCATATGTGGATATATTGTACCGCACCATCTTCAATGAACACCTCTTACAAGGTTTTGTTGCATGATGGATGATAAAATGAAGTCATATGTTGTTTTACCCAGACACATGAGCAGGCTCTACGTGAGCCTGTTGAGGCTTCCTCTTTTACCCCTACGAGAGTTTCTCTATCCATTTTTTTCTTTCTTCTTGGCTATTTTGAATAAGGTGTTTCCTTTCTGTTTTAGATGGTTGGAAGAATATTTTCTTAAAAAATAACTCTTACTAATAAAAAAAAATAAAAGTTAATAAATGAATATATGGATAACATAAAAAGGAAAATATATGACTTAAATGATGATGTACCTATGTCTCTATTATATTTGAGAGGATCAATATTGGTGGTTTCCATCTTAGTCTATTGATTATTTAGGATCTAAGACATTTCAATGATTTTCATCTGCCTATTTTAAAGATTTTAGTCAGATTCTAAATTCCTCTATGTCATCATCCCTAGTAGGGTTTTTTATTCTACTTTAATTAATTACCTTATCATCGTTTGGTCCCTTCTTAAACCCAAACTTCTTCTTCTTCTCTATTTCCTTTATGGTTTGAACACCCTCAATCTTGTAATATAGAAGTATAGTATTCCCGGAGGGAGTGTGATGAGAGATTTTATGATGAATCACAACAATTTGCACTTGGTTTGGTCCAATCCATATAGTTGTATGATTTACAACTGTTCAATTCTTAAAATGTACAACTAGAGACTGTACGATTCCAAAACGTACAGTTGTATAGTTACAATTGTTCACTTGTATAGTTTCTCCAAGAATGTTGAAATTGCTCAATTCATAACCATTTTGTAATTATTCACTTGTAAATTCATTGATCTACCTTAAGGATGCTAAAAAAATGCAATTTTAGGCTAGAATTCATCAACTGTATGATTTGACAAAATAGTTATACTATTTGACAAACTAGTTGTACAATTTGGTACATTGGCTTGCATGGTTTGGTAAGACCCTTTTTATGCCAAATAACTTAAATCTGAAGAATACCCATTTGCATATTAATTACACAAATATCATTACCAATAATGGGTAATAGCAATTAATCCTATTTTCTCTTCATTATACATTCCATACAATAGCACATGGATGGTTGTACATTTTTTGGAAATGCACTTCTATCACAGATCTAGAATCAACAATACCTGCAATACCAATAAAACTCCACTCACAATATAATTATTGAGATTACACTCTAATTCCCACACATGCATACATAGATCTGACTAAAATGGGGGTTTATATTATTCTTGGTTATTTTATACAACAATTGTATGACATTGCACACAACAATACATAAATTGTAGTATTAATCCATGGTTCACATTCCACAAACTACACATGAACGGGAAACCATGAACAATCTCCAACAATCACCAACAACCCTCACATATAGTAACCATCAACCAACTACACAAAAATCGAATGGAGGGCTTATAATGACTATCCAAGCCGTTCCAAAGTGATTTCTTGAGACAGTTTATTATTTACAACTGCCTATAACTCACATTAATAACTTTATTCAAGTTTACTAAGGTTTAAAGTAGTTTTAATTAAATTACATTTCATTTTCATGTTTTTACATTTAAGTTAATTTCACATGCATTTACATTTCCAATTGTACAATATACCAAATTGTACATTTTACTTCTATTTGTACAATTTCACCAAATTGTACATTTTACTTATAATTGTACAATTTCACCAAATTGTACATTTATTCAAAATTGTGCAAATACCACATTGTGCCTTGTCATTTCTTCTTCTTCTGGAATGTGGATTTTGCCTAACTATAAATATCTTACACAATAGGTTAGGTGGTATTCTTCTCTTCACCCTCATCCCTTATGGAAGTGATCTCTACCATTTGTGTGTCTCTTAAAGCTCTTTTTCAGATAAGTGATGCTACTCTTACCACACTCACCTTCCCTTGCATTCTCTATGTTGGTGGTATTCCATATTCTCCTGTATAGATAGGTTAGGGTATTGTTACTTGGGGATATTCTTAAGGATGGATCCTATACAAAATGCCTTTGTCCTGTCACCTCATCATCCTTATCAAGCTTGATGTGGATGGTCCTCTAGGAAGTGGCAATGGTGGTTTCTTTATAAATTTAATTGTCATCCCCTATACACACCTCTATTATATATGATAGGAGAGGACATTTATGGGATGCAACTCTCCCAAATTTCTTAGCATCAATCCAAGTATGTGCATCTTTGATACTTTAACATGATGAATCCTTAGGGGTAGGTAGTATGAGAAGTGACTAACTTCTTATATCCCTATAGACTAAGAAATTAGAAGAACACATTTCAAACATAAAGATACATAATTTCTAACTCATTTTTGGTTTTTGGATTCTCAAAACAAGCAAAGGGTACATGTAAGTAGACCTTGAGGTTCATAAACCCTATATAACCTTAGATTTATACTCGATTGACCAAGCTAACTAGAAACAAGGTTACCATTAGTGCAATTAATATACTCTTAGCTCTATGAAACTATTTAGGATAGGTCTAGTTTGGCTTGAAAGTTTTCAATTATACCCTTTCCTTATTTATTGATTATATCACCTATAAAATTGCAAGAATGAATAAAAAATTATAAAAGTGTTGCAAAGAGCACCACCTTGGAGCTTTGGCCTATTAAAGACTAGTGCTCTTTCCAAAATCAAAGGCTTTTCTCAAATTGATTTCATAGTCAACCTCTATGGATCTTGTTAAATAATTTATGTCACCAATTTCATTTAATTTTTCTTGGTTAACTACAACATTGTTTGTTAGTTGGTTTTCTAAATTAATTAGATCGAAAAACCAAGATTGGTGTATAACTTTAACCCATTGGACTTGCAGCTCCCATTTAGATTTCTAAAGCCTTCATTGTTAGACCCAATAAAATTATACCATATCATTTCTAATAATACATATATCTCACAAACACATCTCCTATAGTAAAGAGTTGTTTTTCTCTCCTCAACTTTATAGGTTTAAAATAATCCATTTTTAAGCTTATATTTTATGTATTTTTAAGCTTATTTTTAAACAAATATATATATATAAGCATAGTCTTATGGTCTTTTTAAAATGAAATCAATTAATATTGCTCAAAGATATCAATTGCTAATAATATTTTTTATGTTAAAATTTGGTTCTTATATTAATCATTAAAGTTTCAATCATATTAATTTTTTAAAAATTAAATTAATATATCTTTAAAAGAAAATTCAATTTCAGGTGGCTCCGTTATACCAATTATATATCTTAAAGAAAAGCAAAAAGCAACAAATTCTTGGAAGTTAGGTGACACTCTGAGTTCCATTTTCATCCTTGCCGTCTATATCGTGTCTTAAGGAAGATAGAATTTGGTGCCGTTTGCTTTATGTCTGGCGGGCTGTTTAAAAGAAATGATAACAGTCATTGTCATTTTTAAAGCGATTGCTTGCAGGCTATGAAAATCATAAATCATGTACTGGGAAATCTAAATTCTATATTCGTTAAGGAAAGGATGTCCGTAAAGCCTCTGTGTGATTATTTATAAGTATATCAACGTTCTCTCTCCGGTCTAATGTCGTTCTAATCTACTCTGTGAACATGGACAAACGGGGAGGGGCTAACGGTTGGAATTTGTCTCGCAATCGTAGTGATCAAGCTGACACCTGGCGAAGAACTAGCATTCACCGATCTAGTCAAGCTTCACATACTTCAAATTGGAGACGCCCATCTCCATCTTCATCCTCCTCCTCTGAAGATACATCGTGGACGCCAAGGAAGTCCTCTGGAGATGGTGATGTGTACGGTCATACTCGACAACAAGATGAAGCGAAATCCATGTCGAGGGCATCTGGCAATGCCGTTTCTGCCTCTAATCTGGAGTGGAATACCATGAAGTTAGTTCCAACGGATTCTGAAATTACAAATTGCCAATTGACGATGCGTCTGTGACAAATTATTTTAGTGGACTGCCTAACGTTAAGAAGAAGGGAAGCTACGGATCAGTGGAAGCATACATGGACACGTATTTTCGACTGGTTGACTTCAGTGGAACCATACTGGTTGACTTCCGTACAGCGCATTCAAATTATCTTTTGTCACAATAATCTCATTATAAATTTACAGTAAATTTGACTTCCGTGCAGCGCATTGAAATTAATTTTGTCACAATAATCTCATTATAAATTTACTCCATTTGTGTAACAGGGGATTTATTTTGCAACTGATTCTGCCAAGAGTGCTCAACAAATCTATACAAAAGGAAGCAACAAACTTTTGCTTTGCGAGGTTCTTCTTGGTGCAACGTGGACGCAAGACTTTTGTTTTCTCTTATTTGCACAATGTAGATTGTACAAGAAATACATGACCCTAAGCTTTAAGCCATTTTATTTGGCCAGGGTGCAAAAATACGATTGATTGTTCTCAAAGATGAATAAAGAAACAATCAATAAGAAAGGATACGATTCATTGTTCTCAAAGAGAGGGAAAGGAAAAAGGAGGCACACTCTATGACGAATTCGTGATATACGATCCTCGTCAAAATCTGGACTTCGATCCCAAAGTCATGGCCTCCGGAATCCCATCTAATCACCAAAACCGTACGCGGGTCCAGTATGAACTCTCTCAAACTTATGGTAGGGACGATAATCCTGCTGAAGAAGAAGTAACCGAATTTAAGTGTCATGATCAGGTAATAAAGGTGGAACAAAATGTTGCAAAAGCACTGAGAGAATGCAAATGTGGAATTCGAGAAGCATAAGAAGCCGATACAATGTAAAACATAAAAAAAAATAGGAATACTATAAGAATAAGGAAATATATTTGGGATAGTTCACGCATTTTTAAAGTTAAAATGGTTGTTTGGCTAGTAGGACATGGAGGAATTTTATCCTAAGATAATCTTATGAAAAGAGGTGTTAAGGGCTCAAATGTGTTTTATGTAAAAAGGAGGAGAGTGTAGAACATATTTTGAGACACTACTTAATAGTCTCAAAACTATGGCAATGGAGTTGGTAAATACATGGTGATGAATGACATAATTGAAGGATGATTAAAGTAACGAGAAAGAAATTGTAAAAGTAAGGCTTTATCTGGGATATATCAACATATACAATGCTTTGGACTGTATGGTTAGAAAGGAATAAAATAATATTTAAAAGAAAGGAAAGCAATTTAAGTTTAAGGTAATGAAAAGAAATATTTTTTTAGCCATAGAGAAGTTTAAACCAATCCTGACAACTCACTTAATCGTTAATGTTGATTACCTAAATAAAATAATGATAAGGATTTACTATAAAATATTGGTTAGGAAAATCTTGCAATGATTCTCTTTAGAGAAAGAGATCTTAAATATAAAAAAAAAATCAATAAGGTGAGACTAGATACTAGATGGGAATGTCCCTACAAATATTGGGTAAAAATTAACTTCAATGGAGCTGTAAAAGGTAACCTGGGCCATGCTGGTGGTGTAAGCCTCATTAAGAATAATAGAGATCAAGTAGTGGTTGCATATGTTGAGGATCTAGGAATTACCATAAATCACCAAGTTGAAGCAAGGGCAATGCTTACAGGCCTCTGAATTGTAGTGAATTTGGGTTTTAGGAGAATTGTTCTTGAAGGGGATTCCAAGAATATTATAACTTCCCTTCAAAAAGGGGAGTTAAATAATTCTAGCATTTTTCAAATAATTACAAATAATAGGACTATTTTGGGAAACCTAAAAGAAAGTCAAGTTAAACCTATTTATGGAGAGGGAAACAAAGCTACCAATAAAATAGTGAATATGACAGTTAAATATGAGAATTTCAAGGTCTGGTCATATGCCCCCATGGGGTTGGAAGAGATTATAAGAATTGATAATGAAGTTAGCAGATAAAGAGGGCATAGAAAAGTAGAATACTTATTGGGATCATGCAATGAATAATTTGAGCACACTAAATTACATTATTGTCAGTAGTTTCTTTATCAGTTATGTAAAGCATTGAGCACTGCATTAGCCACGTTAAATAGAAGGATAGTAGGAGGAATATTATTTTAGCTTCTCCATCAACAAGTTTAGCCTAGGTTTATTTTTTTTACTAAGATAAAGCTATCTTGCATTTGTATGATCTTCTCTTGTTTTTTTCTTGTACATCTTTTGAGCTTTGTGTAAAGGGTCGGGGCTCTTCAACCCCATTTTTTTATCAATACCAAAAACAATGTATTCTATTGGTAATATTTGTTTTATTTTATAACATTAATGTGTTTGTGGTTGCACATATGCTTTAGGAAAGAAACTAGCATTCCGGTGATAAAGAAAACTATGATAGTCTGAAGTTTTGAAAATATTATTTTACCAAGGTGTAATACATAGACAATAAAGGTGGAGTTTTGGTATTGTGAAAGATGTTTTAAGAAAATTTTAAAAAGAAGGATGCTAAAATTTGAAATATTTGTATTCACAAAAATTAAAGATCCAAAAAATTGAAATAAAAAATTCAAACTTTTTATGAAAATGATATAGGTATTTAGCTATAGCAACTTAATTGGGATGAGAATTGAATCTATTTGTAAACTTTCAATCTCTAAAGGAGAGAGTTATGATTTTTCAAGGGTGGGGGACCCAAGTACAATCTCTTATTCTCCAACAAAAATAAAAAGAAAGCTAATCCATAATAAAACCAAAATAATAAAATCTAATATGATTTTAATATAAATAAAGTACATTGAAATTTCTACACTAAAATGAGTATACATTACATGGATTCTTAATATTTATATAGCCACTTTATAATAAATTGTTAGTTTTTTAATAAAAATAAAAGTACAATTGTTGGAGAATATTACATTATTTGGTAGAAATGTAAATATACCTCCATGGTATCATTATAAATATTGTAAATACTATATTAGAGTGTGATTTAGAATATTAGGGAGTGTGATTTATATTTCCCGTAAAGTATGTGTAGGATGTATACAAGTGTCATGAATGAGAAAGTGTGCAAAGTGTTATGTAATAAAGTCTGCAAGTGTATAGTTGTAAGTGTGTGCAATGTCTCAAGTATGCAAGTGAAGAGTCATGAGAGGTTTGTCTTATGTGTGGAATAACAAAGGATGCATATCTTGGATATGTGAGGAGTGCAATAGTCAAAGTATTCATGAGTCACCTTCTAAGGTTATATTATGGAAACAAAGCTCCATATATTATATCAAAAATAAATAAAAATATTGAATATTGAATACAAAGCCTATATATTTGATTCATCAATAATAAAATGAGTTTTTTCATTGTGTTATATTATTATATTTCATGAATTTCAAATTGACATTGATATTATTTTGTTATTAAGCCTTTTTTATATTTTGTGGCTTATATTTTATCCAAAATATTGGGACCTATGATTAATTTATCTAAAAATCCAACAATGATGATTAGCGATGCTCTTCATTTTCTCTAGCAACCTTGTAAAGCTACTATCTAATTATAATCAAATTTGATTCCATCACCAACATTCATATATTTTCATCAAATATTATTGAATTAGTCAAGAACTAGATATTATATATCTTTTATCACTCCAAATTCAAGCATAACCCATCACTAAATGGTATTTATTTAAAATTATAAATTTTAAAATTTGATTGGAAGTGATTCCTTCTAAATTTGGTTGATCTAAATTATATACTTGGAATAGACTTAGGTTTAATTTCAATCAATCCAATACTTATGTCTATGAGAACACTATTTTGTACATATATTATAACCTCTCAATGGTCATTTTCCATTTTATAAGTATCTATAAGACTATATTGCCCAAGTACAAACAATAAAAAGTCAATTTCAAGTTTATTATCCTAATATGAGTTAAACACTAGTCAAAATAACCATGACTCTACTTAAAAAAAAATTATATTTCACCTCCAATTGATGGGGCTAAAAAAAAATATCTCAAGAGACATCAACCACTTCTCATGTATTAAATTAAAATCCTCAATTTTATCCATTCACCTATTGGAATATTGGTAATTTGACATGATTTGCCAAGGTTAATAGTATCTGATTTAATATTATGTATGTTAGAGAATATTACATTATTTGGTTAATTGTAAATATACCTTTGGTACATTTATAAATATGTAAATATTAGAATAGGTTGTGAGTTTGTAGTTTATAAGTGTGATTTATATTTCCTTTCATGTATGTGTCTATATGCAGGATGTGCACAAATATCATAGAATAGAGTGTGCAAGAGTAAATAGAGAGTCAAGAATCATGTATACAAGTGGTAATATGTGAAGCCAAAAGACATGAGAAATTTTCCTTATGTGTGGAATAAGAAAGGATACATCTCCTAGATATGTGAGGACAACAACATACAAATATTCAAAGAGTCACTTTTATAAGGCTATATTATGGAGATAAATCTCTATAAAATATATATGAATATTGATCAAATATTAAGATTGTATATTTTACTAAGGGTTATGCATAAGGGGTTGGTCCCAAAATGTATTTATAAAAAATTGAGGAATCAGTTTCAAAATCCAGGCAAATAGTGTCCAAACGCATGTAGAAGGTTCACTATTATTAGGGGTAATGTTGGAAATTTAAACTTAAAATGGTCAAATTATTATAAAATTGGAGTGAATCGACCCAAAAAAAATTTGCACCCAAAATTTTTTAGCTAATGGGCCCTGATCAAGGGTCCCAAATATTAGCCAATTTCAAATTTGAAAATCCTAATTTTAACCAATTTGGTGATAAATAGCCACTATGCATAACCCTAATTTTTACTCATCAGTTATATTATGAGTATCCTTCATTCAGTAATATTGCTATATTATTGAATGTTATATTGATTTATATGATATTTGTATGTTATTAAGTCTTCATATTTAATTGTTTATATATTATACGATCTTATATTGTGACATGATATAACCTGGATGAAAATCCATCAGTGGTATTAGAGCTACCACACTCTATCCATTTATTAGAAGAGATATATTTGAAGGCTAGCATTGGAGAAGGAATCTAGTGTGAATTTTATAAGGAATATTGGGTTGATATTTGCACCCAAATTGAGAAGATATTCAACAATATCTTTCTCCAAAATAAATATAGAATATAGTGGCTAAAATATACTAAAGAAGAATACGTTCAACAAATGATGAGACCACAAGCCAATGTTGAGTTTCTATCTTTGATATAAAATCACATAGATAAGGAGCAACACAAATTTTAAAGAAAAAGATATCGATGCAACAATAATTAAAAGAAGGTTGCTGCAAATTGTGGTGGATAAATGTGCTAACAAGCATAAAGTGAAGAACCACTAATCATGAAACCAAAAAATGTTCAAGTAAAAGAATTTGATATAGAGTAATTTAGTCTATGAGTAGAAGTTTGGAGAATGTTATGATGAATTCTACAGAGTTGATGCTTGGAGGAAAACACAACAAAGCCTAAGAGCTAGAGCATGAGTATATTTTTAAATCTTTAGAGAACCAAAAATTGTAGTAGATTTTGACATCGCTTAAGTATGACATTTTCTGAAGAAGCTTGATGAAGCCTAATGGATTGGTTGAGGTTATACGAACAAGATTTTACTTGAGTTTCATGAGGATGTCTAAGCATTTATTGAATTTTGGTATTACTTAATAAATTTATTTAGGAGGGAAGTATTATAAAATAGAGTATGAGACAAAGGAAAGTCACTTGTCTAATTTCCTCAAATATTACATGTAAAATATTTACCTGCAATGTAATTTTCTTGACAACATGCCCTGATGAGCCTTGACAAGCATCTACCACATTTGATGAAACATCAAACATTCCAAGCATGAAGACCAACTTGTCAAGGTTATGCATAAGGGGTCAGACCCTAAATGTACTTGTAAAAAAATGGTGAATCCATTGTGAAACCCTGGCAAATCTTGGCCAACTCCATTTAGGAGGACATGGCGAATTACCTTATTTTTTCACAAAAAATTATAAAATATTGGTGAATTTCAAATTTTGGTTGGACCGAGTGGAAAAAAAGTTCCAACCATGGATCGAAAACAAATCATGATATGATCTTGGATTGGATCCATAATATGGTCCGACTTGATGCAAAATATGATCAAATCATGGATCGCACATAGAATATGGTTTGGCTAATGCAGAAAATGGTTCAACTTGATGCAAAATGTGATCCGACCTAGAAGCGCACATAAAATATGGTCCGACCTAATGCATAATGAGGTATGGTCATGGATTAGATCCATAGTATGGTCTAACCTCATGCATAATGTGGTCTAATCACTAACTGGATCTAGAATATGGTCTGGCCTTATGTAGAATGTGGTTCAGTATCAGGCCTGATGCAGAATGTGGTTCGATATTGAGCTTGATGCTAAATATGGTTTGGTATCAAGCTTGATCCAGATTATGGTTTGATATCGGGCTTGATGTAAAATATTGTCTAGTATTAGGCCTGATGTAGAATATGGTCTAATATCAGGTCTGATGTAGTATAGATCAGGTATCAGGCCTAATGTAAAATGTGGTTTGATATTTGGATTGATGCAAAATATGATTCGACATCAGGTCTGATGTAGATTATGGTTTGATATAGGTACTGATGCAGATTATGGTTTGGTTTAGGTCCTAATGCAGATTATGGTTCAGTATTAGGCTTGATGTAGAATATGGTCTGGTATTGGGTCTAATGCAGAATATCATCTAGTATCAGACCTGATGTAGAATATTGTCTAGATGTAGAAAAATTTCCATCATTGATCGACTACCACATGTCACACAATTGGTCACCCATATTGCATGTCTAATACAATTCTGCCACATGTCACACAATTGGTCACCCATATTGCATATCCAATACAATGTTACCACATATTAAATCTATCTATTAAATCTATAAAAGGGCATCAATTATCATTTTTTAGTTTATTTGTATGACTGCACCCAACTAGAGCGAACCATTACCAAGCAACCTTCCCAAATTCAATCAAATTTCTCCTACTTCTAAGTTTCCAACTTCTAGCAATGGCCATCGCTTCCACCCCTACTCCAAAGTTCAAGAACCTTTCTTGCACTTTAATTTTAGATTTTTTAACAACCCCAGGTATGAAATTATCATGGTTAGATAATTTAGGTTTGAAAACCTTGGTTTCAATGCCATATTTCAAAATTGATAAAGTCCTCCTACAACATATTATTGGTGTTTATGACCATGACAAGGCCATAGTCAAAATGAAAATATGGAATAGAAATCAGTTGTTCACCATCACACTTGTAGACATTAAGATATTGATAGATATTCCTTTCGGTGATTGTTCTTTAGTGTCAATGAAATTCCAGTTGTCTCTAGATGATAAAGGATACCTCGACACAATGTACCAAATTAGAATATAATATTTGGTAGGTATAATTTTTGTTACTTAGATTCTATTAATGCTCAAAATTTCAAATTTGTAAATTATTATCTAATTTTTTTTTGCAGCTTCCATCGCCAAGTCAAAAAGAGGTTTAACAATCACCAATGTTAAGTATACAACTTTGAAGACTATTATTGAGTTCTTTCAGGCAATATTGATTCTACTTGGAAGATCAAAAATTTTGTATTGGGTACTAGCCTATGTTATTCACTATGAGAAGCGTGAGAGGTTCAATTGGTGCACTTATATTGCATATCATATCAGGGTTGAGTTGCATGGCGTGCAATTGCAAACCAGCAAGACACAACCCATTATGGGTATCATTAATTACATTTTAGCACTTTATTATGAAATTTTTCATAATTTACAATATACTCTTATACCTACTGTAGTTCATGCAACACTACAAGTCATTGCCATGAAACTAGAGGAAATGAAGGTAATAAGTCCATCTTTGACCATCAAATAGTATTTTATAATTTAGCACATTTTCTTTTTTAATTTTTCTTTTCATCTAAATGTAGGGTAGGGCAGCCACTATAAGGAATAAACAGGATGTTGCCAATAGGGGTCATAGGCCAAAATAAATTGGTGATTTTGAAGAAACTGAATAAAAAATATCACCATTGAATAGGCCACCAAAATGTTCAAGGTAAGCTCCTCCTAGTGGTTCTCGTATGCCTAGGTATGCACAAAATGTGTAGGCATAATCTAGTATGGCCACCCCCTCACCCATCGGTATCCAAATTCAACAGGTTTCACCGTATTCAGGTAAATCAATGTGTATTTACTTTGAATTAAAAAAAAATTCTATTTGATTTTTTAAATATTCTAAAAATATATATCTATTATCAATCTCCTCTCAATGACAACCTACAAAAATGAGAGGCCATATGTCACCACCACTTCCACCATAACCACAACTTCCACCACAACCATAACTTCCACCACAACCATTGTTTCCACCATAGCAATCACTTCCACTATAGCATCTGCATCCACAACAACAACGACAACCTACACAAATGAGGCCATATGCGGGTTGGAGGTCGAAAACAATTTTTTTTAAAGAGATCGCGGTCAACAAAACCAAGTTTTAGGCCTAGGTTATCATAAATAGCCACTATGCATAACCCTATTTTTTACTCATCAGTTATATTATGAGTATCCTTCATTCAATAATATTGCTATATTATTGAATGTTATATTGATTTATATGACATTTGTATGTTATTAAGTCTTCATATTTAATTGTTTATATATTATATGATCTTGGATATTGTGACATGATATAACCTGGATGAAAAGCCATCAGTGGTATTAGAGCTACCACACTCTATCCATTTATTATAAGAGATATATTTGAAGTCTAACATTGAAGAAGGAATCTAGTGTAAATTTTATAAGGAAGATAGGGTTGATATTTGTACCCAAATTTAGAATATATTCAACAATATCTTTCTCCAAAAGAAAGATAGAATATAGTGGTTAAAATCTACTAAAGAAGAATATGTTCAAAAAATGATGAGACCATGATCCAATGTTGAGTTTCTATCTTTGATATAAAATTACATAGATAAGGAGCAACAAATTTTTTAAAGAAAAATATATCGGTGCAACAATAATTAAAAGAAGGTTGCTACAAATTATGGTGGATAAATGTGCTAAAAAGCATAAAGTGAAGAACCACTAGAATCATGAAACCAACAAATATTCAAGTAAAATAATTTGATATAGAGCAATTTAGTCTATGAGTAGAAGTTTGGAGAATGTTATGGTGAATTCTAAAGAGGTGATGCTTGGAGGAAAACACAACAAAGCCTAAGAGCTAGAGCATGAGTATATTTTTAAATCTTTAGAGAACCAAAAATTGTAGTATATTTTGACATCGCTTAAGTATGACATTTTCTGAAGAAGCTTGATGAAGCCTAATGGATTGGCTGAGGTTATACAAACAAGATTTTACTTGAGTTGCCTGAGGATGTCTATGCATTTATTGAATTTTGGCATTATTTAATAAATTTATTCAGGAGGGAAGTGTTATAAAATAGAGTAGGAGATAAAGGAAAGTCACTTGTGTAATTCCCTCAAATATTACATGTAAAATATTTACTTGCAATGTAATTTTCTTGACAACATGCCCTGATGAGCCTTGACAAGCATCTACCACATTTGATGAAACATCAAACATTCCAAGCATGAAGACCAAACTTGTTAGGGTTATGCAAAAGGGGTCGGACCCTAAATGTACTTGTAAAAAAATGACGAATCCATTTTGAAACCCTGGTGAATCCTGACCAACTTCATGTAGGAGGACATGGCGAATTACCTTATTTTTTCACAAAAAATTATAAAATATTGGTGAATTTCAAATTTTGGTTGGACTAAGTGGAAAAAAAGTTCCAACCATGGATCGAAAACAAATCATGGTATGATCTTAGATTGTATCCAGAATATGGTCCGACCTGATGCAAAATGTGATCAAATCATGGACCGTACATAGAATATGGTTCGGCTAATGCAAAATGTTGTCCAATATCGAATAGAATCCATAAAATGGTTCAACTTGATGCAAAATGTGATCCGACCTAGGACCGCACATAAAATATGGTCCAACCTGATGCATAATGAGGTATGGTCATGGATTAGATCTAGAGTATGGTCTAACCTCATGCTAAATGTGGTTCGATCACTGACTGGATCTAGAATATGGTCTGGCCTCATGCAAAATATGGTCCAGTATCAGGCCTGATGCAGAATGTGGTTCAAATTGGGCTTGATGCTAAATATGGTTTGGTATCAGGCTTGATCCATATTATGGTTTGATATCGGGTCTGATGCATAATATGGTCTAGTATTGGGCCTGATGTAGAATATGGTCTGATATCAGGTCTGATGCAGTATAGATCCGGTATCGGGCCTAATGTAAAATGTGGTTTGATATCTAGATTGATGCAGAATATGATCTAATATCGATTCTAATGTAGATTATGGTTTGATATAGGGCCTGATGCAGATTATGGTTTGGTTTAGGTCCTAATGCAGATTATGGTCCGATATCAGGCTTGATGTAGAATATGGTCTGGTATTGGGCCTAATGCAGAATATCATCTGGTATCAGACCTGATGTAGAATATGGTTCGGATGTAGAAAAATTTTCATCGTTGATCAACTACCACATGTCACACAATTGGTCACCCATATTGCATGTCCAACACAATTCTGCCACATGTCACACAATTGGTCACCCATATTGCATATCCAATACAATGTTTCTACATGTTAAATCTATCTATTAAATCTATAAAAGGGCATCAATTATCATTTTTTAGTTTATTTCTATGACTGCACCCAACTAGAGTGAATCATTACCAAGAAACCTTCCCAAATTCAATCCAATTTCTCCTACTTCCAAGTTTCCAACTTCTAGCAATGGCCACCGCTTCCACCCCTACTCCAAAGTTCAAGAACCTTTCTTTCACTTTAATTTTATATTTTTTAACAACCCCAGGTACAAACTTATCATGGTTAGATGATGTAGGTTTGAAAACCTTGGTTTCAATTCCATATTTTAAAATTGATAAAGTCCTCCTGCAACATATTATTGGTGTTTATGACCATGACAAGGCCATAGTCAAAATGAAAATATGGAATAGAAAACAGTTGTTCACCATCACTCTTGTAGCCATTAAGATATTGATAGATCTTCCTTTTTGTGATTGTTCTTTAGTGTCAATGAAATTCTAGTTGTCTCGATATAATAAAGGATACCTCGACACAATGTACCAAATTAGAAGAGAAGATTTGGTAGGTATAATTTTTGTTACTTAGATTCTATTAATGCTCAAAATTTCAAATTTGTAAATTTGTATCTAATTTTTTTTTGTAGCTTCCACCGCCAAGTCAAAAAGAGGGTTAACAATCACCGATGTTAAGCATACTACTCTGAAGGCTATTATTGAGTTCTTCCAGGCAAGACTAATTCTACTTGGAAGATCAAAAATTTTGCATTGGGTACTAGCCTATATTATTCACTATGAGAAGCATGAGAGGTTCGATTGGTGCACCTATATTGCAGATCATATCAAGGTTGAGTTGCATGGCGTGCAATTGCAAACCAGCAAGACACAACCCATTATGGGTATCATTAATTACATTTTAGCACTTTATTATGAAATTTTTCATAATTTACAATATACTCTTGTACCTATTGTAGTTCATGCAACACTATAAGCCATTGTCATGACACTAGAGGAAATGAAAATAATAATTCCATATTTGACCATCAAATAGTAGTTTATAATTTAGCACATTTTCTTTTTTAATTTTTCTTTTCATCTAAATGTATGGTATGGCAGCCACCATAAGGAATAAACAAGATGCTTCCAATAGGGGTCATAGGCCAGAATAAATTGGTTATTCTGAAGGCACTGAATCAAAAATATTACCATTGAAGAGGCCACCAAAATGTTCAATGCAAGCTCCTCCTGGTGGTTCTCGTATGCCTAGGTATGCACAAAATGTGCAGGCATAATCTAGTATGGCCACCCCCTCACCCATTGGTATCGAAATTCAATAGGTTTCACCATCTTCAGGTAAATCAATGTGTATTTACTTTGAATTAATATTTTTTTTCTATTTGATTTTCTAAATATTCTAAAAAATATATATCTATTTTCAATCTCCTCTCAACGACAACCTCTGAAAATGAGAGGCCATATGTCACCACCGCTTCCACCATAACCACAACTTCCACCATAGCCATAACTTCCACCACAACCATCGCTTCCACCATAGCAATAACTTCCACTACAACATCTACATCCACAACAAGAACGACAACCTACACAAATGAGAGGCCATATGCGGGTTGGAGGTGGAAAACAACTTTTTTTACAGAGATCGCGGTCAACAAAACCAAGTTTTAGGCTTAGGTTCTCATAATTTATATTTTACACTTCTTCACAAGCACTAGAATTTTCATTTGTTGGATTGGATAATATCCCACTTGATGATGATTTTTTTTGTAGGGCAATATTTTAGGTTTTCAGGCAACGGATGTGCTTCAAGATCCACTGGATGAACCAAAACAAAATGAATCCCCTAAATCTAAGTAGGCATCATTCCCAGCTCCTCAAGAAAATGACCCTCATCCTCAAACTAAGGATGACATTGTAAATTTTGATGAAAATGTCTTAATGGTTGAAAATACTGAAGCAACCGTGAAACAAATTGTGCTTAGAGATTTTCAAGAGATGAAGGATTGGGAATATCGAGCCAAGGTCCTTATAAAGTAAATTAATGCTCGATATAAGAATTTCATAAAAGAGATTCAATTTTTTCTTTGGTTCAGTATGAACCAGAAAAGCTTAGTGGTTTGCTAAATTAGGCCACAACAAAAACAATGGATTTTGAAGTTTTGTATGAAGATGATGTTTTAAATATTATGGTCAGTAGATTAGAGAACATTAATGCTAAAGCCCAATATTTTTATAACAAATGAGCTTCTAATAAGGAAAAAGTTACACTCATTAAGGCTGCAAGGGATGTGGTTGAGGTAAGAAAATGTTTTTTTACGTTTCAATTTTCTTTTGTAGTTAAGTTTTTATATTTCAATAAAAAAAGTAATAATTTTTTATATACTTGAATGATGATTTCATTTTTCTTTTGTAGTCAAATTTTGAAAACTTTAAAAAGTAATTTAAGAGCATGAATGTTAATATCAATGCGGTGAAAATATTTTTGAAAAATGGAATGGAAATGAAGAAAAAAATGCAATTAAAAGTGGTAAATAATAATCATTTAAGAAAATATATTAGGGATAAGCTCAATGAAGATCCAAAAATTGTACTACAGCACCAGAAAGCAAGAGAAAAACTTCCAACAATATTTGAAGATCCAAACCAACAAGAAGGCGCATTGTTGGGGAGTATTGTGAAAGTACAAGAAAACCTAGTCAGATGTGGAGCACTACTAGAACAGGGTGTCAAGGAAGGAGATAAAGGAAAAAGAAAAGGAATTTGCAAGAAAATCTGAGGTAGTTATCCCGAAATCAGATATTTAACAATGTATAAAATATTTTCAAGTTGACTGTAGTCAACAATTTTGTATAATATAATATATTTCTATTCGAATTAATGAAAAATATATTTTCTAATTTTGTGTCTTCAATCATTCAAAGGTTGTTTGCATTTATAATTTTGTGTTGCTTTTCTAGTATTACTAGCCAATATTATTTACTATGTTCATCTCAAACAAAAAAATAATATTTTTTTGATCAATATTCATATATTAACAATACAATACCAATACTGTGATACAAAATATAGGATAACAATTTATCAAGGAAGGCAGTTGAAACACTATGATATAAATCATACAATATTTAAAAGCACAATGTGATATATACCATACAATTTTTAAAAGCACAATGTGATGTAAAACATACAATTTATGAAGAAATAAATTTTTTAAATCCTGTAAATCTAAAACAATATTATGAAATTTAATAACAAAGAAATTCAAGATTTACATTGTTGTGAAATACTGGAAAAATCATAATTCAGGTAGCTAAAACAAACACTTCTCGACTTTTCCAGAATCAATATTAAGCATAGCGGATATTGAAACAATATTGTGAAATCTGATAACAAAGAAATTCAAATTTTACATTGTTGTGAAATACTAGAAAAATCAAAATTCAGGTAGTTGAAATGAACACTTCTCAACTTATCCAAAATCAATATTAAGCATAGAAGATATATGTGTCTCCACCATTTGATCATTAAAAGAATCATTATCCTTATTATCGGTCAAATTTTTGATACCCCTTCTGCCTGTAATCAAATTCCAGTATGCCAGTGCTCTATCATATGGAAATTTGTCCAACTGATATAATGACACATAAATTCTTAAACAATTTTTTAAATTTTTGTCCAGCCTGTTGTAGAGCTTAGATTTAACAAAATATAGTGCACTAAAAACCCTCTCATCTTCCAAAGATCCCAAAATAATTGTTTGACATAATTCATATAAACAAAAGTATTCACTAATTGTATCTTGTAAGACAATACTTAGATACAACTTTTACCACAAACGTGCAATGGAACCAATATCATAGATGTTACTCAAAAGTGATGCTTGTTGAACCATTGTTCTTCCAAAATGTAAAGTTGTTTTAAAAGATCTTTGTTGAGTATACATTTGATTTCAACACCATTGAATTCCATACTTTTACTAAAATATTCAATAAGGTTGCCTATATATTTAATAAACAACTATTGTGTAGAATTGTAATCAATGCAAGCACCCCAAAACAAAGGGTTAACCACACCCATAGCATCAAACAACTCATATTTTTGAAACCGATATCTTATCTCACTTGTCAATGATTTTATTGTTTTAAATAATTTTTTCCTAGTATTGTGTAAAACAACTTCATATCTATTGTGTGTTACACAAACTTGTTCAACATCGTTAGGAAATATACTTGACCGCCTTTCATAACAATATAGAGGTATCATCTTTCCACAAACATTAATACAAAGATAATCTTTGATGTCAAACTTCAAAAAGCTTTTTGTATCATTCATGTTTGTCAATGTTTTCCAACTTTCAAATAAGGGATCTATAAAATCTGGTTTGAAAACATATAACCTATTAATAATCTACATATTTACTTTCTCATCCTCATGAAATAAACCATATAGATATATATCTTGTGCAAGTTTAGTCAATCTATTCATTTCTTGTAACATTGGAAGAATACCACATAATATTAAAAGTGTTTCCAAGTTATTCAAACTATCACATCCCCACCATCTATGGTTAATTTACTTGAAATAATGTGATCCTGCGTTTAGTTTTATGGTGCAGGTGAAAGACTTCGAACCGGTAGCAGATGAGAGCATCTACCCACAACCAAGGAAGTGGACTGGAAGTTCCAGGTAAGCTAGGTGTGATGTCGTACCCCATGCACCGTGGTCCATGGGTACATGGAATCCCACCATAGGGTTATGTCTGCATTGCACTTTGCCTGTCATGTTTTCTTGAATGTCTATGATTGTGAGTTGCTTACCATTTTCCGATGATAGCATGCTACTTGTTATTATTTTTCTTTTAAAAACATATAAAATCTTGGAGATGGAAAGGTAAAATCTCCAAGATTGTGGAAGATTATAAGAGAGGAAAATAAGAAGATAACTCTATTATTTCTTTTAAAACTAAAACAAAGTTTTGCTCTGTATATTTCTTCTATTGAATGAATAATCTCATGGTTAAATCGAACTTCATTTTTTGGTTGCTTGAATTATGGATAAAATGCATGAAACCTGGTTGAGCTATGTTTCGTCAAAGGTTGAATGAAGTCTGGTAATTCATGTTACGTTTACTGCTGTGCTTTTTCTATAAAATTTGAATACTGGTTAAATCGTAGTTTTATAATTCATTTTATCTGAAGATGGTAATTGAGAATTTCCAATAGCAACTGCATACTACCTTTGAAAAGAGACCTCGATTCTTGGTGTGCATTTCATATTGTAGTATGCCTATGAATTATGCTTTTCATGTAGTAATCGGACCACATTGATCCAATTCTACACCCTATCCATCCACGCCCTGGTTTGTGTGGGAAGTTCTCGGAGTATGCCTTTCGAAGAGGCTGCTAGGAAGTGAGAACACGCTTGTCCAATGAGAGCTTAGTTACCTGGAATATTTATGTTTTGCTATAGGGGGATGAAAGTAAAATATACGCTTTAAATATTTCAAGCTTCATTGGAAGTTTAAGGTCACCCTGTTGTGAATTTAATAGCTCTACTCATACAATGAATTTAATGAGACTTGTATTTATGAAAATTTTTGATGTTCGGGTAATGTAAACGTCATTATTAATGGTTGTGTTTTAGAGTAGTAATATTAGCTTACTGTAGGAATAATAATGGATTTCAATTAGTTTTAAAGTATCATATGCTTACGAATGTCAAAGGAAAATAAAAATGGAAACGTTAGTTTTCTATATTATGTGTTATATGGTAATGGGGACTTGTAATCATTATATTAATTTATTTATTTTTGTAGTGGCTAATGTGATATGTTAATAATAAGATTGTTGTTTTTATCTATTGTAAGTTGGGAATGTTTGCTATTGGATAATGTAAAATAGGGATTTGTTATTTTAATATAATTATGGAATGTTACATCATTTCTTATCGAAAGTTTGGAACTTGTAATTTTTATTAATAGCATATGTGCTTTATTTTAGAATTTGAGTTATGCGTAGTTTATTTTTGGATATTAGGATAGTTGCTTATTTATATTCAAGGACAATATATTTAGAAAATTATATTAGGATTGAATTTCATTAAATAAATTGGGGAAGTGATAAAAATGACTTTTTCTTTAGAACCTAACTTTTACCTATCATATGGAAACTTCACTTTGCTTCTGAAATGGGTAGATCGGGTAAGGATCTACTCAACCCATCCACATGAGTCATGAGGTGACTTATGTGGGATTGTTTCACTGTACTCCAACAGTTTTGAGACAAAGGTCCTAGTCGTTGAGTGTAACGAGCGACGGTATGGGACGTCACTTTAGGTGAACAATCGGTTAGTGGTGGTGATATTAATCACACCACCTGGGCTAGGAGGTGCCAACATACTTCATAGCTAGAGGGATACCCATGCAATTGGTATATCCAACCATAGATGGCTATGGGAAGCATTACTATCATTCCAAGAAAGGACAAGAATATCTAGTCCATAAGCCATGAGATGGCAGACTCTATTCAAACCTTAGGTGAGGGTCAATGACTAGCACCGGCATACGGATGCTTGTTCCAAAGAAATGAGTTGAGTACTCGAAGGGCTACAAGTTCTTCTAGCTTTAGACAAGGGAGATAGCGTACCCAGTTTAGGTGATATGGGCCCTCTACGGATAACCCTTTGTCGAATTCCAGATAGACTCATGTGGGGAGTTAGAATCCTACATGGCAAAACATGAGAAATGACCAATCCCGAGCACTTAGGACACCAACTGTAGTGGTGGTTAATCTTAAAGTGTATTTATTTGTATGCCCAAGCTAACATAAATATGGGTTGCCAACAAAATGCTTGTCTCTGCGCAGTGGTGGTTAATCCTGAAGTGTGTAATTTGTATGCCTAAGGAAAACAAGCAAAGTATTTATGACTTAAACAAAAATTTCTAGTGTTGAAAATTTGGGATTTTGACAGTTGGTATCAGAGCCTAGGTTTGTGAAACCCTAGCTAACTTATCTGACAAAATGTAGTAATGTCAGTTATGGTAGGTACCTCAAGGAGGACTAGCCTGAATTTGCAAGAAGATATTGTAGAGGTCCCGAGAAAAGGGTCTAGAAGACTCATAAAGGAGTCAGAAATAGCACAAACAGTTGAACCATCACGAAGGGTAGTTAGAAAAGATAAAGAGTCATTGGCAGCAAAAGCAACTTTCAGTGATGGGAGTATGTCTCTCATGATGCAGCTCATGCAAGAACAACTTAATCATCAAAGGGAGTTGATGGAGAGCCAGAGGGCTCAAATGGCTAATCATATGAAACAACAATAGGCACATATGGCCCAATAATAAGAATTCATTACCCAATAGGAAAAAGTGATTGAGAACTTAACTCAAAATAAAGCAAACAATAATATAGGTTAGTTACCTAAGGGATCTACTAGAAGAACTGTGGGGGAAGAATTACAAAAGGAATTAAAGAAACTGGATATATCTAAATTTGATGGGTGTGGTGATAGATAAACAACCTTGAACTGGTTAAGTGAGGCAGAAGGGTACTTTGCCATTCAACCCCTTAGTTCGGAAGGAAAGACTACATGGTCCATGGCTCATTTGGAAGGTCCTGCCAAAATATGGTGGACCACTTACAAGAAAGCCACATAGAAAGGGGCAATAAATATTCCGTGGGAAGTATTTGTAAGAGACTTTAAAATTCATTTTCTTACTAAAGAGTTCTTCATATAGAAACATACAGAGTTTACAAATCTACAACAAGGTAGTATGTCAATAGTTGAGTACTATCAAAAATTTGTGCAATTACAAAAATATGCCCTAGAATTTGATGATCAGGAGAAATTCAAAGCACATAAGTTTATCTTGGGTTTGCACCCAAATCTCAGTCAACCTGTAGGTGGAAATATGCCCTAGACTCTAACAGCCGCATACGATGCCACATGATATTTTGAGTCAAGCCAGAAAGAGATAAAGGCTTTTTATCAACAAGAGAAGGATAATTCAAGGAAAAGAAATAATTTCGAGCCAAGCCATGGTTTAGATAAAAACTGTAAATATAGTGATAAGGGGTGAAACAGGTATGACAACAAGAATAAAAACAAAAATTAGGGGTACAAGGGGCATCCAAATCAAAAGAAAATGCAGGAGAAGAAAAGCACCTACAAAGAACAAGGGAGAAACGAGAATCAAAATAAAGAATATGAGAAACAAAAGAATACTGGACCCAATGCTTGCTTTGTTTGTGGAGGCCAGGATCACTATGCTAGGCAGTGTCCGAAAAGAGCTTATTGCAAAAATCCATTTAGAGAACCCTCTCATAAAATTTATGCAGCCACAAGTAACCCTAATCTTGAGGGGCAAAGCACACCATTTTTTATTAAAGGAAAAATTGGTAAGAGAGATGTGAATATATTAATAGATAGTGGCGCTATTGACAGTTTTATTTCAAGTAATGTCTTAAGGGATATTCCTATTAGACCTGGGATCATGGCAAATGGATGGCAAGTAGAATGTGGCTCGGGACAAACCTACTTAGTAAACCAATGCCTATTTGATTCAACAGTAGAATTACCTCAAGGAAAAACCAATTGGAACTTGTACGTAGCCCCTTTACATGCATTTGATGTAATTCTAGGATTGGATTGGCTAAAAGCACATAAGGCTATACTAAATTTTGAGAAAAGGTGTGTGGATTATATCGATGAAGCCAATCAAAGAATTCGCATCCATTGCAGTAGAGTCTCCTTTGAACCTCATTTAATAAGTAGTATGCAGGCTAAAAGATCCTAGAAAAATGGATGATGATTGTATGTAATCAAGATGAATAAGAAGGAGGAATCAGACCCAAGCTCAGCACTATTCCAACAATACCCAATGCTAGGATAATTTAGGGATGTCTTTTCGAAATATCTACCTAGACTACCGCCAAGTAGGGAATTTGATTTCTCCATTGAATTAGTGCCTAAAGCAACACCAGTAGCTTGGGTACCATATAAAATGACACCACTAGAGTTACAAGAACTTAAAACATAACTACAAGATTTATTAGAGAAAGGGCATATTAAACCCAGTGTGTCGCCTTGGGGAGAGCTAGTTCTGTTTGTCAAAATTAAATATGGAACCTTGATATTGTGCATTTATTACAGAATGCTTAACAAAATGATGATTAAGAAAAAATATCCCCTGCCTAGAATTGATGATTTTTTTGATCAACTCAAAGGTGTTACCATATTTTCTAAAATTTATCTTAGGTTAGGATATCACAAGCTAAGTATTAGGAATGAAGATACTTACAAAAATACCTTCAAAACAATATATGGGAACTATGAGTTCATAGTGTTACCTTTTGGTTTAACCAACACGCCAATAGCCTTCATGAACCTGATGCATAGTGTATTCCATGAACAGCTAGATCAATTTGTGCTTATATTCCTGGATGATATATTGATCTACTCTCAAAACAAATAAGAGCATGATAAACACATGATAATTGTGTTAGAGGTACTCAGGAAAAATTAGCTATATGGAAAACTTTCTAAATGTGAATTCTATACACCTCAGGTGTAGTATTTAGGGCATATCATCTCAGCTAATGGTATAGCAGTAGATCCTAAGAAGATTGATGCAATTATAGATTGGCCAGCTCCTACTAATGTGTCAAAGGTGAGGAGTTTTATGGGAATGGATGGTTATTACCGACAATTTATCAAAGGTTTTTCAAAAGTAGCCTATCCTATAACTAACTTGCAAAAGAAAGGGAAGACATATAAGTGGACAAAGCAGTATGAAGAAGCCTTTAGAATTCTTAAAGAAAAATTGACAACTACACCAATACTGAGAATACCTGACCCGAACCAACCATTTACAGTGTGTACCGATGCATCTGCAAAAGGTTTGGGAGGTGTATTGTTGCAAGAAGAAGTTGTCATAGCTTATGAGTCTAGGAAACTTAAGAATCACGAGATAAATTATGCCATGCATGACCTAGAATTGGCAGCTGTGGTCCATGCTCTCAAAATTTAGAGACATTACTTGTTGGGAAAACCTTTTAATCTTAAAACTGATCATCATAGTTTAAGGTATATATTTTCTCAACCAATGTTAAATGCTCGACAATGGCGATGGATGGAATTTCTAGCAGAGTATGATTTCGATATTGAATATATCAAGGGTAAATAAAATAAATTGGCATATGCTCTTAGTAGAAGGAAACATATAGCTGCTATTACAAGATGTTAGTATGGATTTAAGAAGCAAATTGCAAAGTTACAAAAGACTAATGAGTTCTGTATATCTTGCCTAGAGAAAATTGAACAAGGAATTCCTGGAGAATATAGTAGTAGAGAAGGGCTGGTATGTTTTCGAAACCGAATTATTATACCCAAAAAGGAAGAGCTTAAAAGAATTATTCTACAAGAGGCTCATTGTGTACCATATTCAGCACACCCATTAGTTGTTAAAATGTAGGAAAACCTAAAAAAGAACTATCACTGGCCTGGAATGAAAAAGGACATAGCATAATTTATAGCAAAATATCTTGAATGTCAAAAGGTAAAGGTAGAACATCATAATCCTAGTGGGAAATTGCATCTATTTGAAATACCAGAGCATAAGTGGTGAGTTATAACCATGGATTTTATTATGGGACTTCCAAAAACATGATTTCAACATGATGCCATATTCGTGGTAGTAGACAAATTGACAAAGGTAACACATTTTAGACCTAACAATACTCATGATGATGCCACAACAATTGCTCAAATATTTGCTCGAGAAATTGTAAGGTTACACAGGTTTCCTAAATTTATTATATCAGACAGAGACTCTCGATTTACATCTGAATTTTGGTAAGCCTTACATCAAGCTTGGGGAACAAGGCTTAATATAAGCACTGTTTATCATCCAGAGATGGATGGAAAGATCGAGATGGTCAACTAGGTGCTAGAAGACATGCTACACATGTATTGCATGGATAATAAAAATAAATGGGAAGACTATCTCTTCTTGGTAGAATTTTCTTATAATAACAGCTATCATTGCATGTTGGGCATGGCCCCGTTTGAGGCTCTATATGGGCGTAGGTGCAAGACACCGTTATCGTGGGAAAATCTAGACAATCGAGAGATGATCGGTCCTAAAGCTGTTAAACAAATGGAAAACCAACTGAAAGAAATTCGATAGCATTTGCGTGAGGCATCTGACCAACAAAAGAGCTATGCAGATCTAAAGCGATCACCTCGAGAATTTTTTATAGGAGACAAGGTTTTCCTTATATTCAAGCCCACTAAAAGCTCTATTAATTCCAACAAATTAAGCTTTAGGTTTGTCGGACCATTTGAGATAACTGCTAAACATAGTTCGGATGCCTACAAGCTTGCCTTGCCACTCAATTTATCAAAAATCCACAATGTCTTTCATGTATCCCTACTTCTAAAATATGTTGCTGACCCAACCCATATCTTGGATACTACTCATTTGCAAATATCAGACCTGCAGCTCATTGAAGTGCGACCAATCAAAATTTTGGGATTTAGGCTTAGAAAAATAACTATGGACCAATGCTAAGTACAGTGGGACTAGTATTCTGAAAGGAATACCACTTGGGAAGATATTTCTAGCATGAGAAATCAGTTCCCTTACTTGTTTGAGAATTGAAAACTGAAAGAAAAATGTTGTTAAGTTGGAAATTTTTTATTAATTTTCATAATGATGTATTGGAACTTGTTGCATATATATCTGATGTTTTGTTGTATATACTCTCTTTTATATAATTTCATGATGAAATTGTTGTATATGTGTTGATGATAGTTACTTGTATTTGTGAAAATACTCTACATAATTGTTTATCTAGTAAATGTGAATTTCGATAAATAAGCTAACATAGGGATTGTGTTAAATCTAAAGGGGAAAGTATGTAAAATCCTCGCCATATATGGTTAATTTAATTGAAAGAATGTAATCTTACGTTTAGTTTTCTGGTTGAGGTGCAGGACTTCGAGCCAGTAGCAGATGAGAGCATCTACCCACAACCAAGGCAGTGGACTGGAAGTGCCAGGTAAGTTGGATGTGATGTTGTGCCCCGTGCACCATGGTCCGTGGGTACATTCCAACCCACCTTAATCTACATTACACTCTGCCTGACATGTTTGCCTGAATGTCTATGATTGTGAGTTGCTTACCTTTTTCGGTGATTGCATGCTACTTGTTATTATAATAAATAAAAATAATAATAATATATATGATAATAATATAAAATTATAATAAACCAGGTGTTGTAGGTGAGTTGGAGAGGAGAGGACAATCCTCCAAGGGAGGTCTCAGGTTCAAATCTCCACCCTACCAAAAAGCTGAATTGGGTACCCAAAATCCAATTGATAATGTTGGTGTGGGTAGGGCTAGGTGTGACTCCCGAGTGACTTTGACGGTGTAGAACCCCCTGTTCGTGGTCTCTTAGACCAAGGCGGCCCCACAAGGGGTTTTTCGCTTTAAATATATATAAAATTATAATAAATAATAATATAAATAAAATATAATTAATTATAATAATAAATTTGGTCAAATATATAATTGTATATATGTATATATAAATATATATAAATAAAGAATTAGTTTCTAATATAATATATATATATATATATATATATATATATATATATTAAAATAAAGATAAACAATAAATTAAAGAGAAGGTTGAAGGGAAAATTATCAAGGCTTAACTCATACCTAATAAAATGAACAACCTTCGTACTATGTGCAGCAAAGAGCTTACAATATTCAAAAACAAGGTAACAAGCCATAGTAAGATCTACGTCAAATATAATAACAAAGCCTAAGCAAGGTAACAAGCCATAGTAAGATCTACGTCAAATATATAAAATAATAATAATAAATATAATAACAAAGCCTAAGCAAGGTAATTTAGGCTTGGTTAAAATATGATTTATCAAATCGTTCTCCACCTAGAAACATCAACAAGCTCAATCTGGCAACGTCGTGCAAGGTGTCAACCAATCCTCATTCATTTGTTCTTTAAAACGAAAACGGGTTGGCTAAGATTGAGTTCTTCATTTCACATTTTTTGTGGAACTAAGGATTGATATTGGTGTCTTCTTCTCGTGTATTTTCATCGAGCCAAGGAGGAAACAAATAGTGGCGAGAGGAAAGCGAGCTTAACAACAGCATAGTAAGGTCATATTACTTTGTTTGTATAATTGGTTTGGCAATTGCTCCATGATAGAGAACGTCATGATATAACCAGTTTTGGGTATAAAAGGAATTTTATTTCAAATTATTTATCACATTGTTAAGAATTTTTAGCACAATCATGATGGAATTAAGAATCGTATTTAGTTTATGATGAATGTATTGGAATGTTGTTTTAAAAAAAACCTGTGAATTATAAACCATAATAGAAGGAATGAGATGGAAAGGTAAAATCTCCAAGATTGTGGAAGATTATAAGAGGGGAAACTAAGAAGATAACTCCACTGTTTCTTTTAAAACTAAAATAAAGTTTTTCTCTGTATATTTCTTCTATTAAATGAATAATCTCATGGTTAAATAAAACTTCATTTTTTGGTTGCTTGAATTCTGGATAAAATGCATGAAACTTGGTTGAGCTGTGTTTCGTCAAAGGTTGAATGAAGTCTGGTAATTCGTGCTGCATTTATTGTTGTGCTTGTTCTATAAAAGTTGAATACTGGTTAAATCATAGTTTTATAATTCATTTTATCTGAATATGGTAATTGAGAATTTCCAATAGCAACTACATACTACCTTTGAAATGAGACCTCGATGCTTGGTGTGCATTTCATATTGTATTCTACCTGTGAATTCTGCTTGTCATGTAGTAATCGTACCATGCTGATCCAATTCTACCCCTGTCCATCCATTCCCTGGTTTGTGTGGGAAGTGCTCGGAGTATGCCTTTCGGAGAGGCTGCTAGGAAGTGAGAACACACTTGTCTGATGAGAGCTTAGTTACCTGGAAGATTGACGTTCTGCTATAGGTGGGTGAAAGTAAAATATACGCTTTAAATATTTCAAGCTTCATTAGAATTTTAAGGTCACCCTGTTGTGAATTTAATAGCTCTACTCATACAATAAATTTAATGAGACTTGTATTTATGAAAAGTTTTGATGTTCGGGTAATGTAAACGTCATTATTAATGGTTGTGTTTTAGAGTAGTAATATTAGCTTGTTGTAGTAATAATAATGGATTTCAATTAGTTTTAAAGTATCATATGCTTACGAATGTCAAAGGAAAATAAAAATGGAAACGTTATTTTTCTATATTATGTGTTATATGGTAATGGGGACTTGTAATCATTATATTAATTTATTTACTGTTGTAATGGCTAATGTGATATGTTAATAATATGATTGTTGTTTTCAGCTATTGTAATTTGGGAATGTTTGCTATTGCATAATGTAAAACAAGGATTTTTTATATTAATATAATTATGGAAGGTTACATCATTGCTTATCGAAAGTTTGGAACTTGTAATTTTTATTAATAGTATATGTGCTTTATTTTAGACTTTGAGTTAAGTTAAAATATGCGTAGTTTATTTTTGGATATTAGGGTAGTTGCTTATTTATATTCAAGGAAAGAATATTTAGAAAATTATATTAGGATTGAATTTCATTAAATAAATTGTGGAAGTGATACAAAGGACTTTTTCTTTAGAACCTAACTTTTACCTATCATATGGAAACTTTACTTTGCTTCTGAAACGGGTAGATCGAGTAAGGGTCTATTCAACCCATCTGCACGAGTCACAAGGTGACTTATGTGGGATTGTTTCACTGTACTCTGATGTATTCAGGACAGAGGTCCTAGTCATTGAGTGTAACGAGCGATGGTATGGGACGTCACTTTAGGTGAAGAGTCAATTAGTGGTGGTGATATTCATCATATCACCCGGGTTGGGAGGTTCCAACATACTACATAGCTAGAGGGCTACTCATGCAATTGGTATATCCAGCGGTATATGATTATGGGTAGCATTACCATCAATCTAGGAAAGGACATGAATATCTAGTCCATAAGCCATGAGATGGCAGACTCTAGTCAAACCTTATTTAAGGTTCAATGACTAGCACCAACATACGAATGCTGGTTCCAAAGAAATGAGTTGAGTACTCGAAGGGCTGTGAGTTCTTCTAGTTTTGGACAAGGGAGATAGTGTACCCCGTTTAAGTGATATGGACCCTGTACGGATAACCCTTCACCATATTCCAGATAGACTCATATGGGGAGTTAGAATCCTACATGGAGAAACACAAGAAATGGCCAATCCCGAGCACTTAGGACACCAGCTACATTGGTGGTTAATCTTGAAGTGTATTTACTTGTATGACCGAGCTAAAATAAATATGGGTTGCCAACAAAAGGCTTATGTCTCTGTGCAGTTGTGGTTAATTCTAAAGTGTGTAATTTGTATACCTAAGGAAAACAAGCAAAGTATTTGACTTAAACAAAAATTTCTAGTGTTGAAAATTTGGGGTTTTGACACAAACAGAAAAAAAAATCCTTTGCCTTATCAATTGCCCTGCTATCTATGTACATAAACCCTATTAAATATTGATAATATTTAAAAACTCTATGTAGGGGTTGATACAATGAAATCCACCTTGTATCCACATCTTTCAACAATTTTTTTCCTTCTATAACTCCTAGTGCAAACTGTTGAAACTCTGCAAACCTTTTTGGACTGCAAAAAAAATAATAATGTATTTCACGAATGAGGTCTTCCACTCTAGCAAAATTTTCAAAAGTGCTCATGATTTTATATGTAAGATTCACTCTATGATCAATGCAATGAATGAGTATCATATATGGGGAAACTGAGGTTTGGAGTCGAACACATGGGCCATTTTTGTACCCTTGCATTATAGCATCACCATCAGCTCCAATGCAAATTAACTTTGTGGCTATGTCTATATCATTCATTCCTGTAATTTCCTTTAAACTAGTCAGAATAACATTATAGATGTTTTTTGCATGTGAACTTTCAACCATATTATGTAATCCTACCAAACTAGGTTGCCTTACATGATTTTGAAATGTGTACACATGAATCTAAATTCGGTATGTGTTGTCCATAACCATCACCTCATCAATAGAAAGTGAAATAAATATCAAAATTTTTACTTTCTCCCTCGGGTCCTCCTTCTCAACTAAAGATAGATATTTTACCATTTTCTAACCACTTCGATTTGACCAATGGGAACTAGGAAGGTTTTGAACATCAGCTAGTTGAAACAGGTTCTTATAATCAATAAAATTAGACATTGATCTATCCTTTTTGAGAATACTATATACAGTAGCAAACTACAAATTTTTTGAAGCTAAAATGATCTTCTAAATTTTACGAAATTGGATTTCAATTGTTCCGCCTTTCTCAACAAGGGATTGTTGTTGCTTGAGGTGATTATCATGTTCTATTGCATATCTAATATACATACATTCTAATGCATCCTTCCACCTAACATCTTTATTAATTTTACCATCACTGTTAGAATTTCCCAAAATAGACATGCACAACATTACACAAAATATGAAGAAAGAGTAGAACTGATTGATTTATTCCAAGGATCAACTTTGTATAAATAGCAAAGTTGATCATTGAGAGCCATTGGATTACAACAACTCATCAAACCTGATGAAGACACCACTGAGTGTTCTCCTGACACATGGAGGAGTGGAAACTCAAGTGTGTCTATCCTAGTAGAACTTAAGAGAATATTCACTTATTCTAACACCCCCCTTAAGTGATACTAGGGGAGTTTTGTACAAATGAGTCCCGACAACAAGGCCTGATGAGGTACTCATGTACAATGACTTCTTTTTGAAGAGATGGTAAAAACCCTATGGGAAAAACCATCAATTAAAAAGGAAGTAAGGAAGAGGCTTGTCTTCGGATGGCGAAGATTGTCCTCTTAATACAATAAGAATGATGAGTCCCGAACAACATGGCCTGATGAGGTACTCATTTACAATATATATAGATGGTGAAAAAACCCCTTGGGGAAAAACCAACTATCACAACTTTTTTTTGAAGAGATGGTAAAAACCCTATGGGAAAAACCATCAATCAAAAAGGAAGTAAGGAAGAGGCTTGTCTTCGGATGGCGAAGATTGTCCTCTTAATACAATAAGAATGATGAGTCCCGACAACATGGCCTGATGAGGTACTCATTTACAATATATATAGATGGTGAAAAAACCCCTTGGGAAAAACCATCTTTCACACAAAAAAATATCCAAGATAGAGGCATGTCTTCGGATGGTGAAGATTGTCCTCATAATATACATGTTGTTGGAGAGATGATAAAAAAACCACAAGGGAAAAAACCATTCTCCAAACAATATAATGAGAGGTGGAAGACCTCTGTGTCAATGCAGTTGTATTACTCCAAGTTTATCTCGCAACTGAAGGTAACGCGGAGAAGGAAATGACTTGGTGAAGATATCTGCAATTTGATTCTCAGTTGGAATATAGTCCAAGTATATATCCTCATTTTGAATATGTTGTCATATGAAGTGCATGTGTATCTCAATGTGCTTGGTGCACTGATGCTCAACCGGATTGCGTGCAATATGAATTGTGCTTTGATTGTCACACCAAATATTTATAGGCTTTTCATGGGAGAAACCAAATTCTCTCAGAATTTGATGAAGCCAAAGAGCTTCTTGACTAGCTAAAATTGTTGCCCTGTATTCTGCCTCTGTAGAAGATAAGGCTATTGCTTGTTGTTTCTTGCATAACCAGGCTATTGGTGAAGAATCAAGGCAAAAGACATAGCCAGAGGTTGAACATCTGTCTTCTACTGAACCTGCCCAATCTGAATCCGTGTAGCCAATGATATCCATGGATTTTCCCTTATATAAGAGCCCAAAGTGCGTAGTGCCTTGCAAGTAACGGAGGATTCTTTTTGTTGCTTGCCAATGACTGAAGTGAGGTTGATGAGAGAATATGGATATTAGGCCAACAACATATGAGATATCTGGGTGAGTATGAGTAAGGTATAACAGACTTCCTACAAGCTGATGGTATAGAGTTGCATCACATAGAGGGGATGAGCAGGAAGTACTAAGATTAATGCCAGATTGAAAAGGGGTAGGAGAAGGTTTACAATCTGTCATTTTAAACCTTTGAAGAAGATCTAGTGTGTACTTTTGTTGACACAATGAAATTCCTGCATCTGTTTGACTTATTTGAATCCCAAGGAAGTAATGAGCTAAACCTAGATCAGCCATTTCAAAATTTTTAGAGAGGGAGTCTTTTATAGTCTGAATGTGAGTGAAGTTACTACCAGTGAGAAGAAGATCATCAACATATAGAACAAGAATGGTGATTTTGCCTTCATCTCTCCAAATGTAGACTGTGTTATCAGACTCACAATGAGAAAAACCTACGGAGAGAAGGAAGGAGTCCATATTTTCATACCAAGCTCTAGGGGCTTGTTTGAGGCCATAGAGAGACTTTTTTAGCCTACAAACAAGAGAGGAGTCTTGAGTGAAACCAGCAGGTTGTTCCATGAATATTTCTTCTTTTAAGTCCCCATGTAAGAAAGTACTTTTTACATCCATTTGATAGACATGCCACTTTTGGGAAGAAGTCAGAGCAAGAACCAGTCTAACAGAATCCATTTTAGCAACTGGAGCAAAGGTTTCTGCATAGTCAATACCTTCAATTTGAGAAAAACCTTTGGCTACTAGGTGAGCTTTGTGTTTGTCTATTTCTCCATTAGGCCCATATTTTGTTTTGTAGATCCATTTACAACGAACTAACTTCCTTCCTTTGGGCAAGGGAACTAAATCCCAAGTTTTGTTTTTGATTAAGGAAGAAAATTTATTTTCCATGGCATCATCCCATTCTTTAATACCTGTTGCTTCTTTGAAGGATTGAGGATCAGAGGAAATAGACTGATAGACAAGACCAGTGCCTATGGGGTTGGTTGATCTGGTAGATGGAAGATTTTGGATGTAAGGAGTAGCTTCTTTAACAATGGTGCGGGCCCATTTTGGCATAGTGGAAGGAGTAGAAGGAGTTGAAAGACATTGAGTTGGAGTTACAGGTTCCTCATATTGATTATCAATTTCCAAGTTAACCTCAAGAGTTGGCTCTTCATAATATTGAGGTTCTACTATAGGAGAAGGCTCAATGGAGGAAGAGGGGGATTGAGGATATTTTTGAGGGAATGTTTCATCAAATTGGACATTCCTATGGAAAAATACCTCATGAGTTGAGGGATCAAGGAGCCTGTATGCTTTCATTTCCTCACAATAACCAACAAAGATGAGCTTTTTGCTTTTCTTATCTAGAGCCTTCCTTTTCTTCTTTGGGATGTGTGCCCAAGCAGTACACCCAAAAATATTGAAGAAGGAAACATCTGGTTTTGAGCCAGACCATGCTTCTTCAGGAGTTAAATGGTCAAGAGCTTTATGAGGTGTGCGGTTTTGAATATAATTGGCATAGTTAATAGCTTCTACCCAAAAAATTTTGGAAGATCTCTTGAATGGAGCATACAATTTGCCATTTCCTTTAATGTCCTATTTTTCCTTTCTGCAATACCATTTTGCTGAGGATTATGGGAGACAGAATGTTGATGAATGATGCCATGACTTGATAGAAATATGGAGAACTCATTACTGCAATATTCCCCCCATTATCAGTGCAAATTTGCTTGATTTTGCAAGAGGCCTGATTTTCAACTAAGGCTTTGAAGACTTTAAAGTGGGATAGAACATCACTTTTATATTTTAGGAAGTAGACCCAAGTTCTTCTAGAAAATTCATCAATAAAGGTTAGAGCATATTTTTCTCCTTTGAAAGAAGGTTCAGGAAAAGTCATCAAGTCACTATGGATTAATTCTAGAGGGGATGAGGCTTTTAGAGAACTACTTGGGTGGAAAGGATCTTGATGTTGCTTTCCAAGAGCACATCCAGGACAAACTCCATCAATAGAAGAGACTTGGGGTAAACTTGTTACCATATCATGGGTGCTCAATTCCTTTAGGTAGTTGTAACTAAGATGACCAAACCTTTCATGCCAAATTTTGCTTTCAAGATCTCCATGAGCCACAAAACAAGAGGCCCCTTCTAGATTTTTGAATCCTTTGAAGTGAAATAGGTGAGTGTTGTGATCAATATCTCCTTTAGCTATGAGAGAATGGGGATCTTGAAAGTCTCTTATCTCAACTCCTGTTGGAGAGAAGAGAACTATTTTCCCCTTTCCAGAAGTACAAATTTGATAGATGGAGAGGAGATTTGTGGTAATGTTTGGAACATAGAGAACATTATTTATAGAGCCACCATCAATGGTTATGTCCCCCTTTCCTTTGACTGGGATAAAGGAAGAGTCACCCACTTCTATGCTACATGTAGAACTAGAGGAGATAGAAGAGAATGACTCATCTAAAGCAGTCATGTGATGAGTAGCTCCAGAATCTAGGACCCAGTAATTAGAGGAAGAATTGGAGGTTTTCCCTTGAACATTTAGGGCTTTTCCTATTTGCTTTTTATTGTCTATATTTTGATCCTTCATAGTTGCCTCTAGTTGTTGTAATCTTTTCCAGCATTTATTTGCAGAATGACCATTCTTTTTGCAGTGAGTACAAGTTATGGGATTCCTTTCCTTATTTTTGAATTTTTCTTTAGAAGAGGTGGAGGCTACTAAGGCTTTTGAGGAAGAGGAAGAGGACTCATATCTTGCAATTTTAGTTTCTTCCCTAGTTAGTCTATCACAAAATTCTTCTAAAGAGGGCATTTTAAAGGTTGCACCAAGAGCATATTTTGTAGATAGAAAAGTGGTTGCAAAGATTTGAAATGCACCATTTAGTTTAGAAAGAATTAGATAAATGCACTCTTCTTCAGTATTAGTCTTCCCACTACCTTTGTATTGAGAGAGGACTTCTTTGAATTTGGTGAGGAAGTCAACAATATTGCTAAAGTCTTCAAGAGATAAAGTTGTTAATTCTACTTCTAGTTGCATTGATCTTATTTGATCTACTTTCCCAAACAAGGTTTTTAGTTTCTCCCAACTTTCATAAGGAGTTTTACAATCTGTAATGTGAAACCACAAACTTTCATGAACATTAGAGCTTATAATACCCATTGTTTCATACATTTTCCCTTTATGAACAAATATCTCATATTATTTTTCAAACTCAGGTTGCTTTTCTTCTAATAGGTGTGTGAGCCCTTTTTGAGAAATGAGATTTAAAATTTTGGGTTTCCATGTATGGAAGTTATGAGGAGTGAGAGGATCAATTGTATTCATTTTTGCAAAGAAGATTGAATTTTAACCAATATACCCCCCTTAGAACTTCAATATTATTAATGCAATTTGAAAGAAGAGATGTAAGCTTTTGTTTTAATGTCACAATCCTCCAATTACCCGCCCTAACGAGAGGGAAACTATAAGTAATAGAGTTTTGTTAATTAAAATTAGCTTAGAAGCAAATGCCTATACCCAAAATTTATTCTTCTCAATACCCGCCCTTACTTGAGGGAAACTATTAAGTAATGAGAGGAAAAAATATTAGGAGGATAGGCTTGAAATGCAAGTGGGATCAACCAGATATGGATATTGGAATATCTCAATGACTCACCCTTACGAGAGGGAAACTATAAGTAAGAGAGATATCCAATATGAAAATTGGTGATCAAAAAATAAATGCCAGGCCTTTATACCATATATTTCAAAAACCCGCCCTAACTTGAGGGAAACTATAAGTTTATTGAAGATATTGGTACGTGGAACGTAGGCAAAATATTTTGAAAAAATAAAAGTTTTATTAATAGAATTTTTAATTTAGAAATAGACCTCTTTAGAAGAGAAGATGGATTTGATAAAAAAAAAAGTTTATTCTTTAGAACAAGCAATAAGCCGATAAAACTATTTGTGAGTTTGGAAAAAAAGTTAATTTTGCTTTTATTTATATTATTAAAAAAAATCTTTGAAAAATATTATATAAATACCAGCAAAAAAAATGAAGAAATTAGCACTTGAAGGGAAATATTGAGTGCTTGCAAAATAAATTATAACTTTATATTATGCCTTTTAATATGAGTGAATTCATATAACATATATTGAAATGATTAAATTAAAATTTAGAGCACTTAATTATTTTAGTATCTAAAAAGAATGAGGAAAGAAAAAAAAATAACCCCCCTCAAAATATAAAACAAGAAATGGTGCAAGAATAGCACCCTTACCCCCCTACAAAAAGACTTTTTATTTATCATATTTACAAAAGACATTCTTCACTTTAAAATAAGCCTTGGAAAGGCTTAGTGAAGAAGTCAGATTTAAACCTTCAAAATTGAAGGGCATATAGAAAGGAACATAAAAGGGCCTAAAAGAAGGACAAATTACACACGACAACCAAGGTGCCTACGAAAATCTTATAAGAACAAAAAAATAAAAATTATACACCTTCGTATACGATCTGGACACCCTGCATAGAAAGGTTAAATACAGGAGACGCAGAACGAAATAGAGAGAATATTCTCTATCACTAGGGTCTCAAATAGATAGCAAAGATAAAACTTTCAAAGCTGTAGACCCAGCACATTGTGGTAGAACTAGAAACCTAGTGGTTGCCCTCGTAGATGGTGGGTCCTCTCAGAGATGTTGAGAAATGAAATGGTGCCACGAAATGAAGACGCAGTCCGAGATTACACAGAAGAACTAATGGCCTTCGTATATGGCTTTCTCCCACTTGAGATTCGAAACAATGCCACAAAATGACGCAGTCTGAGATTTCATAGAAGAACTAGAGGCCTTCGAACAAGGCTCTCTCTTGTTTGAGAGATGCAGACAAACAAAAGGTTGTCCTTCTTTGAAATACTTGTAGAAGAAAAGAAAATACGGAAGGCATAATAGAAAAAAATATATTTTCTATTTAGCAAATAATATAATAATATGAAAACATCAAATCGAATGAGCTCTAAACTTGCAGAGATGACAAAATTGATCTATGAGCACAAGAAATAATCTTGGAAAAAGGGGGATTCGAATGAGATATAAAGGATTCTATAGATATTTGTTAGGCATCGCCAACTAGAATTGTTGATATTATTGGGCTTGGTGATGTTTTTCAATGCTAAGGTGAGAGATATTTTTTTAAAATAGCGTGCCTTTGCAATGTTATTAAAAAAATGTTTAATGCAACTGTAGTGACGTCGTCTCAAGCACACAAGGTAAACTAACAAAAAAAATTTAGAAGATATTTTACACCATTTGTGAGATAATGCACCAATGACAGGGGTGTCTATGGAGAGGCAAATGAGAGGCAATGCAAGAACAACGGCACAAAAAAAATGGCATGTGTTTGATTCACAAGCCTGAAATGGTCTCCGAGAGAAAGGGCAGTGAAGCGAAAGCTGCCTGCAAGGAGAAAAAACATAGATGATAGGAAAGAATTTTCCTATGATATCAAGCTTGTTAAAAGTTTTCAAATATAGATTTTTGAAAAATATAATTGCTTGAAAAAGAGTAACTATAAAATATTTGTAAGTATATTTTCATAGAAGAGAGCCCTCTTTTCTATAAATAAAAAAAAAGGACATATCTAATGAAAAAAATTTGGCAGTATTTCTGAAAAAAAATTGTATTAGAAGACAATGAATCTTCCCTTCTTGAAGGAGACAAATATAATATTTTCAGAATAACCCACATACATATATTTTAAAAAAATATAGCTGAAATAAAACTATATATAAGATCTTATGGAAGGCTAAAAAAAAGAAGCCAACAAAAGATACAAAGAACCAACTCCGAGAATATTCAAGAGGGAATGCTAGCAAAATCTATCCTGCTTTGGTACCATGTTAGAATTTCCCAAAATAGACATGCAAAGCATTACACAAAATATGAAGAAAAGAGTAGAACTGATTGATTTATTCCAAGGATCAACTTTGTATAAATAACAAAGTTAATCATTGAGACATTGGATTACAACAACTCATCAAACCTGATGAATACACCACTGAGTGTTCTCCTGAAACATGGAGGAGTGGAAACTCAAGTGTGTCTATCCTAGTAGAACTTAAGATAATATTCACTTATTCTAACAATCACTTCCTATAACTTTTACATAAACTTTGCTAACATGTTTTTCTATTGTATCTTTCTTATTTTGCAACCTATGATCCTTACCTAGTTTTTAGCTACAAATTTTACATCTACATTCTTTTTTATTGACTTGATTGTCTGCAGTCAATACCGGCTCAATCCAGAGAATTTTTTTTGCTCATTCATTCTTAAATGTCCTTCCAATAGCCTAGTTATATTTTGCCTTTCTCTTTTTAGAATTTTTGCTTGAAGATTCATAAGAAGTTTGTAGTGTATTTGATTTATCGCTTTCATTTTCAACTTGCATGTCATTTTTAGGAATATCTTCAAGTGTTTGTTGGATGTCATTGTTAAGAGAATTTTCATTAGAAGGCATCTCTTGGTAAGGAATATCTTCAAGTGGAGGCTTATCAGGGTCAACAGGGTATTCTGCATAATATCATACAATAATATTCTTTATCATTTTTGGATTTAAAAAACTAACTTACAGACAGAAAAAAAGATTCATATCGTTGAGCACATATTGAGAACTAATTGTTTGAGAATGAAAATAGTATTGAAAATAATTACAGAATATACAACTGTTTAGAAGACAAAAATCATTTGTACCTTGAATTTGTACGGATGTCGATGGCTTTTTTTATTTCAGCGTATAGCTAAAATATTTGAAGATACTATTTTCAGCAAAATATTTGTCCCCCTTCTTTCCATTGTTGGTGGGTGACATTTTACTTGTAAAGAAAGTATTTTTCATTTTAGAAATGTAATAAAATGTTGAATAGATGTTACTTCTATTAGGCCTCAATATAATATTATAACTAGAATAAACAGATGGTCTGTTGGTAGAAAATACATACCTATTTCCTACCATGTTTTATTGTGATTTTGTCAGTGTATACCACTACTACGTTTTCTGGTGATAGCACTTGTAATTGATAAAAAAACAAAACTAATCAATATACAAATTCAAATAAAATTAAGAAAAAAAGTTGTGTATGCAAAAAATAATTAGAGATACATATGTGGAAAAATATTATATTATAGTACAAAAAGCATTTACCAAAACATTTACCTATTTATAATATTATAACAGAAAATAGATCTAAATGGAAACAAAAAATCAAAGAGTTTTAACAGAAAGAGAAAAATAAAAGACAACATGCAGAATAGGACAAAATAGAGAAAAATATATTTTCAATAAATGATAGAAAAATAGCAAAATAAAAATCTGCATTAGCTGATAGAAAAATAGATCTTATTACTACAATTGCTTCAACTTATATTCATAATGTCTTAAAAGAAATAGAGAACCTAGTGTAGAACGTGATCCAATAGTTTATTCTAGTGAAGAACAGGGTTCGAATATCGGTTAGGATGTAAAATAGGATTTGGATACTAATATAGTGTAGAATAGGGTTCAATAATTCGTTTGGAAGTAGAATAGGGTTTGGATGTTCTCTTAGTGTAGAACGGGGTTCAAAAATCGGCCTATTACAGAATAGGATCTAGATGTTGACCTAGTGTAGAATAGGGTCTAAAAGTTAGCCTAGTGTAGGACAAGATCCAAAATTCGACCTGGTGCAGAATGGGATCCGATGATCGGACTGGTGTAGAACATGATCTAGTAATCGCCCTTATGTAGAAATATATTTGAAAATCAACCTGGTGTAGAACTAGGTTCAAAAATCAACCTTATGTAGAATGGGGTTTAGTAATCAGCCTGATGTAGAACAGGGTCCAAAAATCAACTTGGTGTAGAACCGAATCCGGGCTAGTGCTAAAAGGGTCTCATTTGGTGTAGAACAGGGTCCAAATATCCGTTTGGTGCAGAACAAAATCTGGTTTGGGTCTGAGTAGAGTTTTGTTCCAGATCAACTGATTTTGCACATGGTTGAAGTTCGATGGAATTCTCAATTTTCTAATAGTTTGAATGTTTTAAATGAAAAAGTATCGCTGGCATGTTAATTATATATAGTGGTATACTTGGTGAATTTGACAGGATAATTTAGAAATTTTAAATTTTTTTGGCAAAAAAGGTCCTCAATTTAGGCGGGATTTCTGGCGAATTTTTAAAAAAATCCGTAATACTATTATCAATGCACAGCGAACCGACAACTAAATTTTTTTTCCCAAAAAAATGGGTGAAAAGGACGACGTTCGAGTCCCCAAAATTTGTGAATTAGAATTTTCATAAATGCAAATATTCGCCCAATTGATGAATATTCACCGTTGTGCATAACCCTGAAGATTGTGCAGACTAGGGTTAGGGGTTCAATTTGAATTTTTGGGTAGTTATAATATGTTGGGCATAAATTAAAGCGCTATAATATATTGAGGTATAATAAGGTTAAAAGGAACCTTAATTAGTGCATGCATTCATTTAGTTATCGAAGTTTTATTTTTGGAATTAAATATTTAATCTTTGATTATTAATTTGGTCATTAAAGAAATGATTAGAGTGATAAGTACAATATAAAAAATTGATTTGACTATCATATTGTTTTTTAAAAAAATGAAAAGAAGAAAATTATTTATTGATTAATTAGGGGTTCAATGTTGGAAATTTTGAGTATTTTGGTTGTCATTGATGTCAAAGGTAAAATAATTGTAAATAATCTTCTAGGTTGAAATATTAAAATTGCAAGGCAAATACGTCCATTGAAAAAGGTTCATTATTGGCAAGATGAGGAAGTTTCCAAGGCAAAGGACAAAGGGTTTAAAAGGATTAATTATAATATTTAAATTAAAAGTTTAAATATTATAATAATATTATTTAAATTTAATTATGAGCGCCAAAGCATAAGGTAAAACCCAAGCACCGACGTCATGTCAAAGCACCAAAGCATGAGGTAAAATCCAAGCATCGACGTCATGTTTTGAAGAGCCAAAACATATATATAAGGGATGATTAATTTTTGCAAAAGCTAAGATTCAAGTCGATGAAATAATTTGATCATTGTTTCAAATGTCGAAGGCTGAGAAGAAAGAGGAAGGCACACATTCATCCACTCACTGTGTTGATCATCATGGCAGATAATATAGGGGATAACACACATTTCAAGGCAGTGATTTGGGTGTAAAAATAGAGGATAGTGAAAGACATATTCATCCGGGTAGTTAGCCCAGGTGGCAAGACCCCCTACATGAAGGTGTGGCAATAGGGAGATCTTGATTTCGAGACATGGGAATGCAAAGTGATAGAAGTTTTGTTCATGGAAGTTTTAGCATCGAAAATCAAGCTTAAGTCAAAGCAAATGAGCTTGGAGTTCTACGTGGGTGGTTAGCCCATGCGACAGACTAGCTAATTCTAGGATGCGTGCCAGCTAGCGATGCAGGTTCAATTTGCAGTGACAACAAAGTGGGCACATTATTTTTTAAATAATTAAATTTCCAAAGTCTAAGGTGTGTACCACTTAGGAAGTCATAAGGGGTTCTTTTTATTTTGATTTTTTCAAATAAAAATGGATGGCGTAGAACTTCTATTTGAGAGCCTTGAGTGGTGTAAAAAAAAATTATGTTATAATGTGCTTTTTGGATGTTTAAAGTGGATTGAAATATTTTTATTTCAAGTAGGAGGAATAAGGTGTATATGGAAAATTTGATGTGTGTAATTTGTGTCTTATTGTGTTGATTAATATTTTGCAAGAATAGGAGCAATAAGGTGTAAAAGTGGCTTGATAATTTTATTTTAATTCTTGCATGGTGAAAATAAAATATGAGAGTTTTTGTTGAGTTTTAATGCTTCATCTTTGAGAACAAAAGAAGGATCCTAGAACATCATTTTCAGATTTCATTGAGCACATTTTTGAAGGTGAAAGTTCATGTGGATGTTTTGAGAAAGTATCTTGCAATCTAACCCTTGAAGTGGCACTAGAAAAATCAATTGTTTGTGAGATAGTTTTTGAAGACATATCTCCATAAGATCAAATTAAGAGGTATGGGCACATCATTCCTTGTTTAAAGTATTTTTTTGAGTAAATGTTTCTGAACATAAGGTGGAGATAAAAGGGTTTTTTGGTATGCATTTTTGGAAATATTTGAGTTAGGATTTGTGCTTCATTGTTGAATGTTTTTGGAAACATTTGGGATAGATTTTGAGAACAAGATTGTGTTTTCATTGTTGAGAAATATTGAGATATTTTTGCTAGATATTGTGAACTATTTGTGCTAGGTCTGAAGATAAGTTTTTGCATCTTTGTGAAACATTTTTGAGCATGTGTTATGAGCAGTTATGAGCATGTATTAGAGCATAATTGAGTAGAGATAGAGAGCGGGTTTAAGACTACGTTGTGAGCATATTGGATCATACTTGTGAGTAGGTTAGAGGTAGACTTGTGAGCAGGTTTGAGGTAGACTTGTGAGTAGGTTTAAGATAGTATTATGAGCTAGACTGGATTAGTGTTTGGAATAGATTGAATCAGATTTGTGAGTATATTTGAGTAGAGCAAAGGGGATAAAGTTATCCTATGGAGAGAGATCCATAAAACAGAGCAGAGGTGATAGAGTTATCCTATGGAGAGATATCCATAAACCATAGCAATGGGATCAGAGGTCTCCTATGGATAGATATCCATGAACTTGAGCATAGGGGATTGGTGTCTCCTTTTGATAGAGGTCCATAAACATTGTAATAGGGATTTAGTTCCCAAAGGATTCATTGAAAAAATTTATAATAAATATTTTCTTTGTGGACGTAACCCATATTGGGTGAACCACGTTAAATCATGTCTCTTATGTGTGTGATGATGTGTGCATTATTTACGACTTTGATATTATTGTTGTTATCATTTGTATTGAAAAGTAAATTTCTTTATCTTATACTGTTCACCCCCTCTTAGTATAAGCCTATGTTCTTCAATTGGTATCAGAGTGGGTTCCTTCATGAAAAGCCTAACAGCTTGAAGGAAGATCCCACAAGAACATACATGACCTCAAAAAATGAATAAGAAGCCATGATCGACATAAAAGAGGAATTTATTGTTGCTCTTACAAATTTGGAAAATTTTAGAAGGAAGAATTCAATTTTGAAGGTTTAAATCCAAGAGGATGAGGAAGCAAATATCGAACTTCTACAAAATCTGATAGAGCTCAAGGTAAAAGTTGAAGAGGGAAGGAAAATTGAACAAGATATGGCAAAACAGTTAAAGGCAAAAGAGTTAGAATGTGAAGGATTGGAATCTAAAATTGTATCTCTAAGAAAGGAAGTTTAAAACGCTAAAGATAAGTTATAGCAAGATATAAAGTTAGGAAAATAGAAAGAGGAGTCAAGCTCCAAAGGAATAAAGATATCAAAATAAGAAGAGCCCATGACCTATGCTAATGCATTGAAATGGAAAAGCATCAAGAAGGAAGAAAAAAAAGAAGCTTCATGGACAAAATTCAATTACAAAAAAAGCAAATAAATAAGCATGCAATCATATTATTCAAGGCAATCTAACAGGTTACAAAATTTCTTCCATGGTTATTGTTTTTCATGTAACAAATATGGTCATAGAGTTGTACATTGCACTATTTGTGTGAGAAATAATGTTGATAGAAATTTCAATTCATTTGCACCTCTCATGAATAACAATATCATCTATTACAAATGCAATAACTTTGGGCACAAGGCCAAATGGTGTAAAACAATATTTCCTGAATCAAGCAAAAAGAAGGAGGATCAAAAGGTTCAAAAGAATACAACCTCAAAAATTTGGAAAGAGAGAAAAGAGCAAGAAAAGGTGAAGTCAATGTTGGTACAAACAACTCTTCATGTACAAGATAAGAGAAATCAGTGGTTTCTTGATAGTGGTTGTTCAAGTCATATGATAGGTGAAAAAAGTAAATTTTTTGCACTTAAAGAAATCAATGGAGGATCAATAAAATTTGGTGACAATGGTTCAACAAAAATTTGTGGGAAAGGGACTTTGAGTTTAGATAATGGAAAATCAAAGATAGAAAATGTATTGTATGTTAAAGAATTGAGGCATAATTTACTAAGTGTAAGTCAACTTTGTGATCAAGGGCACACAATCACTTTTCATCCAAATAGATGTGAAATCAAAAAATCTAGAACAGGAAAGATCATTGCAGATGTCAGTAGAACTACAAACAATCTCTACATGCTAAGTGAAATTAAGGGAGAAAAATATTTCTTATCACAAGAGGATGAGAGTTGGTTATGGCATAGAAGAATGGGTCATCTAAACTTTGACAACATAGTGAAAATAAGCAATAAATAGGTAATCATAGATTTAACCAAGATAAAAAGACCACAAAGCACAATTTGTGCACAATGTCAGCATAGAATGCAAACAAGAACAAGTTTCAAGTTGAAATAATTTACTTCATCCGAACCATTGAAACTAGTTCACACTAATTTATGTGGTCCTACAAGGACAAAGATTTTACAAGGTGAAAGTTACTTCATGCTATTTATAGATGATTTCTCCATAATGACTTGGGTAGCTTTCTTAAAAAAAAAAAATTAGAAGCCTTTGAGAAGTTCAAGGCTTTTAAAGAGTTAGTAGAAAATGAACAGGTAAAAGGATAAAGTGTCTAAGATCAGATAGAGGAGGAGAATTTACTTCAGGTGAATTCATAGAATTCTGTGAACAACATGGGATCAAAAGAGAATATTCAGTAGCAAGAACTCCACAACAAAATGGAGTAGTTGAAAGGAAGAATAGAACTATCGAGAATATGGCTAGATCTATGCTAAATGAGGCTAATATTTTAGATGGTTTTTGGAGAGAGGTAGTTCATACAGTTGTGTATATCATCAATAGATCTCAAGTAAGAGTAAATCATCACAAAACCCCATATGAGCTTTGGAAAGGAAGACCAACTACTATAAAGTATTTCAAAAATTTTGGAAGCAAATGTTACATTAGACGAGAAGAGAAAAACTTGGGCAAGTTTGATTCAAGGTGCGATGAGGGTATCTTCCTTGGTTATTCCACTAAGAGTAAAGCTTATAAATGCTATAATAAGAGGACACATACAATTATGGAAAGTATAAATGTGACAGTTGATGAACAGATGAGGTCAAAAGTACCAGCTCAAGAAATTGTATATCAAGAAGAAGAAATTTGCCAAGAAGAAGTAGGTGAAGAATCAGGAGAAGAGAAAATGCAAAGAATACCACCTAAGACTCCATCCAGGTAAGTGCAAAAGAACCATCCAAGAGATTTGATTATTAGAAACCCAAATGAAATACAAACAAGGAGGAATATAATAGGAATAAGTGAACATGCAAATATTTTTTTGTTGTCTAAAATTGAGCCCAAGTATTTCAATGAGGCAAGAGAATATAATTTTTGGGTCAAGGCAATGGATGAGGAATTGGATCAAATAAAAAAAAGTGAGACTTGGGAACTTGTCCCATGACCAAAATACAAGAATTTAATTGGCACTAAATGGGTTTATAGAAATAAGTTAAATGAATATGGTCAAGTAGTCAAAAATAAAGCAATACTAGTATGCAAAGGTTATGCACATGTTGAAGGGATTGATTTTGATGAAAAATTTGCTCATGTTGCATGACTTGAGGCCATAAGGATGTTTTTAGCTTTCTAAAGTTTCAAAAACTTCAAAGTATATCAAATGGATGTAAAATCAGCTTTTCTCAATGGCGTCTTGGAAGAAGAGGTCTACATTGAGCAACCTAAGGGGTTCAGCCTAACTGATAAGCTAGATTATGTATGTAGATTAAAGAAGGCTCTTTATGGATTAAAGCAAGCTCCTAGAGCTTGGTATTCAAGATTGGATAAATATCTTCAAGAATAGGGTTTCATAAAAGGAATAGTTGACAGTAATTTATACATCAAAAATTATGGAAATAACTTATTAATTGTAGTTGTCTATGTGGATGATATCATTTTTGGAGGCAGTAATGATAAGATGTGTCAAAAATTTGCAAAGAGTATGCAAAATGAATTTGAAATGTCAATTCTTGGTGAGTTATCCTTCTTCCTTGGACTACAGATTTCACAATAAGAAAAGGGTGTATTTCTCTCACAAACCAAGTATATAAAAGAAATGCTGAAGAAATTCAAATTAGAAGATTGCAAACCAGTAAGTACCCCCATGATTATAGGATGCAAGTTGAGTAAATATGATGAATCTCCTGAGGTAAATCAAATATTGTATAGATCTATTATTGGTAGCTTACTATATGTCATAGCAACAAGACCAGATATAATGCAGGCAGTGGGACTAGTGGCAAGATTTCAAGCAACACCAAAGGAAACACATGTACTAGCAGTAAAGAGAATTCTTAGGTATTTAAAAGGAACTATGGATTTTGGACTCTGGTATCCCAAAAGTGATAATTTCACTCTCATAGTATATACAGATGCATATTGGGTAGAAAATATTGATGATAGAAAAATTACAAGTGGAGGAGTGTTCTTTCTTGGATATTGTTTAGTCTCTTGGCTAAGCAAGAAACAAGCATCAATATCCTTATCCATAGGAGAGGTAGAGTACATTGTAGCGGTTTCTTTTTGTACACAAGTGTTATGGATGAAGTAAAATTTAAAGGACTTCAAGATAGAGCATGATCATCCCATCCCCATACTATGATAATACAAGTGCCATAAACATTTCAAAGAATCCAATAATGTACTCAAGGACCAAGCACATTCTGATCAAATATCATTTTCTAAGAGAATAAGTGATGGATAAGCAAGTCAAATTGGAGTATGTTACTACAAAGGAACAACTTGCGAACATATTTACTAAGCCATTGCCAAAGGAAACTTTTGAGTATCTTAGAAGGAAATTGGGAGTAGTCTTACTCCCACCCCAAAATTAATCACCTCAAGGAGAGGAGGTGGGGAGAGGGCTGAGCTAAGAGTCCTATATTTATCCCCAAAGGAGTCCCTTTATCATTGATATCAAAGGGGGAGATATTTGAGTAAGGGGGAGATCATTCAGTCAAGGGGAGCAGATTATCAAGGGGAGAAAATTTGAAATCCAGTGGTTAGAAAAGGAATTTTTAGAAAGGGTTGCCATCAATGACAAAGGAGGAGATTGTTGGAAATTTTGAATATTTTGGTTGTCATTTATGTCAAAGGTAAAATTATTGTAAATCATCTTCTAGGTTGAAATATTAAAATTGCAAGGCAAATACCTCCATTGAAAAATGTAGACAAAGCTCCTTTGAAAAAGGTTCATTATTGGCAAGATGAGGAAGTTTCCAAGGCAAAGGACAAAGGGTTTAAAAGGATTAATTATAATATTTAAATTAAAAGTTTAAAATTTATAATAATATTATTTAAATTTAATTATGAGCACTAAAGCATAAGGTAAAACCCAAGTGCCAACATCATGTCAAAGCACCAAAGCATGAGGGAAAATCCAAGCACCAATGTCATGTTTTGAAAAGCCAAAACTTATATAACTCATGAAATAATCAGCTCGTAAAATCTAAGGTTCAAGTCGATGAAATAATTAGCTCACTGTTTCAAATGTCAAAGGTAGAGAAGATAGAGGAAGGCGCACATTCATCCGCTTGTTGTGACGAAAGAAGATAGATGACGGTGCATGTTTCAAGGCAATGATTTAGGTGTAAAAATTAGAAAAAATAAAATACGTATTCATCCGAGCAGTTAGCCCAGGTGGTAGGACCCCCTACACGAAGGTGTTGCAGTAGGGAGGTCTTGAGTTTGAGACATGGGAAGGCAAAGAATATATTTTTTGTGCATGGAAGTTTTAGCATTGAAAATCAAGCTTCAGTCAAAGCATGTGAGCTTGGAGTTCTGCGTGGGTGGTTAGCCCACACGGTAGACTAGCCAGTACTAGGGTGCGGGCTAGCTAGCAACGTAGGTTCGAATTGCGACAACAGTAAAGTGGGTGTATTATTTTTGAAATAATTAAATTTCCAAAGTCTAAGGTATGTACCATTTAGGGAGTCATAAAGGGTTCCTTTTATTTTGATTTTTTCAAATAAAAAGGGATAGTGTGGAGTTTTTATTTGATAGCCTTGAGTTGTGCAAAAACAAAATTATGTTATAATGTGTTTGTTCGATGTTTAAAGTGGATTGAAATATTTTTATTTCAAGTAGGAGGAATAAAGTGTATATGTCAAATTTGGTGTGTGTATTTTGTGTCTTATTGTGTTTAATATTTTGTAATAATAGGAGCAATAAGGTGTAAAAGTGGCTTGATAATTTTATTGTAATTCTTGCATGGTGAAAAGAAAATATGAGAGTTTTTATTGAGTTTTAATGCTTCATATTTGAGAACAAAATAAGGATCCTAGAACATCATTTTCAGATTTCATTGAGCACATTTTTGAAGGTGAAATTTCATGTGGATATTTTGATAAAGTATCTTGCAATCTAACCCTTGAAGTGGCACTAGAAAAATTAGTTGTTTGTGAGACAAGTTTTTGAAGAAATATCTCCATAAGAGCAAATTAAGAGGTATGGGCACATCATTCCTTGTTTAAAGTGTTTTGTTGAGTAAATTTTTCTGAACATAAGGTGGAGATAAAAGGGTTGTTTGGTATGCATTGTTGGAAATATTTGGGTTAGGATTTGTGCTTCATTGTTGAATGTTTTTGGAAATGTTTGGGATAGATTTTGAGAAAAATATTGTATTTACATTGTAGAGAAAGATTGATATATTTGTGCTAGAGATTGTGAACTATTTGTTGTAGGTTTGAAGATAAGTTTTTGCATCTTTGTGAAACCTTTTTGAGCATGTGTTATGAGTAGTTATTAGCATGTATTAGAGCAAAATTGAGCAGAGACAAAGAGCAAGTTTAAGATTGTGTTGTGAGTAGATTGGATCAGACTTGTGAGTAGGGTTGAGGTAAGATTTATGAGCAGGTTTGAGGTAGACTTATGAGCAGGTTTAGAACAGTATTGTGAGCAGATTGGATCAGTGTTGGGAGCTTATTGAATCAAATTTATGAGTAGAATTGAGCATAGCATAGGGGATAGAGTTATTCCATGGAGAGAGATCCACAAACTAGAGCAGAGGGGATAGAGTTCTCCTATGAAAAGAGATCCACAAACCAGATCAGTGGGGACAAAGGTCTCCTGTGAATATATATCCACGAACTTGAGCTAGGGGATTGATGTCTCCTTTGGACAGGGGTCCATAAATATTGTAATAGGAATTTGGTTTCCAAAGGATTCATTAAAAAAAATTATAAGAAATATTTTCTCCACGAATGTAACCCACATTGGGTGAACCACGTTAAATAATGTCTCTCATGTGTGTGATGATGTGTGCATTATTTACTGCTTTGATATTATTGTTGTTATCATTTGGATTGAAAAGTAAAAAGTTTTATCTTATACTTTTCACCCCATCTTAGTATAAGCTTAAGTTCTTATTCAAAAGGAATTCCACTCCAAAATATTTTTGAAATTTTTATTATTGTTTTTGCATTTAGGGATTGAAGAATTTATTTAATTGCAATTTTAAAAATTAAAGTTCGGAGAGACAAGGTTTTCTTGAAAATAAATAGTTTATTACAAATTAAAATTGTTTGGTATTCATAAGATAAAATGTATCTAACAAAGATCCTTGGTATATTGACTCAAGGGCAAGTAGACATATGACAGGAAATAAATAATGGTTCAATACTCTCCAAAAGAAATGTGAGAAACTAGTCTTCATAACTAATAATAAAACATATGAGGTCAAAGTAGTAGGATATATTTTTATTAATATCTCTAATAAAAAAGGTATAATTAACAATATGTTGCATGTGCCTAGGTTAATTGCTAACTACTCTTAGTATCTCAATTAATGGATCAAAATTTAATAGTTTAGTTCAAAATTGTTGATGACAAAAAAATGTCTTATTACTAAACAAGAAAAACTCATGGCTTTTGGTTCATGCAAGAATGGTAATTTTTCCTAGATACATTATCAAGTGTGTCTCTAATAGAAAAAATATTAGAAACCAAACTATGGCATAAAATACTAGTATATATAAGTGAATCTTCTATAAATGAGATGAGCAAATATCAAATGGTCAAGGGACTACCCAAAATTTTATGGGAATTTATGATTTTTCTAAAATGTATTGCAAGAAAATAGTATAGAATACCTTTTGAGCTTAGTAACTATAGCCAAAGGACCACGAGAGTTGATACATACAAATTTATTTGGACCAATGAACACTACTAGTCTTGTTGGACATAGATATTTTCAACTATTTATTGATGATTATTCTAAAAAAATGTGGGTGTATTTTATGAAATTTAAATATGAAGATCTTTTTGGGGGAGTAATACTTCTTATACACATTCGTCATGGGGATTTAACCTAGGTCACATCACCGATAATGTAAGTGGCATCCTTACTGGTATACCAGACTATATGAATATTTTAGTTGCTTTAAACAATTTAAGCAATTAGTAGAAATAGAAATAAGAAAAACTATCAAGAATCCTCACTCAAATAGGGGTGGTGAATATTTATCAAAGGATTTGAATCATTTTTAAAATCAAATGGTATAAAAATACAACTCACTACAATATATTCAATTCAACAAAATGGTATTGCAAAAAGAAGGAATCACTCTATTATGGAAATGGTACGTTGCTTGCTAAAAGGATGTCATCTTGATTGACAATACTAAACAAAAGTTGTTAAAACTAAAATATACATATAAAATATATTACCCACAAAAATACTCATAAATGTTACTCTTGAAGTATGGTCAGGGTGAAAACCTTCAATAGAACATCTAAGAATTTTTTGATGTAAGGCATATGTGCATGTTCCAAAATAAAAGAGGATAAAATTAGATGATAAAACCATATGTGGGATATTTCTTGGTTATGATGATCATTCAATAGGGTATAGAATAATTTTTCCAATTACAAAGAAAAATTATGTGAGCAAAGATGTAGTTTTCTATGAAATAAACAAAAACACTGTTGAAAAGCAAAAGGTCAATACAAGACCAATTATAAATATTTTAGAAGAAGAAAACTCATCAAATAAAAACTCAGAGTCAAAAATGGTTAATGAGTTAATAGAAAAATTAGTAGCAACTCAAATAAAAGAGATGAAATGGTTAAGAAATACATTTAAGGATTCAAATCTAGAACAAATGTCAAATATCACCACAATAAGTGTTAGAAATAGATTATATTACATCATTTGGGTCATGTAAATGTACCTTCTTAGGTACATACTTAGGACATTAGATTACTTTAGGGGGAAGTTATCTAGTTACTTCATGCAATGTAATAAATGCACAAGTGTCAATGTGCAAGTTGTATATGTACAAGGTGTCCCTTGCATAGCTAGGTAGAGTGTTGTCCAACGAACCTATCTTCCTATATAAAAAGGGCCTCATTGTAACAAGAAAAATATAAAGAAGCTCAAAGCATATGCGTAGGTACTAGAATAGTGTTGTGTAGATCACCATATATTGGTGATGGGTGCAATTTAGTCTAGTAGATTTTTTTATGGAGTGTCCATTTCCTCCATAGCTATATTGTATTCATTTTCATCATTTCTATTTATAGCATATTTTAGTCATTTGACAAATTTACTTTCTTTCATATTATTCTGCATCTTGTGATTGCTATCTCCCGTTGCATACCATATCAAAAGATAATAGTGGTTTCAAAGCCATAGTAGATCTAGCCATAGTATATCAACATAAAAACCACCATTATCATTGAGCCTGAGTTTTTGTTAACCTGATGTGCTGTTGGACCAACCACTATCAAAAATATTAGAAGATTTTAGGTGGTAGAATTAGGGAGAGGCACAAGTGAGGACTGAAAGAAAACTCAATTCTAGAAATACTGAGATTACATTTGGCTAGAGTATTTCCACAGAGTTGTAGGAAAAACTCGTGAAGACTAGGACTCAACATTCAATCCACTAGATTGATAAATTATCTAGTGAAGATCATTCAAGATATTTGAAATTTGTTAACTATTGCCCAATTTTCTTTTGTTGTAAAAAATTAATTCTCATATGATTGGGACTCCTACAGTAGAAATCTAGGAGACTTCAACTTCATTGCCCAAAGGTCGGTGTGTCTTCATAGTGTAGAGATTAGTTCCTTATGCTAGAAAAGAATACTACAGAAGAAGACTTCTATAGAAGAGTCATGGTGAAGTTAGGATACTGGAGATATCCATTGCTAGAATGAAAACTTCAGAAGAGAAGGCCTTAGTAGCCTTGATCCATAATAAAATGCCATAGAAGCCTTGATCTAGAAGAAAAGGCCGAAATTTGATTGAGGAGGGACGTTTTTTGTAGGACTGCCCAAACTGTCGAACTTGTTTTGGCCATATTTCACTCATCCGGACTCGGATTGAGCTGAAATTTTGAGGGTAGATGCCTGAAAAACCCTAGAACATCTCCACCAATTTTTAGATCATTTGGAGCAACACAGATCCTAGCGCATCCCTATGTGTGAACGAGATTTTTGGCAAGCGGTTGTGCGAGGGTTTCATCTGGGTTGAGTGCAAGCAGCTCCAGAGGTTGGTTTTTAGGGCCTTCGGGCCCTAGAGGCCAATATTTTTGTGGTTTATACTCAATATTTTAGCAGGATATGTTGCGGGGGATCCAATATGGGTTAGAAATCTATCTTTCAATAGATCATGCTGTGAACTTGAGTGACAACGACTTCCAATTTGCTGCACAAAATAAAAGTGAAAACCATACCTTTCCACGACGTCTAGGGCAAGGATTAAAGAGATCACGAAACAAGTTTCAAGAAGTTGATCAAAAAATGGCTCAGATCTCAAGTGAATCTGGTGCTAAGGTGCACCCACAAAATAATTCTACTATGAAAACCCCTGTCAAGGGTAAGAATTTCGAAGACTCGGCCCCAAAAATGAATTTTAGGGATGCCCTCCATGGTGGACAGCCTCAGCCCAATGCTAATATTAATCTTAGGGCTTCCCATAAACCTCTAAGAATGCCTAAGATTGATCCCAGGAAAATGGAGTCAGGATGTCTTAAAGCAGCTGATGGAACTCCTATTGTTAAGCTTGATATGGGTAACATTCAGATTGGCATTGAAGATCTGGAAAAAAGAGGACTAATTTGTCGGTTCATGGGTTTTCGTTCGAGCCTATCTGCTTTCAAAGTTTGGGCTGCAAAAAGCTAGAAAACTAAAGGTGAGTTACAAATCTCTATTTATCCAAATGGTTATTTTCTTGTTTTATTTGCTAATAATGAAGATAGAGAGAAAACTTTTCAAGGGGGTCCCTGGTTTTTTGGAAGGGTAGGGCTTTTCATGAAGCCCTGGCATACTAAATTTAAAGTCGAAGAAGAGATGCCTTCTACAGCTCCCGTGTGGGTTAGACTCTTTGGCCTCCCTATTGAATTTTGGAATCCTACTATTTTTTCTTCAATTGGAAACTCTTTAGGAACTTTTATGATGATTGTTGATTGTACTCAAAATTTTGAACATATTATTTATGCTCGGATTTGTGTTTTAATGGATTTTGACAAACCCCTACCTAAAAATATCACATTACAATTTGGGGAAGACACTTGGGAGCAAGTAGTGGACTATGAGAACATTCCTTTTCATTGTAGAATTTACCATGAATATGGTCATTTGGCTAGTGCTTGCCCAAATAAAATTCCTGATCAAAAGAAAGAAGATATAAACTCAACAGGTTTCCAAATGCCTAAGAAGAAGAACACTAAAAAAAAACCAGTTATGAAGGATCAATCAAAGTCATCTGCTAATATGTTTGAAATCCTTTCCACAAATGATGTCCCAAGTGAGGAAGAGGAAATAATGGAAACATAAATCTTAGAAACACAATTTAAAGATGAAGGGAAGAACTCAGAGACAAACCAACAAATCAAAGGTTTTCAACAGAAAAAAAAGGAGAAAATTTACACAAGAAAAACAATCTTTTAAATGTCAAAACTTCAAATAATACAGGTCCCAATATAGACTCTATTGAACCCTCTAGTAAAATTTTGGATATGTACGAGCATTCTTCAAGGTTAGAAGCCATCTCAGATTCAATTGGAGTAAGTCAAGAAATAGGGAAAAAAAATTGAAGATGGATTCTAATAAAAAGGTAGGTCGCAAGACCAATCAATATCATATGGTAAAAGAAGGTGAAAAGCTTGTAGAGGAAGGTAATATTAATGCCCTTCCCAAATTTTTTAGCCCTAGTATTAATGAAGATCATCACTTGGAATATTAGAGGACTCAAAGGGAGTCTTTCAAAACAAAATGAAATTAGAAGAATGATTCAGATAAATCATCCACATCTTGTTTTCCTTCAAGAAACGAAGATGTCAATGGAGGATATGGACTCAATTGCTAGTAAAATTTGGCCAGCTAGAAAAGTGGTTTCCCTCAGTTCCCAGGGGACTTATGGTGGCATTGCTTGTCTTTGGGACCCAAAAGAGGTAGTTATTCACCATATGGTTGGCAGTTGGGGTCTTTTGGCTATAGCTATTCAAAGTAGACATTCCAACCAAATTATGCTCTGCATTATTGTTTATGCTCCGACTACTTTGGAGGAAAAAAGAAGATAGTGGAAGGATATAACTCATATTATCTCTCATTTTCCTGAAGCTTGGATCTTGATCGGAGGAGATTTCAATACCATCCTCTCTCTGGATGAGAAAATGGGGGGAAATAGAAATTTGGACAAAAGCACTGACCTCATGAGCGAATATATTGCAAACCTCCATCTTGTGGACATCCAACCGAGATAATGGCCTTATGACTTGGTCTAATAGAAGGCAAGGCTTAGCTTGTATAATGGAGAGATTGGATAGGTTTTTGCTCTCTAAAAATTTCTTAATCCATGGTCACATTCCTAAAGTGAAGACTCTTAACAATGTTGGTTCGGATCACTGGCCAATCATGGTGGAAATGTGGAAAACCAATGTGAGTTTCTCTCCTTTTCATTTTCAATTAATGTGGCTCAGAGACAGTTCCTTTAGACCTCATGTGCAACAATGGTGGAAGGAAGGTAAGCCTAGGTATGGGACTAAGATGTTCTATTTTGCCAAAATACTTGCAATACATTAAATCCAAAATCAAGACTTGGAACTGGAAGGAGTTTGGGGATGTTCATAAAAAAACATGAAGTTATTGCTCAACTTGAAAATTTGAATAAGAAAATCCATTTAGATGGCCTCACAGAGAATAGAAGTGCAGATGAAATTAAACTCACAACTCAGTTAGAGGAATGGGAAAAAAGAGAACTCTTATGGAAGCAAAAATCTAGAATTCAATGGCTCAAAGAAGGAGATCGAAACACAAATTTCTTCCACAAATCTCTTCTAGCTCGAAGATCTCACAACTTTATTTCTTCCTTGAAATCAGATTCTGGAGATGTTGTCTATACTTGGGATGGCATGAACTCTATTGTTGTCGATTACTTTTCCAATATTTTTGTTGCTACTCCTCTTGACTCAGCTTCTCAACAAAATGTTCTTCAAGCAATCCCTTCTCTTATCACTTCTGAGGAGAACTCTATTTTGACTGCTCCTATTACTATCAATGAGCTTCAACAGGTAGTTTTTAAAATGCAAAAAGGAAAAACCCCAGGTCCTGATGGTTTTCCCATTGAGTTCTACCAAGAGTTATGGGATATCCTTCATGCTGATTTATTAGAGGTGGTGGAAGAAGCGAGGAAAGCCAAAGAAATTTTGAAGGTTATCAATAAAACTTATATTACTCTTGTTCCAAAAGCTCAAGAGGTTGATCATATCTCAACTTTTAGACCTATTGCTTTATGTAATGTTCTTCTCAAAATCATTACTAAGATCATGGCAGAAAGGTTGAAGCCTCTTTTGCATAAGATTATTTCCCATGAACAAGGGGGTTATGTGGAAGGGCATCAAATAGTAGATGAGATAGTTCTTGCTCAAGAAGCCATCCATTCCATGGATATGCAAAAATCTCCTTCCATGTTCATTCGGTTAGACTTATCCAAAGCTTATGACAGAGTGGATTGGCACTTCCTTATCAAAGTTTTGAGGCAATTTGGTTTCTCTAAGGATTGGATGGATTGGATTATGGGATGTATCTCTTCAGTTTCCTACTTAGTTCTTATCAATGGTAGGCCTTCTCAGTCATTCCCAACTTCTAGAGGTATTAGGCAAGGTGACCCGCTATCCCCTTATTTATTCATCATTCTTGTTGAATGCTTGGGTAGGACTATAACCAAAAAGAGGGAAAACAAAACCCTTGAGGGAGTTACCATTGCTCATGGAGCTAGACCTATCTCTCATATTCAATTTGTTGATGACTCTACTCTTTTAGGTAAAGCTACGATTAAGGAAGCTTCTAATATTAAGCAAATCATTAGCTATTTTTCTAAGGCTATCTGGGCAGTTGATCAATGAAGACAAATCTAAAGTTATTTTCTTTCACTACTCTGCTAGACAAGAATCCATGGTCTTGGATAAATTAAGATATAAGAAGACCTCCCTTTCGATCACTTATTTAGGTATTCCCATCAATATTCAAAGGCAAAAAAAAATATTGGAATTGGTTGTTGGACAAAGTCAAGAAGAAAATTGGAAAGTGGACCAACAGGTGGCTTTCTTCTAGGGGTAGAATCACCTTGGTAAAATCAGTCCTTCAAGCTATTCCTATTTATGTTTCTTCCATGTTGAATATCCCAAAGGCTATTCTTCGAGAACTGGATCAAATCAGTCATCGATTCCTCTGGAGTGGTACTAAGGAGAAAAGAAAATGGGCCTTGGTGAAATGGGACACTTTATGTCTTCCTAAGAATGAAGGGGGTTAGGATTCTGATCTTCTATTAATAACAACAAAGCTTTAGCTGCTAAATTATATTGGAGGATGTTGCATAACCCCAATGCTCTTTGGGCCAATAATCTCCATGCTAAATATGTTGAGAACAAAAGTCCTGAAGACCTTGTTCGCTATCAACTTCCTACCAAAGGTTCTCCCATTTTAGCAGTTCTTAAGACTGGTGAGGATTTGATAAAGAAAAATTTATTTTGGATCATTCATAATGGTCAACAGGTAAATTTTTGGATAGATTCTTGGGATGGTCACAAGCCTTTGATAACTTAGTTTCCCGATTGGAGGCCTTGGATGGAGGAGCTTCACCGAGCTAACTGGATAAAGGTGGCTAATTATTGTCGGTACCATACTGGTAATTCAAAGGTTGGTAGATATTGGATCCCTATTGAGGACTGGCCTATTCAAATCCCAGAAAGGCAAAGACAAGATATCCAAGGCATCCTTCATATGAGATCTCTCTCTTGGTCCCATGAAAAAGATTGTTTTGGATGGAACAACACTACTAAGGGTGAGTATTCAGTTGCTCAAGGTTATTTGACCTTATGCCATAATAATCCCAACCAATATTCTGACATATTTTCTCAGTTGTGGGCTCAAAAGCTTTGGCCTAAGGTGAGGTTCTTTACTTGGCTTTTATTGCATCGTAGGGTGCTTACTGGTGAGCAACTTATGAAGCATGGTTTTCATGGCCCTTTTAGATGTGAAATGTGTGGAGAGAATGTAGAAACTCTCAGCCATATTTTTATTGAGTGTACTTTAGCCTCTGAGCTATGGAGGAGAATGGCCACTTTACTTGGCTTACAATGGTCCAATTTTTTTACTTTTGAACAACTTTGGAGGGATTGGCCTAAACAAGAGGGTGTTGATCATTTTATTAGGCAGTTAGTTTGGATGGGTTCTACCATTCTTCTTTGGAATATATGGAATGAAAGGAACAACCAAATTTTTAATCAAGATAGGAAGGATATTCACTATATTTGGCAAAAGACCATAGCCAACTTAGTTGAATCAGTCCATCAACTCCTTAATCACCCCCAAAACTCCCACCAAATATGGGATCAAGTGATGCAAATATTGAAGATTAAATCTTCTAAGGGCAACCAACTTAAAGGGAATGTGAGTATTTGTAAGATGGATAGGACAAGAAATTGGCAACCTCCTCCTAAGGATTTTGGAAAAGTCAATACTGATGGAGCCTCTAGAGGGAACCCTGGAAAAGCTAGTGCGGGAGGAATTGGTAGACTTTCAGATGGCTCCCTGGTTTTTACTTTTGCTTGAGAATTTGGGTATTCTTTCCAATAACCTTGTTGAGGGGTATGGTATCCTCAGAGGCCTTCAAGAGGCTACTAAGGTTGGATGGGAAAAGGTGTTAGTTGAGTCGACTCTCAACTCATGATTAATATTTTGAAGACTCCTTCTAAGAATCATAAGGTTGATTGGAGAATAAAAAGAATTATTGAGAAGATTCAATTAATCCAGATGGGATTTTTGAAAGTTGATTACAATCATGTGGTCAGAGATCAAAACAAGAGTGTTGATGCTTTAGCTAATTGGGCTTTGGACAAAGGTGATCTTACTTGTTATGGCCACCCTCCTAGATGGTGGGCTTCACAAATAAGGGAAGCTCTTCTTTCTATCATTTCTTTGGATGGCTCCAGTTCTGAAGGTACCTAGTTTCTTCTTGCTTTATTTTTGCTTCTCTTTGGTTCGATCAAGGTATTTTAGTTCCCTAGCTCAAACTATTCTTTCTTTTGTTTCCTCTGTTGATTCTTGCCTTAAAAGTCTTTTGGTCTAGAAAGGTCATTGTTATGTTCAATTTTTTTCTTTTTCTTTTTTTTTTTGTTTAGTTTTTTGAGGTGTGTGTTTTTTTTGTTTTGTTTTGTTTTTGTGTTCTTTGTGTTGTTTTTTTTTTCTTGTGTTTTTGTTGTTTTGTGTTTTTTTTGTGTTTTTTGTTATTGTTCTTATGTTTTTGTTCTTGTTCTTGTGTTTATGTATGTTTGTGTTAATTCGTGTTTTTGTGTGTGAGTGTTTTCTATGTTTTTTGTTTTTGTTTATTGTCTATTGTTGGTTGTTTTTTATTTTTATTTTATTTTTTAATTTTTTAGGTTTTGGTTGTTTTTGTTTTTCATGTTTTTTTTGGTTATGTCTTTGTAGTGTTATGTTGTTTTTGTCATGTTTGTGTTTTGTTATGTTGTTCTTGTGTTTTTCTATGTGGTTCGTGTTGTGGTTTTTTATCTTATTGTGTGTGTGTTTGGTTGTGCTTTATCTTTTTGACACACTCAAGGAGCATGTTTTTTATTTTATTTTATTATTTTTATTTATTTATTTATTTATTTTAATCTTATTGTGTGTTTGTTTGCTCCTTGAGTATGTCAAAGGTGGTAGGCCAGGTTCGAGCCCTGGGCGATTTTGGTGGAATGGATACCCCTGCCTCCTTGGGTCTTACCCGAAAGTGGCATCCCTTTTGGGATGTTTTCCACAAAAAAAAAAGAAAAAGAAAAGGCCATAAAAGCCTTGATCCAGAAGAAAAGGCCATAGAAGCCTTGTTCTAGAAGAAAAGGCCATAGAAGCCTTGATACTAAGGAAAAGACCACAAAATACTTGATACTAAAAAAAGTCCATAGAAGCCTTTATCCATATAATAATCCATAAGAGAGTATTTGATTCAGAAGTAGATTAATATTTTAGTACTAATACTTTATTGCAGGGAAATGAGATTCAATGATTTGGAAAACTTCCTACAAGAAAGTTAGAAAGAGTATCTTCTTCAGAATCAATCCAACACCTGAAGCAAAATTAAAGGTAAAGATATCGAGAGATCTCATTGAAGAACTTCTTGTCTTGGAATAAGAAGGACTGGGAGATTCCTTCTCGAATCTAAAATTAGTAGAATCAGATATCCAGAAGAAGATCTCACCACCAAAACTTCCAAGAGTAGAAGGTTGAAGAAAAGGTCTCAAGGAAGACCAAAAGAAGTTGCAAGATCAACTGGACTTCCATGAGATATTTCTGATAAGAATATAACCCGATATTGAAATTTTATAAATTTTTGATACAACTGGACTATCAATGGTTCTGACAAACCACTGATAGCTCATGAAGGGAAGTTAAAGAGAAAATAGAAGCACTCTAGGAAGAAAAGCATAATGCAAAAAGTGACCAACAAGACAGAAGGGTCAGATTAAGTTGCAAGAAATTCATGATAGTGCATAAGATCCTAAGAAGGTAGGTGAACTAAACTAATGAGACATTTACTAAGAAGAGTTAAGGGTCACCTACTGGAATCAATTTAGGCATAGTGATAGAAATATTAAACCTGATAACATTGATTATAAAAGGTGTTTATAATTAGTTTTTAGGATCCCTAGGGTAGTAGTTGAATATCCAACAACTCAAAATCAACCTAGAAACCTTTAAAAGCTAAAATGTGACAAAGAGAGGATCAGATTAGGAGGGAAACAAAGAAGTTTTATCAGAGGTTCTTGTACAAGTTTTGGAGGGAAAATTCCCCCTTTTTTGTAATCTATAAATAGTAGTTGTTTAGGCATTGTAAAGCATCAACGAGTTTCTTATTATTCAAGCTTTAAGTTGTATATTTAAACTTCTTTTATTTTCTTCTATATAGTAGCACCTAAACCTCAAGTGGGTTTGCAAGTAATCTTTTGAGCCCTCACTTTTGGCATGGTTTGTAATATTCATACTCATATATATATATATATATATATATATATATAGGAAGCCATGACTATTGGATTTTTCTATCCTATTTTTTGTGTGTATGTATGTTTATGTGCATGTATAAGAGGTTGTGACTATCTGATTTTTGTCTCGTTTATGTATGTGTAATTTGTGCTTAACTTTGCATGCTAAGAAAAGAAAGTGTTCACTTTGATTTGTTGGTGCATGAGACTCACATGTTCATCTATCTTACTATTATGTAAATGAATCTTATATTGATCTTAACACATCGTCCCCATTAGCTTAGGTTAGTGTAGGATCTTTTTTCTTTTTACTATATTTGTTTTTATGGTTTCTCTTTCCCCTTTTTCCTGTGCACTTATAGGTTAGGTTAGAGAGCACTAAAAATCACATCTTAAAAGAGTCGACCTTGTAAAAAACCCTAAAGGTAGTTTGATTGAGTCTTTTATCCTGCCCTTAGAGCTACCCTATTGTGTTGCTCCATGCAAGGCATGATAGTTCGATCATCTAGTCCCTGCATCTGGTGATAATGACAATTAGAGAGGACAACAAATGTCATAAAAATAGTTAATGGTTTGAGACATATTTAATGGTTTGAGACATATTTAATGCTTGTTTTAATGGATAATTAATGACTATTTAGACATGTGCTTATACACCTTTTTTTTTGCCTTGTAAAATTATTATATTCTAGTTAGTATAATTATTTTGTCCAACAAAAAATTAAAATTAAAATATCAATTAATTTTGTCCCAAGGGAGACAACACAATGGTTTGGACTTTAGCTCTTCTTCGATAGGTCCAAGGTTCAAACCCCAATGTGGGCAAGTGTGTGAGAGGGTGTGTGTGTATGGTTGTGTGTTTAGCCTCTATTGACCTTACAAGGAATCATGGTTGGGATGGGAATCCTTAACGCTAATCATTGATCATAGAGGTTTCTCACACTACCCTAACTATTATATATATATATATATATATATATATATATATATATATATGCATTCAATATATAAATTCACCATGTTTAATAAGAAATTAACAATAATTCTAATTCACTTCTCAAATTAAGTTTAACTTACTATAATATAATCACAATATAACCTTTTTTTATACATAGAGGAATGGACAACTACCTTTCCTTTTTGAACAATTGATAATAGGATCAAAGAGCATTGCATCTGATCGTAGTGTCAAATCATGGTGCTACCATTAACCTCTATCTCGCTTTGGTAAACACTACCTGAAATGAAGGAGATCTCCAGTGGCTCGGGATTGGTACCGTCGTCATCAAAATGGCGCACACTCAATGGACTCAAGTCACACTACTACCTTTGTCCTAGATTGGGCATATAAGAAATTAATAATAATTCTAATTCACTTTACTATAATATAATTACAATGTAACCTTTTTCAATCTTATACAGTAAATTAAATAATAATTCTAATTTACTTATTTTATAAATTTGATAATAATATTTTTCTTTTATCATTGAAATAAAATAAAATATATTCTAAACCTTTGGCAAAAATTATGAGAACTCAATTTTAAAAAGTACTATAATAACTTAACCTTGCAACTTACGTACTCTTATTACTTTCACATTTACTTAAGAACTATAGGCTAAAGAAGAATAATCCGTTTTAATTGTCATTTTAAAATTATCATCAAAGCTTTTTTAAATATCCATAAATTATGATATTAATTTAATTGTTATAATAATTATTGTGTAGTTTTAATATTTTCAAACTTTAAATATTAACTTTTTAAAATAATATTTAGGCCGAGAGGAGTTTCTACAATGGCAGACGGGTGGGAAGCAAAGAGATCATACATGTCACGTTGTAAACAATTTTTTTTTAATTAAAAAAGCCGACATTAACAAAAACATTTAAACTAAAACAAGCGACTAACCAACTGTTGCAAACATTTAAACTAACTTAGATATAAAGGATATATATTTAAAAACGCTCCTGAGGTGCCTATCTTGAAGATCACACCCTGAAGAAATGAGATAGACGCCTCGAGATTGATAACTTTCGACGTTTTTAGATATGAATGAATGAAAGATTTTAATTACGTCTGCGAGACCCAAATATGGTCTATGGGACCTCAAATATGGAAGTACAATTACTCAAATCATATCATATGATCTTTAATATCTTTGAGAAGGTTGTTCCTTCTCCTGCTGATTTGTGTTAGCAATTCTCCAACTTTTTTTATTTTATTGTCTTCAAATAAATCTGTCATAAACTCGTTCCCAAGTGTTTTTTTGTATTTGTCACGAATATCTAAAAAACTCGGGCATTTATAGATGAAGTGTTCCTTTGTCTCTACTGTCCCTGTGTTGCATAGAGTACATATCCTTTCTTCCCATTGTTCTTTGGGCGTTGTCCATCTCCCTGTTTCACATCTAAGCCTATGAGAGCTAGTCCTTATCTAAGCAATGAGTATTTTTCCTTCCACTTGATTTCAGCGCCTATATACGCTTTTTCCTTGTGGTCATACGTTGGGTTAAAATTTGCAATATAATATTGTCTTTTCCTGCTTGCATTTTTCCACATTCCACTTCGAACTTTTCATTCACATAATTTTTTATGTCTTTGTTGACATTTGGGCATTCATTTATGTTGATTTCCCAACGTTTCATCCATTTCTGATTTTGTTTCATCCACATATTCTTTCGTTTATGCAACTCTTCGTCCCTAGATGCCCTAGGCCATCTATCATTTGTCATGTTTTCTATTTTTTTCAAGTAACATAACAGCTTGTTCATAGCAATTGCTTCTAAAGGGAACATTCCAGTTTCAACTAGAATAATTTCATAAGGGGTTGTGGCCTTAATTTTGAGAAAGTTTGTGATTAGATATTTTTGAATCCTTTCTATTTGCCTCCATTTTGCATTTGTTGTGCGACTAGCCCACACCTCGCAACCATACAACAGAACCGGTGTAACAAGTAGGCCAAATAAGACCTTGGTGGTCTTCCAGTCCCATAACTCGGCATTCCTACACCTGTTTTGAAGTGCATATAGTGCTCTCCAGCCAATTTGAGTTATTTTCATCCTACATGTATTCCAATTAAGTTTGTCATGAAAGTCTATGCCCAGGTATTTGTATTCTACCACTACATCAAGTGGTTCTCCTACAAACTGAAATTTGAGTTGTTGCTTCTTCTTTTTTGTTGAAAAAATCATCATTTTTGTTTTGCTCGTGTTCACCTGCATCCCAACTTCTTTACAAAAGAGTTCTAGAGTTCTAGAGTTGAAAAAATATATATCATTTATATATTTTTTTGGTTACATAGGTGAATTGGTTACAACCACGATTTTTAGTAACTACGAGCACAGGGTTCAAACCATCAATGATTGCTTCCAACAAACCCACCATCTCGTTAATGTTAACCCGGCGTGAGATGGGAACCGCCGGTCGCTCAAGGTTCGTATCGTTGTCATCGGTCTAATGCATCACACAAAGGAGTCGGATCAGACTACTTCTTTTACCAAACTGGGTGCGTCCCGAGTTTTGAACCTAGGTCTCTTCTTGATAAGTGCCCAAGCTTACCAATCCACTAGTCCCGCGGAATTATATTCTTTATATCTAAGCTAGTAGTTATTTGATTTAGAATCTTTTCCGCTCACTCATTGATTTTAATATTAATATATTTATTGATTTTGACGGCTTGGACACATTGATTATTTGCGCCTCGATCGATCATCGTCTAATGAATGTCTTCCCACTCCTAGTATTATTTAATTAAACTAAAATTTACAGACGTCTAGAGATCGAACCTTTGAATGTTGACTTGAAATGGAATGGAACAGTAGTTTTCAACCAAGACTTTCACCGATCCATTTCCACATATTAAAAAAATAATAATAATATTTAGTTACAAGTGGAATTTGAACATTGGAGTTTTAAAGTTTTTATAGTTAAACCTTATAAGAGAGGATTTGACAATTAAGATTTAATTGTTTAATAGTTATAATTTTATTTGTTTATTTTTTCAAGTAATTTGAAATATAATAGATAGTATAACTATGGGTCATATTTTTCGAAGTTATAATAATAGGGGATATTTTTACTTGTGATTTGAACTCAGATCATCAATAGGGGATATCCTTACCTATGATTTGAACTTAGGTGATCGAGATGAAATACCAACAACATATTGTGGAGATGTCCCTACAAAAACAAATTTATTTAATTTTTAATATTATCTTAAATACTATTGTCAAAAGTTATTATTTTGAAGGTGCAATAAGGATTTATGAAAAAAAAAATTTCTTCTATTAAATAAATTCTTAATATTTTCTTAAATTGTTTTTTATATATTTTTTTATTTGGATATGTGAGAAACCCCTACGACCAATGCACAGGGTTGAGCAGTCTCCTCCCAACCATGACCCCTCATAAAGTCAAGAGCTATGCTTATCAATAGGGAATTTAACACACACCCACCCCTCACACACTCGCCCACACCACGGTTTGAACCTTGGACCTCCTGAAGAAGAGCCAAAGCTCAAATTGTTGCGTTGTCCCCATGGAACAAATGTTCTTGATATTATTTTGAAGGTTTAAAGAGGATTTATGAAATAGTTTTTCCTTCTATTAAATAAATTCTTAACCTTTTTTAAAAATATTCTTGACATATTTTTTTACTAAGGTTAGTGTGAGAAACCCCTACGACCGACGCTCAGGGCTAGGCATCCCCATCCCAACCATGACCTTCGATAAGGGTAAGAGTTGAACTTATCAATAGGGACCAAACACACAACCATACACATACCCACCCCCTCACACACTCACCCACATCACGGTTTGAACCTTGGACCTCTTGAAGAAGAGCCAAAGCCCAAACCATTGCGTTGTCCCCATGGGACTTCTTGACATCCTTTTGATTAAGAGATAAAATATCACTTGGTTAATTGGATTCTAAAATTTGGAATTTTATCAAGATGGAGATCAACTCCAAGATTGACTAAGTCTTCGATATAAATGCTCATATTTTTCAAGAGATTGCCTTCAATAATAAATAATGCACATCAACAATAATATTATTGTTTATCTAACCTTGCAACCATTTTTGTTAATAGCATTAATCCCTCTATGAAATATATTTCCATCCTATTTGTCAAACACAGTTGTGAATCATCATTATGCTTGAAAAAATATGTTAAGGTCCTTGCAACATCTTTGATTTGGAGTATATGCATTTATAGTCCCAACTTTGATGTTTTCTTCTTTCTTGCAAAATGGTCTAAAAACCCAATTACATTTTGCTTCTAACAATTGTCCACCTCGTTTGTGTTTATCTTATATTGTTGCAATACCACCTGAAGCTTTTGTAGAATAAATTGCTAGACAATCATCCATCTTCCAAATATTTGTAAAAGCATATTTACATTCACAATAATTTTAATAATTTTTGTATTCACATAAAAATTCTCACTCCATACAAAAACCTTCATCTATTATTTTATTTTATCTTAAAAACTAAAAAAAAAAATATTATAAATTAATTTGAATTCAATTCCTACTTTTATTTAATCCAACATTAACTCTTAAACTATTTCAACTTGATGAGAAAAAAAATTATTTTTTATTAGCTCCACGTGAAAGTCTAGATTTTTTTATTGACGGACATTGCTTTCAAAGACAACATCCTTAAACCGTGTTCTGACGAGGCATCCGCTGCCTTCCATCTTAAACGCAGCAGCGCCGAGTTCTCGTGGGGCTTTTGAATCGAAAGATGGAGAGGCTACAGTCCTGCTCTCTAATTCTCGCATTGGTTCTGCTAAGTTTAGCCGGGGGTGCTCTGTGCCTGGGGTTTCCCTGCACAGCGGAGGGCAAGACGTGCACCGCGCTGGTGGGCTTCCAAACGCAGACGGCCACAAATCTGTCGGCCATAACGACGGTAAGAGGTACACGAAGCTGTTAGGGGCGAACGCCTGGAACCTCTCGTTGCCAAAGAGCACGATCATCCCCAAGGGTGTCACGGTAAAGGTGCCCGTCACCTGCGGATGTCGCGGGGGCAATGGCACCTCCCAGGGGATCACCTACACGGTGCAACCGGAAAACTATCTTTCCATGATAGCGAGCACCATCTTTGGGGGGCTTCTTAACTACCAGGACATAGTGCAAGTCAACAGCGACCAGATTAAGGACCCCACTAAAATATTTCCCGGCCAGAATTTTAGTATTCCTCTGCCTTGCCGCTGTCAGAGCAACGCCTCTTCCATTCTTCATTATTCGTACGTTGTGCAGGCGGGGGAAACGCTAGAAGGCATCGCCTCTCGAATGGGAAGCTCTCAATCGGAGCTTATGACTCTCAATAATATCTCGAGTCCCAAGGCACTGGATGCAGGGCAAGTCATTGATGTTCCTCTCAAAGGTACTTGTGCTTTCGTCTTTCGTACCCTTTCTTTGAACCTGAGTTTTCACTGCTTCGATCTAGTTAGGTAATTTAGTTGAACTTGAAACATATATATTTTAACCATTCTCTTTCGATTATTCAGTGGAAAAAGGCTTTCTACTCTTAAAAAAATCAAAATTCATGATGTTTTACCAAAGACCTATTCTTACGAAAAAGCAACAATATAAGATCTAAGGGGTTCCAACAATTTATTAGAAATGACTTTAAAATGTTTTTTAATTCTTTCTTTGTAATTCACTTTCAAACTTTCTTGAAGACAAACATCACAACTTTGCTTCAATCTTTTTCACCAGGACAAGGAGTGATGTAAAGAGATTAAAACTTTCTTAATATTCTTCGTAATCTCAGATCTCAGGTTTCTGTATAGACTATAGACTACAGTGCATGCATTTCCGTCCAAAACTGTAGTTTAGATGGTTTAATTTGAAAACAAGTTATACAACGGAGTTTAGAGTTCCATACTATACGGTGAAAGGCATTAAAAAGAAAAAGTGAAATATTTTGGAATTGTAATTCCTTGCAATAAATTTGCATAGATGTTGCTTTCAAATAAGTGAATCTGGAAAAAACAGAGCATTCGTACTTAGTTTTCAGATATCGGGTCCGGACGAAGTTGCGATCCGACAATTCCACTTTACCTTTCAACAAATTTGATGATGGCTAAACATTTCCATTGCCTACATGTTATGTTATTACAGAAGTACTGAATGTTAGTGGCCAAATTTCTAAAATAGCACTCCCATACATTGGAATTTATAGTGGATACAAGGCCCTATGTTCTGCTCTCACACAACCTGTATGCTTAATAGAACCCGAATATATTTTTCTAATGTCATCTCTAACAATTTCTTTATTAGAAACTGAAAAGAAAAAAAGAGAAAAGAAATAGAACTGAATGTGTTTAAAGATAAATCTTCGAGCTTAAGAATGTTAAGAAACCGCATGTAACAAAAATGAACAATTAATAATAATGCTATTGCTTTAAAATGATGGATTATAAGAATTCCTTAAATCGAAGCTGGTGAAAAGTTACTTGAGAGCAATGTTGCCCTGGTATTCAAACTCTCTTAAAAGGCTGCACGATTTTCACTAACACTTTCAGTTCGACCTCTAATAGCACGAGGCTGAAAGATCTTTTGCATTGACCTCTAATACCGATATTCTCTCATCGTAAATCTAAAAAATAAGGCCATTTTCGTGAATAATAACGATTACATAAATGAAAACAGGATTAAGCAATGAGGTTTAGAAAATACTGATATACTTCACCAAATTCTTGGCAGCTGCACTTTCTAGCTATGGGCCTCTCTCAAAATCTGCCAACGAGCTTTTTAATTTACAGAGCAACAGATGCAACACACAAGACTATTATAAAATTTAACTAATGATAGGTTTTCTTTCTCCAGTTTCCCAAAATGCTGTAGGCTACCGGTCCTAACCTTGGTCCTACGATTGTTTGAAAAAGCTAAGTTCGTAAATTCTAAGAGTGAATGGTATTGTTTCAGAGTTCAAATCCCACAAGATTATCGAAATTTGACATGGGCATGGAGCTACGAAATTTGAAACAATCTTATAAGCACAAGGGGTATTTCCATATGCCCATTAGACTTGAAACGACCTATACAAGTTAAAAGAGGAGTTAGGGGAAATCAGTCCACCTGCCCATTAGACTTGAAACGACCTATACAAGTTAAAAGAGGAGTTAGGGGAAGTCAGTCCACTCTGAAAGTTAATGTTGCACTACATGGGGCCAGGACGACAAGTTGAAAACAAGGAGGCATTTTAAAAGGTCACACTACTAATGCATTAACACAAGTAAGATGGCTTGGAGATTGATCAGGTTTATTTTTTATTTTTATTATGAAAAATGTTTCCATATTCTTAGAACAATAATGCCCGTAGGGAACACGTTCTGCATTTAGCAAGAAATCTGATTTGTTGGAACAGAGAAATAGCTTGATGTAGTCAGTTGCTTTAGAAACTTGCAAGCCTTTTATTCTAACATGAGTTGTCCCCTCTTTGCAGCCTGCTCCTCCAACATATCTAAATCTTCGTTAGACGCAAACCTACTTGTTGCAAATGGAAGTTATGCTATCACTGCTAACAATTGTTTACAATGCAGCTGTGGGCCAAGCGACTTAGAGTAAGAAATCTTTCTCGAGTGAAACTTCTACTTGCTGCTGTTGCTATTATTATCATTTGTTTGTTCATGAATGCTTTGTCACTCAAACCTATTCTTGAAATGGCAGCCTGTACTGTGCACCGGCAACTCTTAGGAGAACTGCATCCTGTCCTTCTATGCAATGCAAAAACAGCGATCTTATGGTTGGAAACATGACTGCGGATCGAACAGGTGCTGGTTGTAATGTTACAGAATGTTCTTACAGTGGTTATGATAAAAAAACAATCTTTACATCGTAAGCACTTCTCTTATCCTCTTGAATAGTTATGTAATTTCTAAGCTTCTGTTGCAAAACTACCAGAACTACCAGACAGATAGTGACAGTTTGCTAATGTGTATCTGTTCTATGTGTCATGAAGCTTGAAAGCATCCCTTCAGTCACAATGCCCTGGTATGCATGATGTCCTTTTCTCCTTTTTGTGACCACCTTCATGGATTGATCTTCTGTTTATGGGGATTCTTTGAGCATCTTGAAGACTACCTATTTACAGAACTAAAAGGTTATTGACTAAGCGATTCTTTTTAATGCAGCAAAACATGTTCTGCCCACCTTGACGACGCCACCAACAACCATCTCTCCAAGCGGTTCTCCTTCACCAAGTCCTGGAGTGGCAACCCCTCCTTCAAATGGTTCGCTTCCTTCAACACCTTCAAACTCTTTAACACCTTCAAACTCCAAGGCTTCTGATTCACTTGGGTCATTGTCTCTTGGAAGCATGTTGGTTTTAGGGCTTCCTCTTCTTATTCACTTTGGTGAATGGTAGTTCTATTTGCCATTACACTGAATATACTATATATATACATATATGAGTCCGTGGGTCTAAGTGGATTGGTAAGTTGGGGCACTTATCGAGAGGAGACCCTTTCTAGGTTCCAATCCCACGGGCATGCTTATCTGACTCCTCTGTGTTGCACCTGAATGATAACGGCGATCTGTTTCCTGTCTGACGCTCCCTTTCATGCCACATGTTGAATGATAACGGCGATCTGTTTCCTGTCTGACGCTCCCTTTCATGCCACATGTTGGACCAAACCGACAAAAATGGTGCGAACCCTATACGTCCGACGGTCCCTGTCCCATCTCACACAGGGTTACCATTAACGAGAGGGTGGGTGTGTTGAAAGCCTTCGATAGTTTGAACCCTGCCAATGCAGCTGACAGGTTGTAACCAATTCATCTATATAACCTTGTCTTTTGGTGGATGTGTACAAGATTTGACAATAATATATCATTCAACGTAATAATGGTTTGCTGAATTGAAAAAGTTTTTCTTGAGCATTCTTGACAGTGCTTATGCACTGCTGTAAAGTGTAAACGTTTATGAACCATTTCATTTCATGTCTTTGGCACTATTTTGATACATGTCCTTCCAGACACAATTATTCTTTGCCATAAAGGGCTGTGGTTATTAGTTACCTCTTTGAGTGTGAATTCATCTTATAATAATTGAGACGAAATATCCTTGCTGTAACTTCAGGTGATTTCAGGTCTATATATGGTTAAATTTCAATGCAACGAAGACTATAACACAGTTTTGTGAAGTCTTTGAGAGAAAAGAGGGAATGCGTAGGAGGCTGAGGCTAAGTAGCATCGTGAAACTCTGAATGGGTTCTTCCTTCAATCTTGAGCTGTCAAGCGAAAAGCAGATTAGTAGCATTTCTCAAGTTTGTCTCCAAGTGGGCTGATATTCTTCCTTTTCCACGAATAATGCTTTTAATAGTCCTGGAAAAGACATTTTAGTTTATACCTTTTGCATTGAGAATCAAATGCTTCTACAATATTGCAATCTGTAATATTATACTTGTTTTTTTTTTTTCTCTCTTTTACTATTTTTATTTTTATGTCCGAACAAAGAATATAAATTAAGATTAATGGGTTTTAAATTCAGTAAGGGACAGGCTAGCAAACAAATTATCAGCCACATTCGTACTTGACTCTACTTCTCTTTGCCCTATGACTAAATTTTATATATCAACGATATTACGATGGATCTAAAATAATTTAAAATTTGAATTCTTCTTAAGTTCATGTAAGAATCCTAAGTAAAAATTACCAAACCCTAGCTGCAAATATTTGAAATTTCTCCAATAAAATTCTGATCTATTCAAACAAAAAATCAGATCTGAATATTTAAGCAGAAATGAACACAAGAGACCCTCAAAATGGCAGATCTGGCCACATAAATTTTATAAAAATATTTGGCTGCGGAAATAGATAGACCAACCTTCATACATCATAAATCCACCCTCTTACCAGTTGTACACTAAAATCTGAAACTCAAATATGGATTCAGCAGCAGGACCACAATTCCAGCTTGTATACAAGGGCACATCACCTTGCTACACTTCTGGTTTCTCTTGAGAAACTAGGGCACATCACCTAGGGTTTTTCAAGAGGACGTTGGGGTTCAGCCCACAACAACAAGTTCACAAAATATAGTGGAATGACATGCCAAAATGGAGCTCACATATCTCTCTTATAGACCACGTTCTAATTCTTTGTTGAGTGGGCCCCACTATACTACACAACTTAACTTAAGTTGTTTCACACCAAGAGACTCCTAAAGACATCACAAAAAGGGGCGTCCCACATCCCCTTTTTTATTTAGCATTTTATTATAATAAAATAAGTGGGATTACATGACTAACATATAAAATATGAAAATACCAAAATGGGGACATTACAAGTCTCCCCCTCTCAAATTGCTTGTCCCCAAGCAATTGAGGGCTGGATGAGAAAGTATCTCCTCTCCTTCCCACGTTGCATCTTCAAGTGGCAAGCTCTTCCATTTAATCAGATACTCATTGAGAACTCTAGTCCTTAGCCTTTTTTCCCTTGTTGCCAAAATTGTCTCAGGTTCCAAGACTAACTTCCCTTCCTCATCAAGTGGTGGTAGCTCATAAGATGGTACAATGTGCTGTCCTAGTGCCTTTTTGAGACACGAAACATGGAAAACATTATGTATCTTGTTGTTGTTCGGTAATTCCAAATCATATGCCACTTCCCCTATCCTGCGTATGACCTTGTAGGGGCCATAAAAACGAGGTTTCAACTTCTCCGCACCACTTTTTTTCAAAGTAGACTGTCTATAGGGCTGAAGTCTCAAATAAACCATGTCTCCAACCTCAAAATGGCGCTCTATAAGCTGCTGATCAGCATACTTTTTCTGCTGGTTTTGTGCCATCTGAATATTATCTCTCAAAGCTTGCAAAATTTTCTGGTTTTCCTGCACAAAATCATTAGCTTTTGGAACCTTGTTGTCATGAAAAATCAAATCAGCAATGTTAGGAGCATTATAACCATAAAGGGCCATGAATGGGGTCATCTTGATAGACATGTGGTATGTAGTATTATAGCAAAACTCTCCCAAATACAGCCATTTGACCCATGAGTTTTGCTGCCCCACAACATAGTTTCTAAGATAGCCTTCAATCCATTTATTGACTATCTCTGTTTGTCCATCTGTTTGTGGGTGATAAGATGTGCTAGGAGTCAAAACAGTCCCACAAAGTCTGAATAATTCCTGCCAAAAGTGACTCATAAACCTGCTGTCTCTGTCACTTACAATGGCTTTTGGCAAGCCATGAAGCCTGAAAACTTCTCTAAAGAACAAATCAACGATTTGTACAGCTGAAAATGTGGTAGATATAGCAAAGAAATGAGCAAACTTGGTAAGTCTATCCACTACCACATAAATACAGTCCTTACCATTCACTTTTGGAAACCCCGTGATGAAATCCATTGAGATGCTCTCCCATTTTTGGCTTGGGATGGGTAAGGGCTGAAGTAGGCCGGCTGGTAAAGTAGTTTCAGATTTGTTCTCTTGGCATGTTGTGCACTCTCTAACATGTTTGAGGACATCATCCTTCAAACCCTTCCATGCAAACCTCTCACGTAACTGCCTATATGTTTTAAAGAACCCAGAATGACCAGCCATAGGTGCATCATGCATTGCAGCAATAATTTTCTGTTTTAACTTTGAATTTGGGACCACAAAAATTCTGTTTTTATAAAGAATCAAACCCTTCTTAATGTTGTACCTGTCATCCTGTATGTCACCGTTCAAGATTTTGGATGTAAAACTGTCCTTTGCATAATCAGCCATGAGTGCAGCCCTTAAATCATCAGTTATAAGTGAAATAGAGTAAAAATTTGGGTGTCTAGACAGTGCATCAGCAGCAACATTCTTTTTACCTTTCACAAATTCAATATCAAAGTCATATGCCTGCAATTTCGTCACCCATTTTTGTTGTCTTTCACTCAAATCATGCTGTCCAAGAAAATATTTCAGACTATTATGATCAGTCCTCACCAAAAATTTGCCACAAACAAGGTACTGTTTGAACTTAGTCAATGCATGCATTATGGCCAGCATTTCTTTTTCATAAACGCTGAAAGTTCGTTCATTTGGCTTCAATTTTCTACTCTCAAAGGCAATTGGCCTGCCTTTCTGCATTAGGACAGCCCCTATGCCTATTCCTGAAGCATCACAATCAATAGTAAATGGAACAGAAAAATCAGGAATAGCGAGTAGAGGACAAGAAGACATAACCTCCTTCAATTTCTCATAAGCTGCATGTGCTTCATTACTCCATGTGAAGGCTCCTTTTTTTGTCAATTCAGTTAGAGGGGCTGATAAAGCTGAAAATCCTCTAATAAACCGCCTATAATAACTGCACAACCCCAAAAATCCCCTTAATTGAGTAAGGGTGGTCGGAATAGGCCAATTTTTAATTGAAACAATTTTTTCTTGATCTACATGAACTCCGTTATGGCTGATTATGTGACCCAAATACAAAATCTCTGTCAATCCAAACTCACACTTAGATTTTTTAGCATAAAACTCTTGCTGTTCCAAGATGCTCAAAACTGAATCTAGGTGCCTCAAATGGTCCTCCCAAGTAGTGTTGTACACAAGAATATCATCAAAAAACACAAGCACAAATTTCCTCAAATGCTCCCTAAAAATCTGATTCATAGATGATTGAAACGTAGCTGGTGCATTTGTCAAACCAAAGGGCATAACCAAAAACTCAAAATGCCCATAATGACATCTAAAAGTTGTTTTATGGATATCTTCCTCTTTGACCCTGATTTGGTGGTAACCACTCCTCAAGTCAATCTTAGAAAAATACTTAGCACCATGGAGTTCATCAATCAACTCATCAATTCTGGGTATGGGATACCTATTCTTGATTGTTTTCTTGTTAAGGGCTCTATAGTCTATACACATTCTAAGTGTCCCATCCTTCTTTTTAACCAAAACAACGGAAGATGCAAAGGGACTACTACTTGGACGAATGTGGCCCATGTCTAACAGCTCCCTAATAGTCTTCTCTATCTCATCCTTATAAATTTTTGGATGTCTATAAGGCTGAATCTGAATGGGGCTTGTACCATGTTCCAACTCTATAGCATGTTGGAAACCTCTACTGGGTGGTAGACCTTTTGGAATGTCATCAAAAACTTTACTATGCTTGTCCAATAAAATCTGAATTTCTGAATTGAAAGAAATATCATTTTCAGCAGTATGAGGCTTACCTTTCATCAAGAATATTTCAACAGCCCATGAAACCTTTTCTTTTCTGAGTATCCGCTCCATTCTCTTTGCTGTAACAATTTGGACAACATTCTCTTTGATACCTTGCAACACCACATCACGCCCATTTTCCTTAAATCTAATCTGCAAACTTTGATGATTGGTTGTGTAGTCTCCCAAAGAGTACAACCATTGCACCCCCAACACCATCTGAGGACCCTCCTTGAGTGGAAAAACAAAGAAATCATCTTCAACAGAAAAGTCTCCAAAATTCACCTTCACCTTAGAGACATATTTGTTGCAAGGAGTGAGCGCTCCATTTCCAGTCACCACATTGAAACCAGAAAATGTTTCTGCTTTCAGCCTTTTCCTAGCCACTAAACTCTCATCAATGAAGTTATGTGTGGCTCCATTATCCACTAGAACAATCACTTTGTCACCCAACACATTACCCGACACTTTAATGGAAAAAAACTTGTTTGTTCCACTCAAAGTAGCCAATGAACCAGTATTAAAGATAGAATTTGTAACTGTACCAGGGGCTGTATTTTCAACAGTATATGCTGCATTTTGGACAGCCAACTCTTCATTAAAATCTAGCTCTTCACTAGACTCATACTCATTTTCTGAATCATCTTCTACATCTGAAATCACTTCTATGTAATGAATTTGACCTTTACCTTGACAGCGGTGACCTGGTTCCCAAGGATTTCTACAGCTGAAGCATAATTTCTTCCTCCTCAGCTCATCCCGGTCATCTCCTACCCTTCCACCTGGTGGTGCTTGCATTGGAGGCCCTTGGGGAGGGAATGTTGGCCTTCCAATGGGCTGGTTTTTACCTGTAGGTGGCTGATTTCTTGGTTGAAAGTTGTTCTTTTTCTGAGATATATTTGAAGGACCGGCCATGCTTGGTCTATAAGGAGGTGCAGCTGAAAATTTGGGCTTTGGTGGAGCTGAACTTTCAAGAGAAAGAGCTCTTCTAATTGCTGCTTGCAAATCAGGAGGCTCAAAAGCTCTCACCAATCCCTTCAAAGGCTCCATCAAACCTTCAATAAAGAGAAATGTGACTCTCTTATCCGAAAGATTGGGCACCATAACTGAAATTTTCTGAAATTCCTCCACATATGCCTCTACTGTAGTTCTTTGTTGGAGAGTTGCCAATTCTTTAAAGAATGCCTCCTCATATTTTCTCTCAAATCTGTCCAATACCCTTCTACTAAACTCATCAAAAGTGGTGATCTCTCCATGGCCTTGTGTGGTGAGACCATGATGCCACCAATCATATGCTGCATCCTCAAGATGAAGAGTAGCCAATTGAACTGCATCTTCTTCAGCCATAGGGCATAAAGTGAAATAGGTTTGCAACTTTTGCAACCATGCTCTAGTTGTAATACCTTTGCCATTGAACATGGGCACTTGCATTTTCTGTTGGGTCTTCCTTTTATCCTCAAACTTGCTGCCTTTACCAATTTTCTTCCCCAAAATACTCAAATAACTCTCAAAAGAGACCGCATCCCTGAATGCTTCATTCTTTGTTTGATATTCCATGAAAAGAGTGTCTAGCTCATCTGAAACTCTCTGTGGATCAGGTTCAAAAGGCTGCAAAAACATGGGTTTTGCAGGTCTAGGCAAAGGGGAATGAGTATACTGCACAAATTTTTCACTTTCAAACTCTCGCACCCGTGCCCTAGCAGAATTTTCACCATGCGCTTGGGATTGAGGCCTTTCTGGATGGTGCGTTTGGGTTTGGGATTGGCCGGAGAGTGGCTGGACTGACTGATCCAACCTAGCTGCGATTCTACCCAACAACTCTATCATGGTGTTGAATTTTCGTTCTGCCTCATCCGCTGGTGGGCGCTCCTCTCTCTCTTCCATTACTGCAATTTTTGGCTCGATTTCTTGGTGAGATGACCCTCCTGGCTGATCCAAGGTTTGAGGGTTAGGTTTTGATCTATCTCTCCTCAAATTATACCTGTGCCCTGGCTGCATTCAAAACCCTTCAAACTGCAAACAAACTGGGTATTGGTCTTGCATGCACGATTTTTTGCTTGCATGTCACTTGCATGTCACTTTTCCCTCAGGCTGGCAGGAAAAATGTGGCTCTGATACCACTGTAAGAATCCTAAGTAAAAATTACCAAACCCTAGCTGCAAATATTTGAAATTTCTCCAATAAAATTCTGATCTATTCAAACAAAAAATCAGATCTGAATATTTAAGCAGAAATGAACACAAGAGACCCTCAAAATGGCAGATCTGGCCACATAAATTTTATAAAAATATTCGGCTGCGGAAATAGATAGACCAACCTTCATACATCATAAATCCACCCTCTTACCAGCTGTACACTAAAATCTGAAACTCAAATATGGATTCAGCAATAGGACCACAATTCCAGCTTGTATACAAGGGCACATCACCTTGCTACACTTCTGGTTTCTCTTGAGAAACTAGGGCACATCACCTAGGGTTTTTCAAGAGGACGTTGGGGTTCAGCCCACAACAACAAGTTCACAAAATAAAGTGGAATGACATGCCAAAATGGAGCTCACATATCTCTCTTATAGACCACGTTCTAATTCTTTGTTGAGTGGGCCCCACTATACTACACAACTTAACTTAAGTTGTTTCACACCAAGAGACTCCTAAAGACATCACAAAAAGGGGCGTCCCACATCCCCTTTTTTATTTAGCATTTTATTATAATAAAATAAGTGGGATTACATGACTAACATATAAAATATGAAAATACCAAAATGGGGACATTACAGGCCACAAATGAGATTTTATATATCAATGACATTAAGATGGATCCAAAATAATCTAAAATTCTAATTCTTCTTAAGACCACAAATGAGATTGAGATTGAGTTAGAGGAACTCAAAGAGAGAGTAATTTTACATGTCAATATATGCATCGTATATATTGATGTAGTTAAAAACCAAATTGGAGTGGGTGTTGGTGTAGCCTTGTGATCCAAGTGGATTTTTTATTTCCTTCACTTTGAGAAATAAATTTAATTAAACAAATAATAGCATTGAGTATAAAGGTCTAATTTTAATACTTTTAGTTGTAAAAAAAAAAGGTGTAAAACCTATGCATGATATTATATTTTCATAATTAATAGGCAACCAAGTGAAACGTGAATATCAAGTTAAAAATGAGAGCTTTAAAGATTATTATTGCATGTTACAAAATATTTTCATAATATTTTAAGTTACTTTTTATAGAACATATTTTTAGATTAAAAAACCAAGTTATTGATTCGTTAGCTTCTTCCATTGTATTATATGACTCTCATAAAGACCTTGATGACACCAAGATTTTTACCACAAAAGATAATCGTCGTGAGTCCATTACCTATAATATTTGTATTTGTAAAAAGTATATTAACAAGTGATTTTGTAGGTGGTGGAGAGTATCATCTTCCTACTTATGGGATTGGGTGGACTAACTTTGTTAGTCCTTTGGTAGAACAGTGGTGATCTAGTTAGCCAAAGGTTTTGGTTTCCTTGTAAAGTCTTTGTCAATTTTCACTATCTTCTTCCAACCATTTGTCTTCAATAGATCTTTTTTCCCTTTCCCATGATGTCATGTACCATTTTTTCCTATTTTATGTTTAAATCCTTAAAATGTTTTAAATAAATATTTAAATAAGAGTTTAAAAGTTTAACAAGTTTAAAAATTTAAATAAAAGGGAAAATTAATTAAACTTTGATTATTGGCCTCAAACGAGAATTATTCTTTTCATCCATTATAAATACCATTTAATTTCCTTATTTAAGCATCATTCGTTCGTTCACTCCTTATTTTTCCTAACATTTTTCTCTCAACTCCTTCGCTCTATTGTTAGCAGATATCCCCATTTTACTCTCTTTCTCTCTCCCTTGCCCTTGCAAGTACAACCAAAGCCATCAACCATTGGTTTTTTGCCTTCCATAAAGGATGATGGGATGCTTTATTAGGATTTGTAGCCAAAGGTCAAGAATTTTTGTTCAAGTATTAGTTTCCAAGGTATGTCGTACCCTTTACATATAGTTCAAGTCAGGGCTATGCATAGCAATGAATATTCTCCATTTGGGCTAATATTTAAATTTTTGAAAACTCAAATTTGTGAGTTTGGGGGACCCAAAGGTCGACCCTTTCACTCAAATTTTTTGGATTTTTTTAAAGTGTTAGTTCGTCATCCATCGATAACAGTATTATGAATTTTTATAAATCTTCGCCATCATTTTTCACCAGAATAAGGACACTTTTTGCCCAAAAATTTTAAAATTTTAAAATTATCTCGCCAGCTTTGTCAAGTATACCACTATATATAACTAACATGCTAACGATACTTTTCCACTTAAAACATTAAAACTATTACAGAATTGAGAATTCCACCGAACTTTGATCGTGTGCAAAAACCAGTTGATCCAAAATAAAAATCTAAGTGGATCCAAGTTAGAACTTGATATGCATAAAATTGACATTTGAATTATGTTCTACAATAGATCAGATCTAGTTCTGCAACAGACCAATATCCAGATCCAATTCTATAACAAACCGCTATCTAAACCCTGTTCTGTAGTAGATCGGACCTAGTTTTACAAGAGACTGATATCCAAATATTGTTCTATAGTAGACCAATATCCGAACCCTATTATGTAGTGGACCGAACCCAGTTTTTCAATAGATCGAATCTGGATCTAGTTCTGCAATAGACCGAATCTAGATCTAGTTTTGCAATAAACCGGTATTCGGACCCTGTTATGAAGAAACCTGATATCCGAACCCTGATCTAAAATAGACCAGAACCTGTTCTGCAATAGATTTGACCTTATTTTGCAATAGACCGCTACATCATATTAAACCTAGTTTTACACAAGGCCAAATACTAGACCCCATTCTACACCAATTTGAACACTAGAACTAGTTTTACACAAGGTCGACATAGGCTCCCGATTTGCACAAGGCCGATACTAGATCTCGATATGCATAAGGTCAAAACCGGACTCCGATTTCCACAAAACCAATTTCTAGATCCTGTTCTGCACCAGGATTGACTATCGGATCACATTCTACACTAAGTTCTCTGTTTCTCTTAAGACATTCTAAATATAAGTTGAAGCACTTATAGTAATAAGATTTGTTTTTTGTCAGTTAATTGCAGGTTTTTCTTCTGCTATTTTTCTATCATTTATTGAAAATATGTCAATACTCAATTTTTTTGCTATTTTTATTTACTATAATATGTTAATGCTCTATTTTTTTACTATTGCAAGTTTTCTTCTGCTATTTTTGTGTACTATAATATGATATTGTTCCATATATGTATCTCTAGTTATTTTTTGCATAGAGAACTTATTTTTTGAATTTAATTTGAATTTGTATATTACATATTTTTGTGCTCTTATTAGTTACAAGTGTTATCACCAGAAAATATAGTAGTGGCATAGACTAACAAAATCACAATAAAACATGGCAAGAAATAGGTATTTATTTTCTAGGGACTGACCATTTGTTTATTCTAATTACAATATTATCTTGAGGTCTAAGACAAACAACATCTCCTTAACATTTTATTACTTTTTTGAAATGAAAAACTTTCTTTACAAGTAAAATGTTACCCATTGACAATAGAATGAAGGGGGCCAAATATTTTGCTGAAATGAGTATCCTCAAATATATTAGCCATATGCCCAAAAAAATAAGCCATCGACATCTGTAGAAATTCAAGGTACAAATGATTTTTGACTTATAAATAGTTAGTTTTATATTTTGTAATTATTTTCAATACTGCTTTCTTCTTCAAACTGTTAGTTGTCATTATATTTTGTAATTACTTTCAATATGAAGTTTGTTTTTTGTCTATATGTTAGTTTTTTTTTAAATCCAAAAATGGTAAAGAATATTATTGTATGCTACTATGCAGAATACCTTGTTGACCCTGAAAAACATTTAATTGAAGATATTACTCACCAAGAGATGCCTTCTAAAGAAAATTTTCTTACCAATGACATCCAATAATCACTTGAATATATTCCTGACCAAGATATGCAAGTTGAAAATGAAAGTGATAAATCAAACACACTACAAAATTCTTATGAATCTTCAAGAAAAATTTCTAAAAAGAGGAAGACAAATTCTAACTGGATTATTGGAAGATCATTTAAGAATGAATGGACAGAAAAATTTCCCTAGATTGAGGCGGTCTTGAATCCAAACAACCAAGTCAATAAAAAAGAATGTAGATTCAAAATTTGTAGTTGGAAACTAGGTAAGGATAACAGGTTGCAAAGTAAGAAAGATACAATAGAAAAACATGCTGACAAAGTATATATAAAATTTATAGGAAGTGATGGTAAAATTACAAAATATGTTAGGTGGAAGGATGCATTAGAATGTATGCATGTCAAATATGCAATAGATTATGAGAATCACTTAAAGCAACAATAATTTCTTGTTGAGAAAGGTGGAACGATTGACACCCAATTTCATAAAATGAAGAAGACCATTTTAACTTCAAAAAATTTGCAGTTTGCTTTTGTATTTAGTATTCTCAAAAATGGTAGACCCATGTACAATTTAGTGATTATAAACACCTTTATCAACTAGCTTATGTGAAAAACCTTCTTAGTTCCCATTGGTCAAATCGAAGTGGTTGGAAAATGGTAAAATGTCTATCTTTAGTTGAGAAGGAGGACCTTAGGGAGAAAGTAAAACTTTTTAGATTATTGATGAGGTGATAGTTGTGGACAACACATCCTGGATTTGTATGCATCTGTACACATTTTAAAATCATGTGAGGCAACATAGTTTTCTAGGATTACATAAGATGGTGGAAAGTTCAAATGCAGAAAAACATCTATAATATTGTTTTGACCAGTTTAAAGGAAATTGCAAGAATGAATGATATTTATATAGCCATAAATTTAATTTGCGTTGGAGTTAATGGTGAATGCAAGGGCACAAGGACAACCTATGTGTTTGAATCCAAATATAAGTTACCCCATATATGATACCCATTAATTGCATTGCTCATAGAGTGAATATTGCATATAAAATTGTGAGCACTTTTGAAAATATTGCTACAGTGGAAGACCTCATTCGTGAAATACATTCTTATTTTTATTGTAGTCCTAAAAAGTTTGTAGAGTTTCAATAGTTTGCACTAGGAGTTACAAAAGGAAAAAATTGTTGAAAGATGTGGATACAAGGTGGATTCATGGTACCAACCTGCACTTAGAGTTTTTATAGAATATAAATCTTTAACAGGGTTTATGTACACAAATAGTAGGGCAATTGATAAGGCAAATGATATGTTATTCCGTTTGACTAACTTGGAAACTCTTCTAACATTATGTGGTATTCTTCCAATGTTACAAGAAATGAACAGTTTGACTAAACTTGCACAAGAGAGATCCATCTATATCATTGATTTCATAAGTATGAGAAAGCAAATATGTTTGATTATTGATAGGTTATATGTGTTCGAACCAGATTTTACAGATCCCTTATTTGAAAGTTGGAAAACATTGACAAACGTGAAAGATGCAAATAGTTTTTTGAAGTTTGACATTAATGATAATATTTGTATTAATGTTCATGAAAATATGATACCCCTATATTGTTATGAAATATATTCAAGTATAGTTACTGATGATGTTGAAAAAGTTTGTGTAACACAATAGATAAAAAGTTGTTTTACACAATACAAAAAAAAAATTGTTCAACATAGCAAAATCATTGACAAAAGAGATAAGAGATCGGTTTCAAAGATATGAGTTGCTTGAGGCCATAGGTTTTGTTAACCCTTTGTTTTGGGGTTATTATAATGATAAAAAATCTACACAAGAGTTGTTTATTAAATATATGGGTAACCTTATTAAGCAGTTCAATAAAAGTGTGGAAGTCAATGGTGTTGAAATAAAAGGTATACTCAACAAAGATTTTTTAAGACAATAGTCACAGTATTTTGGAAGAACAATGGTTCATCAAGCATCACTTTTGAGTAATATCCATGAGACTGGTTCCATTGCACGTTTATGGCAAAATTTGTATCCAAGTAGTGTCTTACAAGATACGAATAGTGAATACTTTTGTTTATATGAATTATGTTAAACAATGATTTTGGGATCTGTGGAAGATGAGAAGGTTTTTAGTGCACTATCTTTTGTTAAATTTAAGCTTCGTAACAAGCTAGACAAAAATCTAGAAAATTGTTTAAGAATTTATGTGTTGTCATATTAGCTGGACAAATTTCCATATGATAGGGCATTAGCATAATGGAATTCAATTGCAGACAGAATGGGTGTCATGAATACGATTGATAAGGAGGATAATGATTCTTTTAGTGATCAAATGGTGGCTTCACAGATTGATTCTGGACAAGTTGAAAACTGATTATTTTAGCTACCTAAATTTTGTTTTTCCTAGTATTTCACAACAATGTAACATTTGACCTTCTTTGTTATCAGATTTCACAATATTTGTTTCAAAATGTGCTATGCTAAATATTTATTTCACAAGTTGAGAATTGTTCATTCTAGATTTCACAATGTTGTTTCACAAGTTGAGAACTGTTCATTCCATATTTCACAATGTTGTTTCAAATGTAGAAGATTTCAAAAATTTACTTTTTCATAAATTGTATATTTTACATCACATAATGCTTTTAAATATTGTATGTTTTATATCACATTGCACTTTTAAATATTGTATGTTTTAAATTATACTGTTTCAACAACCTTGATAAATTATTGTCTTATATTTTATATCACAGTATTGGTATTGTATTGTTAATGTATGAATTTTAATCAACAAAAATATTCTTTTATTGTTTGAGATGAAGATAGTAAATTATATTGGTGAGTAATACTAGAAAAAAACATAATTTTATAATTGCAAAAAACCTTTGAATGACTGAAGACACAAATTTTAAAAATATAGTTTTCATTAATACAATTGGAAATATAATACATTGTACAAAATTGTTGACTGCAGTCAACTTCAAAACTTTTTTACATTGTAAAATATCTTATTCTGAGATAGCTACATCATATTCGCTTGCAACAATAGCTTCTTTTCCTTTATCTCCTTGTTTGACACCTTGTTCCGACAACGCACCAAGTCTGACTAGGTTTTCTTGAACTTTCACAATACTCCCCAACAATGCACTTTATTGCTGGTTTGGATCTTCAAGTATTGTTGGAAGTTTTTCTTTTTCTTTCTGGTGTTGTATTACGATGTTCGGATCTTCATGGAGCTTCTACATTATATACCTTCGAAAACAATTATTATCCACCACTTTTAATTTCATTTTTTTCTTTATTTCCATTGCATTTTGCAAAAATGTTTTTGTCACATTGATAATAAGTTGCATGCTGTTAACTTGTATTTTTAGGTTTTCAAAATTTGACTGCAAAAAAAAAATGAAAACATCATTCAAAATAGTTATATAAAAAATTATTACTTGTTTTAAAGAAAATTGAAATATGAAAAATAAACTACAAAAGCAAATTAAAACATAAATAAACATTTTCTTACCTCAGCCACATCCCTAGCAGACTCAGCAAGTGCAATGTTTTCCTTATCGAAATCCCATTGGTTATAAAAATCTTAGGGTTCAACATCAATATTCTCTAACATACTGACAACAATATTTAAAACATCATCATCATACATAATTTTAGAATTTATTGTTCCTGTTGTGGCCTGCTTCAGCAGGTTGCTAAGCTTTTCTAGTTCATACTAAACCAAAGAATAAATTGAATCTTTTTTTGCATAATTTTTATATCGGGCATTTATTTGCTTTATTAAGACCTTGGCATGATATTCCCAATCCTTCAATTCTTGCAAATATTGAAGCACAATTTGTTTTATTATTGCTTCCATATTTTCAACCATTAAAAATTCTCATCAAAATTAACAATGTCATCCTCAGTTTGAGGATGAGGGTCATTTAATTCAAGATATAGGAATTATCTCTTCTCAGGTGCAGGGGCTTCCTATTGTTGTGCTTGACCCAGTGGATCGTGAAGCACATATGTTGCCTTAAAGCCTAAAATGTTGCCCTACAACAGAAAATCATCATCAAGTTAGATATTATCCAATCCAACGGATGAAACTTCTGGTGTTTGTGAAGAAGTGTGAAATAAAAAATATGAGAACCTAGGCCCAGAACTTCATGTCGACTGTGATCTCCATAAAAAAAAAAATTTCCACCTCAAACCCATGTTTGGCCTCTCATTTGTGTAGGTCGTGTCTGTCATTGTTGTTGTGAACACGAATGTTGTGGTGGAACCTGTTGCTGCTGTTGTGGAAACTATTACTTTTGTTGTGGAAACTATGGTTGTGGTGGAAGTGATGGTGCCATATGAGCTTTCATTCTCGTATTTTGTCATTGAGAGGCCATTGAAAACATAATTTTTTTTTATTAGCATTAATATAAAAATTAAATAGAAAAAACCATAATTCAAAGTAAATACACATTGTTTTACCTGAAGATGATGAAATGTATTGAATTTGGGCACCGATGGGGGACCAGGAGGGGGTGGCCACACTAGATTTAGCCTACACATTTTCTGCATACCTAGGCGTACGAGATCCACCAGGTGAAGGAGCTTGTCTTGGATGTTTTGATGGTTTTTGTAACGGTGATATTTCTGATTTAATGTCCTTAGAATCACCATTTTTCTCTAGCATATGACTCCTATTGAAAGCATATTTCTTGGTCCTTATTATGGCTTCCCTACCCTACATTTATATGAAAATAAAAATTTAAAAATGAAAATGCGTTAAAATATAAAATATTTTTTTATTGTCAAAGATGGATTGATTACCTTCAATTCCTCTAGTGTCAAGGCAATGGATTGTAGTGTTGCATGCACTACAGTAGGAACATGAGTATCTTGCAAATTATGAAAACTTTCAAAATAAAGTGCTAAAATATAATTAATTGTGCCCACAATGGGTTGTTTCTTGCTAGTTTGCAATTGCACCACATGCAGCTCAATCTTGATGTGATCTGCAATATAGGTGCAACAATCAAACCTCTCATGATGCTCATAGTGAATAACATACGATAGTGCCAAAATATAATTTTTGATCTTCCAATCAAAATCAATCTTGTCTGGAAGAACTCAATAATGGCCTTCATAGTTGGATGCTTAACATCGGTGATTGTTAATCCACTTTTTAACTTGGCAACGAAAGTTGCAAAAAAATTTAGATAACAATTTACAAATTTGAAATTTTTAGCATTAACAAATTCTAAGACACAAGAATTATACTTGCCAAATATTTTGTGGTGAGTTGGTACGTTTTCTCGAGATAGCCTTTCTCTTCTACAGAGAGTTGGCACTTATCTTGAACTGGATGACAATCACCAAAAGGAAGAACTGTCAATCTATGAATATCTACAACTGTGATGGTGAATGACAAATTTCTATTCTGTATTTTTATTTTGACAATGGCCTTGTCATGGTCATAACTGACAATAATATGTTGCAAGAGGACTTTATCAATTTTAAAATGTGGCATTGACACCAAGGTTGTCAAACTTATGTCTTCTAACCACAATAAGTCTATACCTGGGGTTATCAGAAAATCTAAAATTAAAGTGCAAGAAGGGTTCTTGAACTTTGGAATAGGGGTGGAAGCGATGGCCGTTACTAGAATTTGGAAACTTGGAAATAGGAGAAATATGATAAATTGGTTGCTCGATAACTGTTAGCTCTGGTTGGGTGTAGTCACAAAAATGAACTCAAAAAATGATAGTTGATGCCCTTTTATAGATAGAATGGACAGAGTGGACACATGGCATAATTGTATTGGATATGTAGTATGGGTGACCGATTATGTGACACGTGGTAGGTAGTCAATGGTGGACCATTTTCTGCATGCAGACTGTATTCTACATCAGGCTCGATATCGGACCATTTTTCACATCAAGCCACTTTTCAAACCATATTATGCATCAGACCTATCACCTAGACCTTATTGTGCATTAGGCCTAGTACCTAGACCTTATTATACATTAAATTTGACACCCAAACCTTATTATGCATCATACTCGATCCGCAAACCTTATTATGCATCATACATGACCCCTAGGCCTTATTATGCATCAAACCCAACCCTCAGACCTTATTATGCATCAGACCCAACACTTGAATCTTATTATGCATTAGACATGACCTCGAACCTTATTATGCATCAGGACAGATCCTCAGACCTTATTATACATCAAATTGGACCCCAAAACTTATTATGCATTAGGAGAAATCCTCAAACCTTATTATGCATCAGACAGGACCCTCAATCCTTATTATGCATCAGATTGGACCCCGAACCTTATTATACATCAAGCTAGATTCCTTAATCTTATTATGAATTAGACCAGACCCTGAACCTTATTATGCATTAGGGCATATCCTTAGACCTTATTATGCATCAGATCGAATCCCAAAACTCAGTATGCATCTGAATGGATCCCAAACCTTAGTATGCATCTGACTGGATCCAAAACGGGTTTTCCACCCGATCCAACCAAAACTGTCAAAGTCACCATTTTTTCCTAGCTTTTTTTAGAAACCAAAGTAACTCACCATTTCCTTCGATGTCAGGTTGGCTAGGATTCACCATAGTTTTGAAATGGATTTACCTATTTTTTACAAGTACATTTTGGATTTGACCCCTTATGCATAACCCTAGTTCAAGTGTGTTATCTCCTTTGTTACTATGGTGACATTGCAAGTAGGGTAGAGTACACATAAGTATCTCATTATGATTATTTTATGAATGAAAATGATCCTAGATGCCCTAGGTGTCAAGTAATTTATTTTTGTTGTTTTAGTATTCTCCCTAGCTTTCACTTTTTTGAGGGTGCAAAATTCACCGAGTGTTGCATTATTTTCTAGTGCTTAAATAAGAACAAAATACATGACATAGATAGATTATCAACCAAGTCGTACATGATTTGGAAGATAAGAGAAAGCTAACAAAATAATCTAATTTAGAAATTAGGCTAACTTAAGCTAAATAACAAATAAGTTAACTTAAGCCAGATACTAACTTAGGGTGCCAACTATGATAATCTAGAAACTAATTCTAGAAGCATACATGAGAGTGAGGGCTCACGTTTGTATTTATTTAGCAAAAATAAAAATATAATCGTAAGAAGTATAGTCCTAGGAAGAGATGTTCTCATCACACTTTTACGGATAACCTTATTATAACATAACTCTTTAATGCTTTATTTTAAATTATGATTAAATTTGGGTAGTTTCAACTTTGATTGTGAAATTATTGCTTTATTATCTTGATTTAAGGATTTTGATTTATCTTGTATTAATTTGTGTAATTGTATGAGATGACCATTTTTTTCCACAAACAATATCAAAATTGCAGGAGATATTTTTGTATGATAGAATTCAATACCATAGAGTCTACCAAGTATTCCATTTGGTACAAATTTATAATTCAATACCATAGTCTCAAATATATTCCAATGAAACTAGTACCAATGAAAGAATTCATATTTAAAAAAAGCTATTAAACATTTCATCTTAAGAGATACCCTATACTATAAAAATCATGATTGCATTCTACTTAGATGACTACTTAAAAATGAAGTAGAAACTACCTTACATGAAGCCCATCATAGGACTCATGGGGGGGCTTTAGTGGTCATTTTACTTCTTGCACGCTTCTCAGGATTGGGTACTATTGACACACTATGGAGAGATATTCTTATAAATTTATGTCTAAATATGACTCTTATCAACAAAATGCAAACCTCACATGCTCCTACATAAAACATTAATCCTATAGATGCACCTTGGTATTTTTCATATGAGAATTTGATCTTATTGAAAATAATTTGCTCTTATCATTTGATGGTCATAAATTTATTGTTACTTGCACTAAATATTTCATAAAATAGATTAAGGCAATACTCTTAGTTCATACTAAAAATTTACTTTCTCTAGATTAATCTTTCATCATATTATTTATTCATTTAGTATTCCTTCTACTATCATCTTAGATAATGACACGTGTTTTAAGAATGAGTATGTCAAGTAGTTATGTGAGAGGTATCAAATGCAACACAAGTTTTCTTCATCATAATACCATTGTATTTGTAAAAAGAGCACTAATAAATGAATTATGGGTGGTATAGAGTCCCATCCTCCTAATATGAAATAGGTTTGGATTGACTTTGTTAGTACTTGGGTAGGATGATGGTAAGTCACATTATATGATGGTTTTGATTCCCTTATCTAATCCAGTTTGTCATATTTTTTACATCTTTCCTTGTCATTTCCACTTGCTAACTTTTCCAAAAATCTAAAATAAGTATAGAGGTATGATTAAGGGGCATGTTTACACATGTCCCCAAAACATGCATCTTGATGATCAACCGTACTATAATTGTGACTTTGTATTTCAATATCGTTAAAATAAATAATGAGATAATTAGCTTATGTTATGAAATGATTGAGGTTTTATAGCATAAATCTAATCATCCTTGTAATCATATGTTAGATATCTATAACACCCAATTTTCTAACCATGAATAACAAGGTCCTAATCATAATTAACAAGAGAAAGTGAATCATAATAAAGGTCGAGGGTTTAATCAAGGGGTCATCAAATTATCAAAATCAATGATACAATCAAATTTAGGGCAACCAAGGGTATAACCAAGGAGGGGGTCAAAGCATTCAAAATAAAAATAGTACTCATCCCCCAAACCACAATCCTAGACCCAAAAATTCCCAAAATGATTCTCAAGTCAATAAGATCTTTTCTCAACCTATGGAGAATACATTTGTAGACTACCAAATTTGACTTATGATGTTGAGATTATGGATGTGCAAAGATAAATCATTGCATCTTTGGAACAATTGATTGTTGCTATTACTAGAAGTGCATCCAAATAAAAAAATAAAAAATATTCTAAGGATGAAAACAATAAGGACAAGGCTAAAGAAATTATTTAAGCAATGATTGATCCAACCATAAATGATAAGATTCCAAATCCTCCTTTACTCATTTGGAAACTTGCTAGAGACACAAAAGTGTTTGCCAATACATAAAATATTCCTAGAAATGCCTAAATCAACTCTATGAATTTTTTCATTTCTAAAAATGCTAAAAGACCAAGAAGTGAGATTAGGCTTCCATAACTAAAAACTGTCAAGACCCTAGTGAGCCTAAAGATTCATTACTTAAAGCATTCATAAATAAGACACAAATATAGTACATTGTGGAATAGTTACATATGACACCCTATAAGGTCCCATATTTGGAATTAAAAAGTACATCTCCCTTCCAATGATAACAATTAAGAGAATTAATAGATGAGATTGAGATGCTTAGACATCATGTTTCTAATATTATGCCCACCATTACATGGCATCATAAAGTATAGTATATTTAATCGCATTGAAAAATCATTGTATTAATGCAAATGTTACCCCTTATTTGATTATTAGTTTTTTGTTAAAAACATGATTGTTATTGATTATTTGGAAAGGGTTTATGACCATTAATTAATAATTATACTAGTATATAATGCTATGGATTTTCATAGGGCTTTGGTTGATGAAGAGAGTGGTACATGCATTATATAATTATCTTTGATAGATAAGCTAAACATCCCTAGAAATAAATGTCCTACACATTAGACACCATTATTATGCTTATAATAATCATCCACAAGATCCTATGGGTTGCATTTGGCTTTCAATTTTAGTTCATTCCACATAATTTAGAGTGAATTTTATGGTATTTAATTTCAATTCCAATTGCATTATGTTATTAGGTACACCAACTACTAATATAAGACTCTAAGAGAGTTGTAACAACCCAAAACTACCAATCCATTTTTTTTTTTAAAGAATGATTGCAAGTAAAGGTTCACAAGGTAGACAACCTTATTTAATTTATCTTAGCATGTAAGGCTTCACCACATTTGAGTTCCAATTCATTGTAGATGACACCTAGTGGACAAGAGTGGTCAAATCCTATGGATTTATGGGGTTCACCTTACTAAACTTACATGTTTAGAAGGATGCCAAAATTGGTCCCTCCACCTTTCCCATATCGTCATCAACATAGGACCATGTGACCATGACACATGGATTATCCTTTAGGGCCCATAACACCTAAAGAGGGATATGTATTCCCTAACCATACTCTAAGTCCATCTAGGTAGGTTAATCAAGCATAGAGCCTTGGTGCTTAGTTACCACACCTTTGTGGATTAACTAATATTATTGCCACTTTGTCAGCAACTAACATGATCCAACTCTTAGTTACCACACCTTCATGGGCTAACTAGGAGATCACCATTGATGTCTTGTGACGATTCCATAACTTTTAGTTAGAGTACACCTGAGCCTTCTCCTTCAAGGTGCAATGATTCACGAGAAGATCTGGCTATTGTATTTACAAAATTTCTTACAGGTGCATGAGTCTCTAGCTATTGCATTCTCACAACTCCTTCTAGGCTCATGGATACCTAGGTATTTCCTTCATGCATTTCCTCCTAGGATTGGGATTTAAATTATTGACTTGGATCCATAAGATATTCTAACCACCCCAAGGAAATCTTATCTTAAATAATTATTTCATTTTAAAGCAAAATTCCAAAGTAAAGAAACATACATCACATCATATCAAAGCACTCTAAATCAAATCATAATCCATTTAATCTAAAATGCTATAATAGATAAACCATGATGCATCTTAAATAAAGCCTATATTTTCTTAACCCAAATTCTTGACATAAGCTTCAAAGTACTCATTCCTATAACATAAATGCTATAACATAAATAACCAAGTATTTAACATAAAGATGCATTATTGCAATTGATAGAACTCAATACTATCTATCCAAATAAATATTGCTAAAAACACTTTAATGTACAAAACTCCAAATATCATTAAAGTGACATGATATTTCAATTTGTACAATAATCAAGTTTACAAAACTCATTAAACAAAATATTTTTTGAAATAGTCTTTGGTTTCCACATCATCTATATGATCAATCACTATGAAGCCACCTGCCAACAATACTCAAGCCATCTAAGTATATGTAATCTTCTTCATGATGAAGAATCAACCCATAGCTTATGAGAAATACTTAGATTTTGATACATATCTAGATGCAATGCAACTTTTCATGTCATTTACTACTATACAAGAAACCATGCATAAAATATAAAATAAGCCAACAAGTAGAGAACCTCATATTTTTCTTTATAATGAACCCTTAACCCATATAAGTCTCAGGATTTATTATAATAGTTTCTATTTCAAAACCAACATGCAACATTCCATTTAATCAAAGAGAATCCCATACTTCTCTTTATAATGATCCTTTAACTCCCACGAGTCTCAAGGATCATTATAGAGGTTTCTTTTTCAAAACCTCCATACAATAAACCAAAATATAATCCCATACTTCTCTTTTATAATTATTCCTTAACTATCATAAGTCTCAAGAATCAATAATAGTTTCTCTTTCAAAACCAAACTAAACATTCAATAACAATACAAGATAATCCCATACTTCTCTTAAAATGATTCTCTAACTATCACAAGTCTCAAGAATCAATAATAGTTTCTCTTTCAAAAACAAACTAAACATTCAATAATAATACAAGAGAATCCCATACTTATCTTTCTATAATGCACCCATTTATCTGCATAGATCTTAGGATTTCATTATAAGTTTTCCAACTTCTTCCAAAACATACATACAATAACTGATCCAATAATACAAAGGATTTTTCTCTCTTAATCAACATAATGCTTAAACATTTCTAAAAGCTAAATATAATAAACCAAAACCAATACTTTTAGTACTATAACAAAAATAGAACCATTAACATTAAGAAAGGACAACTCAAAACCTTACCCATATATTAAGAATCTGTAATGTTTTCACTCAAAACATTAATTAAAAGGATACTTTTCCCAATCACTTTAAAAATATTCTCTATAGGTGTTTCCTTTCCTAACATAAAGTCTATGTTTTACTTAAAATATTCAAATTGACTACTCCTAGAACATGCTACATCTTAACCAAAAATTAACTTGATTTAATTAAAGTTCCACCAAAGAGTGAGGCATACGCCTACGCGAAACTTAAAATTATGCTCAATTTAATTTTTTGAGCAATGCATTTGTAGCTTAATATAAAATAAACAAATCAAACATAGATCTAACAGAGGAGAAGATGCACGACTAGGAACTATAGAGCTCAAGCATACCTCCCCATACCCACATCACTCCAAAAATATTACTTCACAAAATATTTGATGCAAACATAAATCAAAGCAAGCACCAAGAACATAGTAAAGATCAATATTAGCCACAAGGTGCACACAACTCAAAACAATGTAATACTAAGAGGCAGATGCCACAATCATAGGCCTTCCAAGGTTGGATCCTACCAAAGGTAAATTGTCACATCCGACCTTGGAGGACTATTTTTAAGATGATAATTATGCAGTGATAGTTGGTTTTAATGTCTAATATTTTTGCAGGGTATTTGTCAAAATAAAATGATGTTACGTTGCTTGATTACAGGAACATTTATTTTCATAGGTGGAATATTGACCATCAAGAGATGAAAAAGGGAAATGTTGACTATGACAACTCAACAGGTAAAGCTCATATTCCTATCATCACTAGTTACCTCCCTGATGGCTGTGTTACTTGAGTATTACTCTAAAAAGTCCCACCCAATCAAAGGAAAAATGATGATGGGGGATACTGGGCACATGCATCGAGTGCTTGTATGCCATTTGTATGTGATTTATGTTTGATTTCATGATTAATTTGCATGAGATTGGTTTAATTGAATTTTATTTTGAAAATGTAAATTAATAATGTTTTGCATTTTACAAACTATCCTAGAAAATATTGCAAATAATATCATGCAATTTATAATTATTTTGTGAAATCTTTAAGTTGAGAAATTTTTAAAAGTAAAGTATTTAGTTGTGGAGAATGCTTATTTGATCTAGTTGATCATATTTTAGGAGGAAGTTAGGTAGTTTGTTGAACTTGCTCAATTAGTGATTGGATTAAATCATGGAAAAAAGAAAACTACATTGTAGATCTTGCTTACACATGCATGGCTACTTTGGGAAGGTTGAAATAGTGGATAAGATTATTCTCTTATCCCTATGGATTCCCTCTCCATTAATATATATATATATATATATATATATATATATATATATATATATATATATATATATATATATATATATATATAGATAGATAGATATTAAAGGAAGCTTTAACTTGGGGTGAGAAAAAGAAGATAAAATAAATAATATATATATATATATATATATATATATAATTAGAAGCATATTTTTTGAAAGAAAGAAAGCAAAATAAATAAAATATACATATATTTAGAAACATCTTTCTTGTCTAAGAAGAAATAGAGCTATAAATTACCATGGAGATTGAGGAAAAATGAGGATATATTATACTATGTTATGTTATGCTAGACCGAAGAAGGAAGAGAAGGAGGAGGAAAGGATTCGCAAATAAAGTTGAGTCACTACCTTGCTGGAATTCCAGGTGGGAGCTTTTCACTTCTATCTTACTTAATTTTTGCATTCACGGATTGTCTTTGAATAGTTTACTCCTTACTTTGGTTAAAAAAATTCTTGAATGAATATGGCTCTTTTTATTAGATAAAACCAATCTTGTTCACCTTGTAATGGGATAATCTTCTTTTTCGTCGGCTTATGCCAATTTAATATGAGACTAAATTGGATGTCATTTTATCCATTCGAAACTTACTTTCATATTCATACCATTTATGCTGCTTTGAATACTTAGTGGCCGTGTGTATAAATGATTAGTTTTGCACATTGTAATCATGATGAATTGCTTGCTTTGGAATCAAAGTATTGATCTTCCTATCTATATTTTCTAAATTACAGTCATGTATAATATCATGAGTCAACTATCTACAAAAAATTGATCTTGTTCTTCTATTTCTGAAGATTTATGAAGTTCTATCTTATAGTAAAATTTTCTATAATCTAACTTGGGTATCAAGATAATTACGAGTAGTCAGAGTTCATCATCCTTTATAGAAGGGATGATGTGTTTTATGGTGGATGTCACTGACTGTTCTATATCATTTTCTACCTCTATTGAAATGTTACAAAAATCCATTCACTTGTTATCTTCGCTAATTACTTTACCTAGTTGGATTTGGATATAGACTGTGTTACAATCCAATAATCTAATATTTGATTGTCAAATATGAATGCCATTTTGTCTATATCAAAACAAAAATGTACAACCAACCCATATACATATTTCCAAGGACTAATTAGTCTACCTGGTATGCAGGCTTTGTTTTGCATAATAAAGAAGCTATCAACCACTCGAGGGTTGTGAATATGGGATTGTTCACATCATTAACCAAACACCCTTGTGACCATTGATGATATCTATGTTGGAATTTCATTCTACTTAAATCCTTCTTCTTCCACCCTTTGTAAGTAAATAAGATGTTATGCCTTCTATAGAGTATTAATATTGAATGCCGAAGAGCACAAAGTTTCAATCAAACCCAATATGTGAACAAAATCAATTTCTAGACTATTCGAAAATTAGAACAGTAACTTTGTTAATCATTTAAGAAGGGATATGCAACCATACTTGTGTTCAAAAATAGGTGTATCATTATAGTCCGCAAATCAAAACCCTGTTGATGTTCGTAATATCACATAATTTGACCCCGAATGTCAGTTAAAATGGTGCTCCCCAATATAGAAGCAATACTCTAATTACAAATTGTTAAACTTATAGGAATCCTCTTTATGTTTTAAAATGTATTTGATTATTTTTAGCTTCCATGAATGCTTTTATGATTACTGGATAATATATGGAGATGGTTTTAGTTATTTCATGAAATTTTAAGGTTAGAGGATGAGTTTTGTTTTAAAATAGTGATGGGAATGAACAAATTTCATTCTATTGTAAATATTGGTATTTTTTCTTAGAACGTGAATGGCTTATAAAGTAAGATAATTAGTTTTTGGGAAATTGGGTATGATCCAATACTTTGTATAATGTAGGCATGGCTTATATAAAAAAAATATGTATATATGCATATCTTTTAAAGAACAGGTATTAAATGTTGCTTACTACCACCAAATTTGGTATATTAAACATACTTAATACCACAAACAATATAGGAATATTGAGGTTGTCTCTTTATTTATATATTCATTGATGTATAAATCAATGTAGAGTCTCATATTTATGTTAGTGTTCTATAATTATGGTAAAATTGATTGATTGTATGATATTATGGAAATCAAATAGTATTGGATAATTTGATTAGATATCAAGATAGACAACTTGAAGAAACAATTGAAAATGATGGATTTTGTATGAAATTTTATGTACATTAAGTTTTACTATTGAATATAAATAACTAGAAGAATGGAAAATATTCTAGTTCTTGGAAGGATGGATTGATTTCCTTTGGAAGAGGTATGGGACTCTTCCTTTTGTTTGGTGTTAATCCAAAAAAATGATGAATGGGATTAATAATTAATCCTTGTTATAAAAATATTAATGATGAATGAATTGTTTATTCATGCTTGGTGATTTTCCATGTTAAATGTGAGAAGTAAATGGAAGTAATGATTTTAGTGAAATTATAGATTTTGTATGTAAAATACATATTATGATTTATTATGAGATTTTTATTGAATGGAATACACTAGAAGAATGGATGATCTTGGTGTCCATCCAAGAAGAGGTATGAGACTCTTCCAAATTTCCATGACAAGCAAAGGAATGGCATTCATATTGATTGGGATTAGAAAAGTAAATTACTTAGATATAGACATGGATGCCAAATGATTTATGGGAATTTATGAGCTTTCCCTCTTCTGAGAGATTAATTGAATAGTATTAAAGTAAATCTTGGAGGTAAATTTTGGCATCGTTTGGAGATAAGAGAAATAATATTTGGACTAAATTTTGATAACCAAACTAGCAAGATTATTAGAGATTATGTTGGATCAAATTTTGGAAACAATTTGACAACAGTTTACAAATTCATTCTTGTAAACCTTATAATAGAGGATGAAATAACTGAATGCATATTGGGATCCAATTATGAAAATGAATTGATTTGAGAGCTAACCTTGGATTGAAATATCAAAATTGTGTAGGATCTTTGATGCATCCTTAGCTCACATTTGGGAAGAGAATTGATAGGATTTGGAAAGCAATGAGATGAATCTTGGATCAAATTTAGGAAGCAAATTTGATAGCAATTGACAATCAATTGAATAGATTAAAATGTTGTATTCAATGGGGAATTAGACCCATATTGGTTTGTATATAATAAAAGGAAATAGCTTTACTATAATGGGCTTTATATTACCTATGCTAAACCTCTAAGGGTTTAATTTTATTAACCTAATATTAAGGAGAAATGTGGCTGACATGGGTTTTTACAACATGATATAATTATGAAATGGTAGATAATTTAAATTATTAGCTTAAATTATTAATTTAAGAAGAATAGTTTATTAATGAATTAAAGGTATGGGACTTTAATTCATGGATTAACTTTGTGTCAATTATGTAGAATGAATTTAGAATTCATTATTGAGGGAAATGATATGGTTCTCTCTAACATCGATACAACTTCTCCAAAATAAGATTCCTATGATTATCATAAACATATAAAAATTCTTAGGATGGCTTAGAAGAAGAAATCAATAGATTCCTTAATTTCATCATGAGTTTAAAGGACACATGGATTCCTTATTGGTATGGGAAATACCTTAATGATACAATGATGACTTAGAGAAGGGAAATGGGAAAATTCCTTAATTGCATCATGAATTTGATAAGGAATAGTTGTATTCCTTTCCATGTGTAATGAATTGAATGGGTCCCATAGTGGTCCTTCTATATCTATAATATTTGACATCTTAGGTTTATGAATATGAGAAAAGTACATATTTTGGAGGCTAGGTTTATTCCCCATGAGGGTTCCCAGGATAAACAATGTGTCACTCTATTTGTGTTTTGATGTGTTAATTCTTGTGCCTGTTGTTTTTACTTCAAAATGAAAATGATATGAGTGGATGATATGGTTAAATGCTTTGATGAAATAGTTAAGCATTTCTTAGACTAAGACAATGTGTTCATTTGTTAAAATATGATGCAAAGAATGTATGTTTAACTTTAGTATGTTGATGATTTAATGATAAATGATATGTCATTTACTTTCTAAAATGTATTGGGTAATTATGAATGATGTAATTAGCTCGCACTTGATGTATTCAATGGTTGTATGGATTCATAAAGTAGAATGTAAATCTTTCTCAATTGGACATCTCATGTGTGCTACAGTCTCAATAATAATAATGTAATGAATTATATTCCTTAAGGATTTTTCAAATTATGTCCACCTCATAAATATTCATGGTTGGTATAAACTAGAACATTATGATAAGAAATTATGGATTAATTTGAGTGGAAACTTGAAGTGGGTTGGAACCCACGAAAAGGCAATTGGGACTTGGGTTGTGAACCAAGTCAGAATTTACATTCTAAATTAAGTATTGAATGTACATGAGGAGTGGGTACTCCCATGATGGACAAATAATGTCCTTTTGTAATGAACTTAATTGATTCATTTATATAACAAAAGGGTTGCCTAAATAAAAAGGGTGGACAAATAAGCCTTAAGAGGTATAAGGTAATATAATCATGCTTAAGATGGTATTCCAAGGATTATGTAATTTTAATCATGTATAGTGATTTTGCTATCTTAGTAATCTCAATGAGAAGATATTGGTTGGATCTAATATCTATGAATAACCATTGTTGAGGTTATTTTATTATGATGGGTTTCCATATTCAAGGAATTCACCTATATGCTAGTATTGGTTGACAGTATGGTTAAGGGTGATTTTCCTTTTAAGAGGGATAAAATATAACGTTTGGCCAACGTTCTCATTTTTGAGTGGTATGAGGGTTTTGTAGAAGCTGATCACTTCTACTCAATAGTGACTCTGATCAAATATCAATATATATTGACAATATTTGACTTGATAACTTACAATACAAATGGAATAATTCTATATTATTTCATGATTATGACCCTTGCATCATGAAATATGAATATGTAGATATAAATAAAATTGTGGTAACAATTGGGGTTGTTACATAAATTCCCTCCCAAGGAACATCATGAACATAGAATAAGCTAAACATGAATTATAGTACCAAAGGAATAAGAATCACTACACGAAATATAATCTAAGCAGTGGGCGATCATACCACACTAAAATTGCTCTTCCAAAATTTGTAGGGGTTAATGATGTTATTACTATGCCACAAAGGATTCTAACTACCATTGTTGTTGTGACAGAGATAGTCTATATGATATTTCAATATTTTGCAAATGATTTTTTGCTAAGTGTCATATTCATATGGATTGAGTACAAGTGTATAGAGGACTATGTATGGTATGTTGTATCCTTAATAATTGTGAAGAATAAGCTCAAGTTTCATTATAAAGGCTTTATAGAAGACCATGATGAAATGATGGAGAAATTCAAGGCCAACGTTGAGACACCAAGGTTCAAATCTTATTTAATCAGCTACAAGACCAACAATATCATCGAGTTATAAAGGAAATGAGTGTTTGTGTTTCAAACACCAGTGAATATAATGATCTCAAGTTCATTATCTATAATCATGATGGATTTGGTATAGGCAAAGGTGTTAATAAAATGAAGATTTCATGCAATGTCATCCTTAGCTCTAGGAGGATTGTATGTGTAGAAGAGATTTTGAGTATAAAAGTTAAATTGGGATGGAAGAAATGCACAAACATTATGTTCTCTCAGGAATAAAATCAATGAGTTGGAGTAATGCCAACCGATCTAGTATTTTTATTAATAAGAAGCCACATAATTTATTTAAATATGAAAATAATGATTTAGTGGTTGTTCAAAAGATAAGTTTGAATGAGGCATTTAAAATTCTGATGTCTGATGAAAAATCAAAAAAATTCTTATTATCATTTTTGGAGGAATTGCAAGTGGAATAGTAAATGCAACGAAATAGGGTTCATGTTATGGTGTGTTTGGAAGGGACAAATGTTGATATGAAATTGGATTTTACTACAGTCCAAAATTTGAGTTAAAATTTTTTATTATTCAGAAGAAAAATTTACCAAATAATGTAATGGGGGGTGTTGCATTTATTACATTATTTGGTCATGTAATATTTTAGGAATTATGATTATTAGTTTAGGAATTATTTAATCTTTGAGTGTCTATTTAATATTTAGGTCTATATTGAGAGTAAAAAACCAATAATGAGTTAGAAAATATGTATATTTATGCTTGAAATGTGTTCTAGCCAATTTCTTAGTATATAGGGATATAAAATGTTAGTCACTTCTTATACTACTTAACCCTAAGGAGTCATCATGTCAAGGTATCAAATATGCACAAACTTGGCTCTATGCAAAGAAATTTGGGAGAGGTGCACCCCATATACTCTATAATAGAGGTATGTATAGGAAAATGGTAATTTAATTTACCAAGAAACAACCATTAACACTTCCTAGAGGACGACCTACACCAAGCTTGATAAGGATGGTGAGGTGATAGGACAAAGAAATTATGTAGGGGACCCATTTTTTGAGAAGATCCTCAGGTACAAATTTCCTAACCTATCCATATAGGAGAATATGGAATAACACCAACATAGAAGATGCATGAAAACAATAGTGTGGTGAGAGTAGCATCACTTATATATCAAAGAGATTTAGGAGATACACAAATGATAGAAGTCACTTCCATAAGGTAAGATGAAAATGAAGAGGATAATCCTACCTAACATGTTATGTAAGAGATTGGAGGAGTTCACACCACAAAGGAAATAGAGGAGAAGGAGAAGGTTGGGTTCAATAAGGGACTAGAAAATGATAAGGTTGTTGGTTGAATTAGCATAAATAACCCTATTAGATATGATGACATAGGAATTTAAAATCTATGAATCAAATATTGAAAATAGATAGGTGAGGATCATTGAATTATCTTAGATCTTAAATAATCGATATACTGACATGGATACTACTAACATTGATCTTGTCAAACATAGTGAATACATAGGTACATCATAATTTAAGTCATATCTTTTCCTTTGTATGTTATGCATATATTCCTTTAGTAATTTGTGTGATACATAATTGCATGCATGGCTAGATATGACATTGTAGTAATGGTAATTTATAGTAAGTATACTTAGATTTCTTATACTTTTGACATATTTTCTAATATTTTATTTCTCAATTATGTATTCTTCATAATGTAGGAGATATATTATCAAGGATCTACTCATACTACACTTAAGGCCATTGGTTGACATCTCCATTTTAGTGTTTCAATCACATATTTCTTATATAATACACAGACTGATTGATATCTATGTTGGGGTGCAATATATAGTAACATATATTAATTTATTTCTAAGGATACCACTTATGCCACTAGGATGAAGATGTGATTGATAGGTGGATATAGAAGCTAGATCTCCATAAAATATGTTATGTATATGACCAAGTTTAAGCCTTAAAAAACAAAATTAAAGGAAATAGATGATCCAACATAAAATAAGGATGGAGATAAAGAGTTACATGTAGGATATAAAGCATTAGACACATATCTAGGGTAAGGCTCTAGGGAGTTAAATATCTCAATATTAAATATTTTTTCCCATTGAATATGAGGTGTTTACTAGACTATAGTGTTTCATATTACAATGCTTTCATACCACCATTGAGAGGATATGCACTTAAAACTTAGTCATAGGTATATTTGTATTGATTAATGGATACATATGCTCTCTCTCTCTCTCTTTCTCTCTCTCTCACTCACTCACTCACACACACACATACACATTCTTGGTATATTTTTGTAGGTACCATGACATATTAGAGATATGTCTAGGTTCATAATATATAAATTGAATAATTAAGATGTGCAAACAACTCTAATATAGGGGGTGTAATGAGCTTAAGGTAAGTTAGGCTCAAATTTCCTTAGTGGTCCTACCTCTATCCCTATTATTAGATTTAAAACTTCACACATTTTCCATATAATAGCCTTCACCATAATTTGGTATTAGTTATACATGTATTAAAAAGAATTCCCTAAACTAACTAAGTATAGAACCCCTAAATCCTAAAATCTGGTCATGTTAGAAAACTATTAAGTGGCTCATATTGCCATATTTGATTATCCCTGGCAAGGGGAAATCATGCCTCATAGGGATCAAGATAGTAGGGCTACAGTTGAGAGCATATGGTTTGACTCAATAAAAAGCCTTTGAGAGTTTTTTACAAGGTTGACTCCTTGTCAAGATATGATGTTTCAAGCACAATTGAACTCAAAAAAGTAAAAGAAGATGTAAGATATAAAAATGGGAATAAGTCAAAAAAAGAAAGGGGTGATGCATGAAAATATCCACTAAGATATTCCTTCAAAAACGTGCCTAAATACTATGTGCTAGTGGTGAATACTTCCTCTCCTTGACATATTGAATCACATATGAGAGTTATCAATCATAGGCATGCATAAAGAGGTGGGTCCTGTAGGAGAGTCAATGACATATGAATGGTCCAAAAATAGATGCATGCCCCTTATACATACATACACCGATAAAATCCAAAGTAGGTAAAAATATTATAGACACATACATGCAAAAACAAATAGGTCTACAAGGATCAATAGATTGCTAAGCCAAACATTTATGCAGGCTTCTATATATATGTATATGCAAACAAATAATTACAAATATTGTGCAAGAAGTAGGGGTTCAAAATTATCCACAAGTTTCTTAGGAGCCAACTATTTTAACTAAAATAAATAAAATGAAAGTCTACAAGAGAATATAATTGTAAAATTGTTGATCCTTTCTATAGTATACACTACAACTATTTTTAGATTACAATAGAGAAAAATTCCCTCCAAATTTTTTTGAATGATTTGACTTTTTGGCTACCTTTACTTAGGGATTTTAAATATTGAATGAGGGTGCCTTTGGCCATTTTTTTGTAAATCTGTAGTTGTCCTGGTTTTAGGTCCCATTACTTCATCTTTAATAGCTTACCTACCTTTTCCTAATTTGCTAAGATAAAGTGTTATTGTAATGTAACCCATATTTTCTTACTAATGGCACACTATAATTCTTCATTTACTTATCTTGGATATATGTGTTCTATCACCTACCTTCCCTTAGCATTAATGCACTTGTCTATCTTTAGACTTTTCTACATTTTTTAAACTTTTTCTTGAGACCTCTATTTGCATTATCAAGGATTTTTTGTCTATACTATCAGGAATTTTGCTTGCCTCTTTCCTTCAATACTATTAATAGTTCTAATAAGGCATTTCATAGGAGATTTTTATTGGACTTTATCTGGCTTGATTATTATAAAAACTTTTGATCATTCCTCTTTATTTATACCTTCAAGTTTCTACCTTTTTTTTGCATTGCAATTTATTTCCCCTTTTTATCCATATCAACTTCTACCTTATAAACACATTCTTTATGTATCCTTTCAAAAGTAATATTAATGATATTGAACCCTTGGGGCCAAGGGTCATTTCTTGAGATATTTTCATGTGTGCCAATCTGCTAGCAATTCAATTAGTTATTTTATTGATGTAGAGAGGCTTTCAATTTAGCATCGTTTTTTATGAACGTGGATAAGTATATGGCATTCGACATCCACTAGCGTAGAGTCATCACAAGGTTCCATATCCTTCCCCTAGTTTTTGGTTCCCCCTCTACCATCTTCCACCATTCATGATATCCTTGGACATGTGGTGGAGATATAACATATGAGGTACTAGAGGCCACATACCCAAACCAATGCAGATGAGAGGAGTCCTATTTATTTAGCTATAGATGATGTTTGGTTTGATCATCCTCCTATGATAGAGAATTTTTAGTTATAATAAAGAAGGTTCATTAGTTTTTATCAGGAGAAAAGTATGTCTTAGATATCATTAAAAATACTCCAAATCATTCACTATGGGTCACTTCCTCATGAAGTTTGGGTGATCAACCCACCCACATAGTGTGAGTGTTTTCACATCCATCCTCACCCTTCAGAGATATTTATATGGTGATATCTAACATAGAATTATTTTAAGACGGTATTGATTATAGCCCCTTCATTTCTAATTATGGATTTTCATCATCATAGGGGCACAATATATATGTTGTAGTTATTTATCACTATATATTTTTTGACTTTTAGGGGAACTTCTATAGGAGATAAACTCAAAAGCTAAAATATTGTACCCATTGTGCACAAAGTTGCTAGGGCATAGCTTTCTAGAGAGCGTTAGTCTTTTTATAGCCCTCTTTTTGGATTTAGGGAAATTGTTCTCTTTTTTTTCACCTCATCTAAGTTGGAACCTTCCCTCATCTCATTGTCATTTTCTTGGGATGGGTTTTTCCTTGTGTTGAATATGACAATAAAATATCTAGCTTAATTTTACTTTATGTGTAATTATTCTTTGGTCAATGTAAACCTACCACCCTATTTATATCAATGATTTTTATATTTGGAACTGATTCCAAGAATGGCTCCATTGGTGATTTTTGTGGTTGTTCCCCTTTTGAAAAGGTATCTTGCAAAAAAAAAAAAAGAGTTTTTTTTAACATATATTTACATGACCCTTCCCCAGGGTTTGGGTCCTATTTCAAACTATTTCTAACCCATGCCCATTTATATGTATACTTTTGGGGGATTGAGATCCAAAATTTCTATTGCCCAACGTCTCATATGATCCTCTAGAATACATGGTTGTAATTCATCCATAATTAGATAATGTTTGGGCCATTATTCTTCAATTTTCAAGATTTGATCATTGCTCCATTTTGATGGTGGCAACTTCTCTATATGATGCAGATGCAAAGGTTCAATAAAACATTTAACTATGGTCCCATATGTTGTTCTCAATATCATCAAGGATCAATCTATATATATATATATATATATATATATATATATATATATAGATAGATATAGATATCCTCCCAACTTTATAGTGAAATCTCTTGATAGACAAATGCCAAAATAAAGGGGAAGATCAATTATTGATACATCTTGCATAACTATTTGGTCTAGGCAAGCATATAAGGAGAACAAAAGTTTTACTACAATCCTTAATATTTGAATTAGGCTACTATATAACTATACAACCCTTTTATCCATTTATTGATATCTCAATCCTAATGCATATGCTATCTCTTTTAGCATAATGGACATGTTGGCCCCGATATATTTAATACAATTATGGATCAATTTGTATTGGTAGATGAGGGTCAAATAAAATAGGGATATTGACTTTTTTAAGTCTTAGGGATGATATTTGTAATACTATTATAGTTTATGGATGCCTTTTTTTATTTTCTTCTTCTTCCATGGCCTTTTGCAAGTTCTCATTTTTCCTAGAATGGCTAACATTTTCCAAATTGGGACTGGTACAATAGATTTTTTCAAGTGATCCACTATGCTAAATGATTCTAGAGACATTGCCCTTTGAGAAACAAAATGTGGTATCTCTTAAATCATTTGGGTATTCTTGGTTGGTTTTGATGGTGATGACCACTACCTTGGGGGCATAGAGATATGCTCTAGTATTTGACTTACAGTTTTTTAGTATGAAATGGATGCTCGGGGTGGCATCATCTCGGTTACTTTAGTGTCCAAAAATTAAGATCTTTCTCTTATATTGCTTTGGTTAAGGGAGCTTTTGGGGGTGTGAAATACCATGAGATAGGATCCTCTATATAATTATTTTTTATAGGTTCTATTTCCTTGGTATTACTATGAATTATTGTTTATAGATGGGTCACTATCAAAACTATTAGCTGATGTTGGGCTTTCGATTGACCATTTTCCTAATTGTTTTCAAACTAAGGCATAGGATATCCATTGGATGGATTTCTATAATGCTAGTTATCTTGTGAGAAGGGAGGTTTATAGTTGTTTTGATAGGGGTATATCAAGGTATTATGTTACCTCGTCATAGCTAATATTTAATTAGACATTAATGTAAGCAACTAGTGGGATGAATGATTCTCAAGGTCCTTAGGGATTGATGGGGTTGGATTCTGTGTAGGCATAGCAACTAAGGGTGACTGAGAGGTCATTGATAGAATAACTAGAGTTGGGGATTTCACATTAGGGTATAGATGCATAGGAAGTCTTGGGGGTTAGTATTCTAATATAAATCAAATCATGCTTAGTTTGAATGGCAATTTAATAGGCTTCTAATAGAGAGTTTCCAATGTTGGTCCTAATCATCATTGAAATATCAAATTCCAACATTTTCAAATAATATATGAATTTCATACCTAGTAGGGGTCTCATTTCCTTATGTACTATGTGCTAGAATTTATGAAATTTGAAGTTGAAGTCTTCTACTACCTCCACAGGAGCTCTTTTGATCAATGTCAGTCGTTGCAAGAGTGACACCCCATCCATATTTTCTCTAAATCTCTCTACAAAGATATTGCCAAGCTAGTCCCAATAGGTTATCGAACCGAACTGGAGTGTGATATACCATTCTTGGGTTTTTCTTTTATAAGAGATTACTAGCAACCTTAGAGCCATGTTTTTATTTGATATGTTGTGGATTGTGCATAAGCCCACCATATGGTTAAGGTGATTTATGGGGGTAGTAAGATATATAACAAGGAAAAGTGCACCATTTATATTAATGATAAATAATATGTGTTACAAATAATTTTCTTTAACGAATGGGCCATGTCCCTCTCAGGGTTTACAATAGGGTCCCCAAAATGGAGAAATCCCCTTTTATAACATATAGCCCAAATGGTGCTTCAATGGAATTCTATTGTCATATCCAAAGGGTGGATGGGTTTCAATGGCCATGGTGGGTAGACCATCCTAGGCTACATGCTTCTCAATGGCACCTACACATATCCCACAAGTATTTAATAGCTTCAAAAGGGCCCACCTTGATTAGACCCCAAATTTATGGAGATGCAAATACAAAAGCTGTAAAAAACCTTTATTAAAGGAATAACAGAGCATGAAAATGTTACAAAACTTCAAAAATTTACCTTGCTTAACTTGCTAACCTATTTGTTGTTGATTAGGTGTATGTTTTTGGTCTCAAGATTCAACTACCCATGGGGTGGAAGTTGGGACTACTAACCTCTAGGGGGGCTAGTAGTTAGGTCTTCTAACCACTATAGGACAAGTAGTTGGACCTTTGCTACTCTATATATGCTAAAATATATTGTGGACCTTATTTTTTTGTTGTTGGGGGATATGATATCGGCTTGGTGCAAGTTTGACTTCCTATTCGAGAGAAACTTCAAAATTGAATGTGTGCTTTAAGACATCTTCATTTCATGGTTGCTTCATAGACACAAAATGAGGTTGATCACCCAAGAAGACATAGGCACACACAAAGGGGTTAAGGGGGGTAACTAGAAATAGTAGAGTTATGGATAGTAAACTTGAGTTTCTTATGCCAATGAAGAAACAAGGGGGTATTTATAGAAATTTTCAAGGGAGAGGAGGGTGGTGACTAGGAGGTGAGGTGGCATGAGGTGGCAACCATGTGGTAGGTGTGGAGGACAAGAAAAATCTAGATATTTCTATTTGGAGGAATGTGCACCTTCCACTATTAATGGCCTTGGGAGAGGATAGTCCTCATCCATCCAAGTGGTATGTGCATGTCAAGTCTTATTAATGCATTTAAGTGAGAGAGGAATTTCATCCTTCCCAAGTGTCATAATGGGCATGGGGAGTGATGATAGAGCATAAAGATGTGGAAACCTAGGGTGATGTGGAGGAATTTTAAATTCATGAAAAGTGCAAGGTGGATTTGGAAGGATTTAAGGATTTACTAGAGGTATTTATTAGGGGGTTTGACTAGGGATTTGGGGAATTTTAAATTCATATAAAATTACAAAGTGGATTTGGAGGGATTTGGGAATTTATTGTGGATATTTCCTAGGATATTTGATTAGGAATTTGGGAAAGAATTAGGACTTTTAAGTATTTGGTTTGGGGTTTGGGAATTTATTATGGATTTATTAAGGGTTTGACTAGGGATTTGGAAGTTATTAGGGATTTGTGAGAGGTTTGATTAGGGAATTACAAATTAATTGTGGATTTTAGGATTTTTGAGGATGATTTAGGATTTTGGAGAATTTATTAGGATTTATGATGTAAAGTAAAAATCGACAACACCAAGATAACAATAAAAGAACCAACACAAAAGATATTGCACAATGAAGAAATAATATTTTATTAATATTGTGGGAGCCTTGATCTCCAATGTTACACTGTGATGCATATTGATACAATAGTTACAACCAAAGGGTTTTGAAAACCCTCATTCACAAAGAATATTTGGTGTCTTATACATCATATTTCACTCCAAATAAGTTGTGGGTGGGCTTGAGTATCCCTACGATACCACCCTAGCTACAAAAACCTTCAAAGATATGATATTTGTATCTGCAAACAGATCAACAATAAAAAATAGGTCAATAGCAAATTTGAGGGCTCCACTATGTGAGACCTTCATAATAACAAATATTCTAAAAACCTTAACTACAATAATAGTAAAATGTAATAAAATACAAAAAAATAGATTGTAACACAATAAAATTTTTACCTTGTCAAAGAATACCTAATTCACCTGATATGTGCTTCTGCTTCTATGATTTGATGGCACACAAATACCCAAAATTGGTCGAGGGTTTATCGATGGTAACCTAGGGGTTGAGAAATGCCCTAGAGTATTTTGGAAGGGTTGTGAATGCCTTGCAGTGTTCCTAGAATACTCAACATTATTTGGGGGATGTTGGAGGTACTTGAGGATTTTTATAGAGGATACTAGAGAACCATATCTGGTTCATAGGGTTTCTAGCATTGGAAATGGAGAATATGGTGGTGGTGATGGAAGAGAATGATAACAAGATGCTAGTTTTTAGGGCAAGTATGGATGGCAAGGGTTTAAATTCTCAATAAATCAAACGATATCTTAACATCTCAACCATTCAACCCTCATTCACAAAAGTGAATGACTTTTTATAACTTTACCTTCAACATGTTAGGGTTTCAATGACACCAATGGACAATCGAGATTAAATCATGATGAAGGGATAATATTGTGCATTGATATTTGACATAGATTAAGTCTAGTGGATGGTAGAGATTAAGTCATGATGAATGGTTGTGATCTATTCATACATATATATATTTATATTTATATAAAAAATATAAATAAATATATATAAATAAATAAACAATGGATGATGGTGAGTGGATGATGTGTGGATGACAAGCAACTAGGATTTAGTGTCTACAGATGCCCCTTTTTGTATCGCATTGCATGAAACACAATATGGTGCAAAAATAAGAGATGTCTAGTTTGGTGAAGCAACTTTCTTTCCTTGGAGAGCAAGAATATTTTGGAGATTTGAAAGTTGTGGGTGTAGCTTACCCCCTCAATTGGAAAATGAGTTAAGCATAAATCTCATGAGCCAATTGACAGAATTATGGGTGATAATGTGGGTGTATGATGTATTTTATTTTTTCCCCAACAGATGCAAGAGGATTTTTGCAATATGAAATATTTGAATGATTTAAATGTTAGAAAATTGACATAGATGATGATGCAATGATTAATTCTATTCTTTACCCCAACATAAAAGGTATTTTTGCCAATTGTGGGTGATAGTGTGGATGTAAATGTGTGTGTATTATGTATTCTATTTTTGCTCCAATAGTTGCAAGGGGGTTTTGGAAATGTAGAATATTTAAATGATTTAAATGTTAAAAAAATGACATAGATGATGATGCAATGATTGATTTTTTTCTTTATCCCAACATAAAAAGGAATTTTTTTCCAATTGTGAGTGATAGTGTGGATGTAAATGTGTGTATGGTTTATTATATTTTTTACCCTAACATATGCAAGGGTATTTTTGCCAATATGGGAGATAATGTGGATGACATGAATGATGTAAAATATGTATCCTGATATGGGAAATAAAAATCAAATTTGGTTGACCCAAGCTTGGGGTGATTCTATGCTATTGAATAATATGTCATCTAACATCATTGAAATACAAAGTGTTGAAAATATAAGATGACATGGGGAATATGACCGTTATAGTGACTGTTGTGAAATTCCCTAAATCAAAACCAATCATCCTACTAGCCCGCATCCCCAATGTCTATCAATGTAAAAGAGATTATGTAATTAAGCTATCCGTGTTTCATGCCCCATGAACAAGACCATATCAGTGACAACTTTTGAGCAAATTAATCTAGGCACGATCTCACTCTAAAAATGTGAGACCAAATGGGATTTTGATGTCAAAAAGAGGATGGTGAATTATGAAATGGTCAAGTGTCCTTATGGTGATCTACTCATCCTACCGAAATGCATGGATAATTAGTCGCTACAATCACCAAGTGAATAGAGTAAACCACTAGGTACGAGGTTCACTTGAAAATGTTAATGAAATTGGTAAATGTTGAATGTATATGCAATGCTGAATGTAATTACCATAGTGGAATGATGATGTATGATGTTGAATGCAAATGGAGATGCACTAATGAGTGAATTGGATTATTTTATGAAATTCAAAATTATTTTGGAATGATTTTGAAGCAATTTTTGGGTAATTTTCATGTCTTTTGGGTGCAAACAAGATTTAACCACCCAAATAAATCCATGTTATCACAAAATTTGATGAAATTGTGTGATGAATAATTGGGATGATGAATGTGGTAGTTTTATGAAATTTTGAACTGTTTTGAGGTGTTTTGTATTTGGTTTAGGCATTTTCGTGAATTTTTGTTGTAAATGACAATTATGTGCCCAAATTAGTTTATTATTTTACAAAACATGAAATGATGATGAAACAGATGCATGGACAAATTTTGGAGTGATTTTGTGGAGGTAAGTTATGTTTTTGGGCCCTGTTGGTCTTTCTACAACATTTTGGAGCTAGACGACGACCAACGTCCATATTAGGTACAAATGCAGACAAGCATCCACCACCTTGCAAATGTAGGGCAGTATTTTTGTGCACCAAATAGATGCCCATGGGCATTTGAGTGTACCATAATCAGATATAAAAAATTGTAAATGCAAAATTGTATTCATTCTTGCATTCATGAATTCCATAAGCAACATCTAAATAAAAGTGAGTGAATGAGGGAAGAAGTGTGGAGTTTGTGAAGTGTGGCAATGGAAATGGAGGGAGTGGGTGTGGTAGCAGGTGTGGAGGTGTAGGTGGTTGAGGTACGTTCCCTTGGCACTCTTGTTTAGGATTTTGCATTTTTTTTTTATGCAATGAATGTGTTCATAATGTATTGGTTGTTGTGTTACTATAGTTGAGGATATTAGAGGCTCGAAACTAATTCTTGCCCATCATTCCAGGGGTGAGAAAGGCCTTGCAAAAGACTTATTGGGATAATTTGAAGTAGATGAGGTTGGATGGAGTGGTACTGATTGATGTGGTGAGGGTGGATGAGGGATACCTCTCAATCTTGGCTGAGAGATGGGATCCAAATAGGGGGACCTTCCAGCTCCCTATCAAGAATGTGAAAATGACACTAGAAGGTGTATACCACATATTTTGAGTGTTAGAGGAGGGGTTGCATGTCTAATTTGGGCATGATAAGGAGTATGATATGAGGTAGATATTTGGGGATGAATGGAGGGATGTGAGTATGAGGGGTTGAGGTATAAGGTTCTTGGTGATGTATATGAGGTAAGAGTTGGAGGCCTTTCTTACCTTAATCATATTTCTATTGGCCAAAATATTGGTGTCTAACAAAATTGGGTATAAATTTCTATGGAATATGATAAGGCTAGTGTATGATATGATCAATTAGCCTTGGGTGTATGCATGGGCACCAAATATACTGGCTTATATGTATATAAATCTATATGAGGTGAGGAGGTAAAGTAGAAGGGGTTTGGTTGTAGTGTGCTACTACAATGTTGGGATTAGGAGCACTTTAGTGTGGCTCATCCTGTGGGCCTACCTTGCAAAGAGTGGAATAGGGATAAGCCCTATTTATTGATATGGTGGGTATTTAAGGAGGTTCATCTGAGTCATCCTGGTCATGGTGGCCATGAGTGCAGAGATCTATGGTAAGGGTTAACACCTAATCAGGTGTATTGGAGGCCATGGTAGGAGGCTAGGCGGCTCTCTAATGGAGAGAATTTGCTAAGGATGAGGTAGAATAGATGGGATGTTGGGTGGCATGGGAGTGAGGTGGAGCTGACATAGTTCTCATAGGTGCTATGATAGTTTGGGTTGATGTAGAGAGAACTTGAGGCTCCTATGCTCTATAGATGTTGATCTGATGGGTCAAGCCTACCTTGTATGGATGAGTGGTGGGTGGACTATGAGGATGATGAGAAGATGGATCTCCCTGATGTGGATGATGTCGAGACCACAATAGAGTATGATGCATGGTTTCCTTCACAACCATCATGGGTACCAATTCATATGGTCGATGAGGATAGTGGGGATGAGGAGGATGTAGTAGAGGAGGTCAAGTAGACTCCCTGGTGTTAGAGAAATAAAAAATCTAACACCCAAGAGAGATGAGCAAGGGATGCAATAGAGTATCCTTTAAATATTTGAGGTGATGATGGTGGTAGGGATGATATGGAGGATATTTTAGAGAGGACTCCAGGTCGGAGTGAGGAGGAATGGGTTAGAATCAAGGTATAGTAGGACCAACTCTAGTAGATGGTGGTAGATCAATATGTAGAGATAGCTTAGCTATGGGTAAATTTAGATGATCAAGTGGTGATTGGTGGAGGTGCGAATGTAGTGGAAAGGCTCTAGGTAGAGCTAGCATAGAGGAACTTATAGTAGAGGTATGATGTACTATACCTACAATTATAGTATAGGTGTATCTAGGATTTATAGGATCTATGTATACAACACCACATTGGATTACCAAATCGACCGTCTTCTTTTGTAGTGGGTTATGTTAGGCATAGTGACTCTAGGCATAGTTTCTCTAGGTCTAGAGATACTTTGTGGTCATAGGGGTCTACCTACAGGCATTAGCTACTGCTTAGATGCAATTTTTGTATTAGAGCCTTGGTGCTCCATTGTATATAGACTTCAGGCATTCATTTTACGTGTGATATATATATATATATATATGGCTTTTACTTTTGTGTTATGATTTTTTGAGGATATTTATGTGAATTCATATGTGTGTGATGGATGCTAATGTAATGATGATGTGTATGAATGCAAATGAACTAACATTCTAATTATCATTTATAGTTTAGATTTGACTTTGAACATTGTTATCATTGTTGTATAATCAGGGGCACCAAAATGGTGGTATATGAAATGGAAGACTCATGTGATGATGTGGTAATGACATGGATGTTGTTTTAGTTTATGGATGACAGACTTGGAAATATTTTGTAGAGACTCAAACATACTAGTAATTCCAAGAAAATACTCTAGGTTCTATCTAATTTCTCTAAGACCAAATATGTGTGCGATGAAATGTTCATTTACCAAATCATGAGTATGGTAGTGACTCAAGGCAATCAAGAACAAATGTGTGTGCAAGTGATTTCATTAAGCCATATTGCATAAATTGAGATGAAACATGTCATGGAGGAGACCAAGAAGCTAGCTTATACTTATGTGTGCTCATAGGTCTATTCAAGAGAGATGTGTCATCATGTGTGAGCATACTCCACTACCATTCAAGCTTATATAGCCTCGGTGGAGATTAGATCCATATTATAATGATCTGATCCCTAAGCTTTGGGGATTTGAACTACCTAACCATCTAGATGGAAATGTAGTTCTATCCTTACGACTTGTGGATCTATGGTGTGTGAAATGTAAAAGAGTTAGATATTTGGGGAATCATATTCTCAATCAAACTATGATGAGAATTTTTAATAACATAAGCTTATATTGGGGGGGGTGAATAGTATAAGATCAAAAATTTACTTTTCTTTCCAAAGAAATATCATATAATATTATCAATTACAATAATGAAATAATGCATAAATAATCACACACATAAAAGATACAAATTTACCGTGGTTCACACAATGTGGGTTACATCCACAGAGAAATATTTCTTATAAATTTCTCAACAAAATTATTGGGAACTCATTCCCTATTACAATGTTTGTGGACACCTATCCATAGGAGACACCTATCCCCTTTGCTCTTGTTTGTGGACCTCTATCCACAAGAGACCTCAATACCCTCTACTCTAGTTTGTGGACCTCTATCCACAGGATACCTCAATTCCCTCTGCTCTAGTTCACTCCAAAGCCTACTCACAACTCTACTCAAATATGCTTACAAAACCTACTTAAATCTGCTTATAAATCTAGCTTAAATCTGCTCATAAAACCTTCTTAAATCTACTCATAAACCTACATAAATCTTCTCACCAACCTGCTCAATAATGCTCACAAACCTACTCAAGTTTTCTCATACAACATGCTTAAATATGCTCATAAAACCTACTTAAATCTTCTCACTAACTTGCTCAATCCTTCTCACAAACCTTCTCAAATTTGCTCATACAACTTGCTCAATTATTCCCAAATATTGCATACAAACAATACTCATATATTTCCCAAAAGTGCATTTTTCAACTAAAGTAATTCAAAAATATTATACCCAAAATTATTTTATCTTCAAGAACATATAGAAAATGATATGCAATAACAAATGCCCAATATGTTCTTTCACATTCATTGAGTTTGTCGCTTTCACATGTCTCAAATGTATTCAAAGATAGCTCTAGTTTAGTACTTGATAATTAACCTTCTTATCTACTCCCAAAATCAATCATGAACAATACACAAATTTGCTTCACAACTCTGGTCTATAACCCTTACAAATTTATTCCAAATATCAATCAAAACTAATAAGCAAATTTGCTTCACAAATATGGTCTATAACCCTTACAAATTTATTCCCAATATCAATCAAAACTAATGCACAAATTTTCTTCACAAATCTAGTCTATAACCCTTGCAATTTTATTACCAATATCAATTAAAACTAATACACAAATTTGCTTCTCAAATATGATCTATAACCCTTATTTATTTTCAACTTCAAGCAAAAACAACGTGCACCCAATAATTCCTTATACCTCCAACCTTATGAAAATAAAAATATTTTTCTTAAAAACAACCACCTTGTGAAAGAAATTAAATCACCATACCTCTAAATCTACCTCAATAATGATGATCCTCTATGAGATTTCCAAACCTATATTGACATATAATTTTCCTTTCTTTTGCCACTTCATAAATATGTTAACAAATATCTTTTTCTTTCTTAAACAAATATCAAATCATCCACTAAAAAAAACTTATTAATATATTTAAAAAATGAACCTTTTAAACCAATAAAACCACTTCTTATTTTATCCTTTTATGTCATGTAAAAATACAACATTAAAATTCCAAGGTTACACCTTATGAATCCAACTAATAACATTCAAAATCACACATTATAATTCCAAATTAAACCATATATAATATAATTTTATAACAGTCAAAATCACACCTTATAAATCCAACTTAACACATACAGATTCCCACTTTTATAATAACCAGGTAGCACCTTATAACTCCTTGAATTAAAATAAATTTAATTTACTTTACCTTGCACCAAAACTCTAACTGTTGTAGAGGGGATTTGACCCCTAGACATTGCAAGTGCAATGTATTGCTCACATCCTCCTTAACCAACTGGACTAGCCCATTGGTTAGAATAAAAAAGGGTTTATCTTCTCATAAACCTTTGTGCACTTCCAAACAACCAAAAATGCTATCACTTATCCAAACAAAATGCACCTGATAGGATTCGATCCTTGAATCGCATGCTTAGAAACAACTTACCATGGCCTAGCCAACTGGATGGGCTACACCACAGCTCAAGAACAAATAAGAAACAGCTAGCCCTTAACCTCCACACCTTCACAAAAATATCAAAAACCAAAACAGTGGCGCAAATTTTTGAACTCTGCACACTCTACTTCACAATGCCCTCACACAGGGCTAGACATCTGGCTAGGATACACCAACAGATGGAACCTATTGGGAATTCGTTGTTCAAAATATCTACCCTATATTTATGCCATGCAATCATACACTTTCCTCTTTCCTCATTCGTCAATCATTTGTGCTGGAGATATTTCAAATTTTGCACATGAATATTCAAATCATTACTCGCATTGAAATATTTTCAAATATAGCATTGCATATTCGTGGATGATATAATGAATTATTTTGCTCCATATTTATATGCCTTCCTTTGTCCTTTGAGAATTCAGATTGTGATTTGATTTTTATTTAATTTATGCTTTCCAAAAATGCTGGCGCCAAACCTTAACACTTATTTTATATTATAATATTTTAAAAAATATTATAATAATATCTTTTAAACCTTTGGCCTTCTCTTTTAATATTTAAACTTTGCCTTCTATTTTAAACCTTGACCTTCTCATTTAATATTTAAACCTTGCATTCTATTTTAAATCTTTGTCCCAAATAACTCTTAAACCTTTCTATCCTTCTTTATAATATTTAAATTAAATATTATAATGCTTTTCTTAAAACAAATTTCCTCACTCTGAGATATACCTTGCCTTGAATAATTGTCCAACCTTATAAGAATATTTTCTGCCTTGAATATCATGCACCCTTTGACATCAATTACACCTCAATATTTCCAACAATATTCCCCTATGTCATTGATGGAAACCCTACAAAAAAATTATTTTGATTGTGACTAGATTCCCAACCTGCTCCCCCTGACAAGATGCTCCCCCTCACTAAATTCTCTCCCTTTGACATCAATGGCAAAGGGCTCCTTGGGGATTAAATTAGGATACTTAGCACAACCCCCTCACCATATCCTTTTCTTGAGGTGATCAATTATGGGATGGGAGTGAACCTACTCCCAATTTATAATGCTCTTCTTCTTTTTCAATTTTCTTTCTCCACACCTTTGTAGTCATACTCTTTTAAACATTTTGAGCATCCTTTTTCTTGCTTGTCTTTGGAAGTTTCAAAAACTTTGTTCTACACCATTTATCTTTATGCCCAAAAATATTGCAACTAAAGCACATGATGTTGCAGTCCTTGAAAGGTGTAAATGACTTGAAATTCCTCTTGGTGAAGCCATAATCATTCTTATCATGAACCCTGCAATGTATAGCTATGACCAAAATTGTTGCAATTGTAACAAATGATGTTGTAGTTCTTGAAAGGTGCAAATGAATTGAAGTTCCTCTTGGTGAAGCCATAATCATTCTTATCATGAACCCTGCAATGTATAGCTTTATGACCAAAATGATTACATGAGAAACAATAACCTTGGAAGAAATATTCATCTTGCCTTGATATCATGGTTCTTTCTTTGATTTTCTTGTGATGGTCCCTATTCCTTTATGATTTTTTGTTTGCTTCCTCTTTGATACTATCACCTCTCAACACATCAACATAGGTCTTGGGATCTTCTTTAATTCCTTTATTTTATTCCTTTTGACCTTGACTCCTCTTTTTGTTTCTCTTAACCTTCTTCAAAATCAAGTCCTATTTTTATAAATGGAGATCTCTGTGCTTTGATAATATCATTCAGGATTTATGTGTTATTCTCAAACATGATATTTTGTTGTAGCTTTTCAACTTCCCTCTTTATATAAATAACCTCATGTTCCAGTCTTTCACATTCCAACTATTTTGCCTTTAACTACTCAACCATACCTTCTTCAATTTTCCTTACCTCTTCAACTTTAACTTTTAATTCAGTGAGATCTTGTAGAAGCTTTGCCTTTGTTTTCTCATCCTCTTGTACTTGAGCCTTAAATTTTAATTTCTCCCTTTTCAAATCATCAAGTTAATTTTCCATATCATTTGTGGCTTCACTATTAATTTTTCAAGTTAATTTCTCCATTTTCTTATATGGTAGAAATTAGGATTTCTTCTTTTTCACTATTTGAGAGGCTTTCATCACTACTACTAGAAGCACTGCTTGCTTCTTCAACATAAAAGCTCTTCTTGTATATTTGAAATATCTTCTTCTCATTCTTGCCTTGATCGTGCATGTTTTTCTTTCCATGATAGAATTTCCTTTCCTTATTTTTCTTGGATTCCTTTTCTTCTTTATTGCTACTATTTAAGCTTGTGGACAATTAGTTGCATAGTAACCAATGTTACAATAGCTAAAACATTTGTATTTTATTGGATCATTCTTATTTCTTATATCAAATTTAGTATCTTTTCCACTGCTTGATTATTTACTTGATTATGGTTCTTTATTCTTTGCCACTTGTTTTTCTATAATATCTTTCTTCAAATTGTTAGACTTTCACAAAGGAACTTGCTCTGATACCAATTGAAGAACACAAGATTATACTAAGAGGGAGGGTGAACAGTATAAGATCAAACTTTTACTTTTCTTTCCAAAGCAATATCATTCAATATTATCAATTATAATAATGAAACAATGCACAAATAATCACACACATAAGAGACACATATTTAACATGGTTCACCCAATGTGGGCTACATCCATGGAGAAATATTTATTATAAATTTCTCAACAAAATTATTGGGAACTCATTCCCTATTACAATTTTTATGGACACCTATCCATAGGAGACACCTATCCCCTTTTCTCTGGTTTGTGGACCTCTATCCACAAGATGCCTCAATACCATCTACTATGGTTCATGGACCTATATCCACAGGATACCTCAATCCCTCTACTTTTTTCACTCCAAATATTGTTCACAACTCTACTCAAATCTACTCACAAAACCTACTTAAATCTACTCATAAAACCTACTTAAATTTTCTCACAAAACTTGGTTGAATATGCTCATAAAACCTGCTTAATTTTTCTCATTAAACTGCTCAATCCTACTCATAAACCTGCCCAAATTGGCTCATACAACCTGCTTAATTCTGCTCATAAAACCTGCTTAAATATGCTCACTAACCTGCTCAATATTGCTTATAAACCTGCTCAAATTTGCTTATACAAACTTCTCAATTCTTCCCAAATATTGCATAAAAAAAGTACTCATATATTTCCCAAAAGTGCTTTTTTCAACTAAATTAATTTAGACATATTCTACCCAGAATTCTTTTATCTTCAAGAACATATAGAAAATGATATGCAATAACAAATGCCCAATATGTTCTTTCACATTCATTAAGTCTGTCGCTTTCACATGTCTCACATTTATTCAAAGATATATCTAGTATAGCACTTGAAATTTGACCTTCTTATCATGAACAATGCACAAATTTACTTCACAACTCTAGTCTATAACCCTTGCAAATTTATTCCCAATATCAATCAAAACTAATGCACAAATTTACTTCACAAATCTGGTCTATAACCCTTACAAATTTATTCCCAATATCAATCAAAACTAATGCACAAATTTGCTTCACAAATATAGTCTATAACCATTGAAAATTTATTTTGAATATCAATCAAAACTAATGTACAAATTTACTTCACAAATCTAGTCTATAACCCTTGCTTATTTATTTTCAACTTCAAGCAAAAACAATGTACACCCAATAATTCATTATACCTCCAACCTTATGACAGCAAAAATATTTTTCTTAACAACAACCACCTTATGAAATAAATTAAATCACCATACCTCTAAAACTACCTCAATAATTATGATCCTCTATGAGCTCCCCAAACCTGTATTGACAAATAATTTTCCTTTATTTTACCACTTCATAAACAGGTTAGAAAATATCTTTTTCTTTATCAATCAAATATCAAATCATCCACTCAAAAAAACTTATTAATATATATAAAAAATGAATCTTTTAAACCAATAAAACCACTTCTTATTTTATCCTTGTATGTCATGTAAAAATACGACATTAAAATTTCAAGGTTACACCTTATAACTCCAACTAATAAAATTCAAAATCACACCTTATAATTCCAAATTAAACCATATATAATACACTTTTATAATAGTCAAAATAACACCTTATAACTCCAACTTAACACATATAGATTCCCACTTTTATAATAACCAGGTAGCACCTTATAACTCATACTTTACCTTGCACCAAAAATCTAATTGTCGCAAAGGGGATTTGACCCCTAGACCTTCCAAGAATAATGTATTGCTCACATCCTCCTTGACTAGTTGGACTAGCCCACTAGTTAGAACCAAAAAGGGTTTCTCTTCTCATAAACCTTCATGCACTTCCAAACAACTAGAACTGCTATCACTTTTCCAAACTAAATACATCCAACAGGATTCGACCCTCGGATCTCACTCTCAGTAGCAACTTACCGCAGCCTAGCCAACCAGTTTGATTGCACCACAACTCAAGAAAAAAGAAGAAATAACTGGCTCTTAACCTCCACACCTTTGCAAAAATATCACAAACCAAAATGGTGGCGCAAAGTTTCAAACTATGCACACTCTACTTCGTAGCACCCTCACATAGGGCTAGACATCCAACTAGGATAAACCAACGTATGTAACCTATTAGGAATTCACTATTCAAAAACTCTTCCCCAAAATTATACCACGCAATCACATGCCTTCCTCTTTCCTCATTCGTCAATCATTTGTGTTGGATATATTTCAAATTTCGCACATGAATATTCAAATCATTACTCGCATTGAAATATTTTCAAATATAGCATTGCATATTCATGGATGATATAATGAAATCGTTTGCTCCATATTTATATGCCTTCCTTTGTCCTTTGAGAAGTCGACCCGTGATTTCATTTTTGATCTAATTCATTTTTTGCAAAAATATTGGCACCAAATATTATACACTTATTTTATATTATAATATTTTAAAAAATATTACAATAATAGCTATTAAATTGTTGGCCTTCTCTTTTAATATTTAAACCTTGCCTTCTCTTTTAAACCTTGGCCTTCTCTTTTAATGTTTAAACCTTGCCTTCTATTTTAAACCTTGGACTTCTCATTTAATATTTAAACCTCACCTTATCTTTTAAACCTTTGTCCCAAATAAATTTTAAACCTGTTTGTCCTTATCTATAATATTTAAATTAAATATTATAATCCTTTTCTTAAAACAAATTTCCTTGCTTTGAGATATACCTTACCTTGAATAATTATCCAACCTTAGAAGAATATTTTCTACCTTGAATATCATGCACCCTTTGACATCAATGACAACTCAATATTTCCAACAATCTTCCCCTTTGTCATTTATGGCAACCCTACAAAAAATTTCTTTTGAATGCGACTAGATTCCTAATCTGCTCCCCCTGACAAGCTGCTCCCCCTCACTAAATTATTCCCCTTTGACATCAGTGGCAAAGGGCTCCTTGGGGTTAAAAATAAGACAATTAGAACAACCCCCTAACCACCTCCTTTTCTTGAGTTGATCAATTATGGGATGGGAGTGAACCTACTCCTAATTTATAATTATCTTATTCTTTTTCAATTTTCTTTTTCTACACCTTTGTATTCATACGCTTTTGAACATTTTGAGCATCCTTTTTCTTTCTTATCTTTGGAAGTTTTGAAAAAATTATTCTATACTATTTAGATTTATGCCCAAAATTATTGCAATTGAATCACATGATGTTGTAGTCCTTGAAAGGTGCAAATGACTATTTCTCTTGGTGAATCCATAATCATTCTTATCATGAACCCTATAATGTACAGCTTTATGACCAATTTTTTTGCAATTGTAACAATGATGTTGTAGTTATTAAAAGGTGCAAATGAATTAAAGTTCCTCTTGGTGAATCCATAATCATTCTTATCATGAACCCTACAATGTATAGCTTTATGACCAAAATTATTACATGAGAAACAATAACCTTGGAAGAAATATTCATCTTGTCTTGATCTCATGGTTATTTATTTGGTTTTCTTGTGATGGTACCTATTGATGATTCTTTGTTTGCTTCATATTTGATACTATCAACTCTCAACACATCAGCATAGGTCTTAGGCTCTTCTTCAATTCCTTTCTTTGATTCCTTTATTCCTTTTGATATTGACTCCTCTTTTTGTTTCTCTTGACCTTCTTCAAAACCAAGTCCTATTTTTATAAATGGAGATCTCTGTGCTTTGATAATATCATTTAGAATTTATGTTATTTTCTCAAACCTGATATTTTTTTGTAGCTTTTCAACTTCCCTCTTTAGAGAAACAACCTCACATTCCAGTATTTCACATTCCAACTCTTTTGGCTTTAACTGCTCAGCCATAACTTCTTAAATTTTCCTCACCTCTTCAACTTTAACTTTTAAGTCAGTGAGATCTTGTAGAAGCTTTGCCTTTGTTTTATCATCCTATTGTACTTGAGACTTCAATTTTAAGTTCTCCATTTTCAACTCATAAATTTCCTTTTCCATATCATTTGTGGCTTCCTCTTCCTTTTCTAAATATTTCTCTTTTTCTTGGTCTTCAACTACAGGATCATCTTCTTTCTCTTCTTCTTGGTATTTGACAACAGGAGCATCTTCATTCTCTTCTATGGTAGAAATTAGGATTTCTTCTTTTTCACTATCTGAGAGGTTTTCATCACTGCTACTGGAAGCACTGCTTGCTTCTTCAACATAAAAGCTCTTTATGTGCCTTTGAAATATCTTCTTCTCATGCTTGCCTTGACCATGCCTATTTTTTTTCATGATAGAATTTCATTTCATTATTTTTCTTGTATTTCTTTTCTTATTCATTGCTACTATTTTAAGCTTGTGGAAAATTAGTTGCATAGTGACCAATGTTACCACAGGTAAAATATTTATGTTTTATTGGATCCTTCATATTTCTTCTCTCAAAGTTAGTCTCTTCTCCACTGCTTAATTCTTTACTTGATTTTTGTTCTTTATTCTTTGCCATTTGTGTTTCTGTAAGATATTTCTTCAATATGTTAGGCTTTTATGAAGGAACCCGCTCTAATACCAATTGAATAACACAAGCTTATATCGATATGGGGGGTGAAAAATATAAGATCAAAATTTTACTTTTCATTCCAAAGCAATATCATCCAATATTATCAATTGTAATAATGAAACAATGCACAAATCATCACACACATAAGAGACATGGATTTAATATGGTTCACCCAATGTGGGTTACATCCACGGAGAAATATTTCTTGTAAATTTCTCAACAAAATTCTTGGGAACTCATTCCCTATTACAATGTTTATGGATACCTATCCATAGGAGACACCTGTCCCCTTTGCTCTGGATCTCTATCCATAGGAGACCTCAATCCCATCTAATATAGTTCATGGACCTCTATCCACAGGAGACCTTAATCCCCTCTGCTCTGGTTCACTCCAAATCCTACTCACAACTCTACTCAAATCTACTCATAAATCCTACTTAAATATGCTCATAAAACCTTCTTAAATATACTCACAAAACCTACTTAAATCTACTCATAAAACCTACTTAAATCTGGTCACTAACATGCTCAATCCTACTCACAAACCTGCTCAAATTTACTCATACAACATGCTTAAATATGCTCATGAAACTTGCTTAAATATTCTCACTAACCTACTCAATCCTGCTCACAAACTTACTCATATTTGCTCATACAACCTGCTCAATTCTTCCCAAATATTGCATACAAATAGTACTCATATATTTCCCAAAAGTGCTTTCTTCAACTAAAGTAATTCAAACATATTCTACCCATAATTATTTTATCTTCAAGAACATATAGAAAATAATATGCAATAACAAATGCCCAATATGTTCTTTCACATTCATTAAGTTTGTCACTTTCACATGTCTCACATGTATTCAAAGATAGCTCTAGTTTAGTACTTGATAATTAACCTTCTTATCTACTCCCAAAATCAATCATGAACAATACACAAATTTGCTTCACAACTCTGGTCTATAACCCTTACAAATTTATTCCCAATATCAATCAAAACTAATACACAAATTTGCTTCACAAATATGGTCTATAACCCTTTCAAATTTATTTCCAATATCAATCAAAACTAATGCACAAATTTGCTTCACAAATATGGTCTATAACCCTTGCAAATTTATTCCCAATATCAATCAAAACTAATGAACAATTTTGATTCACAAATCTGGTCTATAACCCTTGCTTATTTATTTTCAACTTCAAGCAAAAACAATGTACATCCAACAATTCCTTATACCTCCAACCTTATGAAAATAAAAATATTTTCCTTAACAACAACCACCTTGTGAAAGAAATTAAATCACCATAGCTCTAAATCTGCCTCAATAATGATGATTTTCTATGAGATTTCCAAACTTGTCTTGACAAATAATTTTCCTTTCTTTTGCCACTTCATACAAAGGTTAGAAAATATCTTTTTCTTTCTCAATCAAATATCAAATCATCCACTCAAAAATCCTTATTAAGATATATAAACAATGAAGCTTTTAAACCAATAAAACCACTTCTTATTTTATCCTTTTATGTCATGTAAAAATACAACATTAAAATTCCAAGGTTACACCTTATAACTCCAACTAATAACATTCAAAATCACACCTTATAATTCCAACTTAAACCATATATAATACAATTTTATAACAGTCAAAATCATACCTTATAACTCCAACTTAACACATATAGATTCCCACTTTTATAATAACCAGGTAGCACTTTATAAATCCTACTTGAATTAAAATAAATTTAATATACTTTACCTTACACCAAAACTCTAACTGTCATGAAGGGGATTTTATCCCTAGACATTCCAAGTGCAATGTCTTGCTCACATCCTCCTTGACCAGCTGGACTAACCCACTGGTTAGAATAAAAATGGGTTTCTCTTCTCATAAACCTTCGTGTGTTTCCAAATAGCCAAAACTACTATCACTTTTCCAAAAAAAATACACCCAATAGGATTCAACCCTTGGATCTCATGCTCAGTAGCAACTTACCATGGTCTAGAAAACTAGTTGTGCTGTACCATAGCTCAAGAACAAAGAAGAAAAAACTCACAAAAACATCATAAACCAAAATAGCGATGCAAAGTTTCAAACTCTACACACTCTGCTTCGTAGTGTCCTTAGACAGGGCTAGATGTTTGGCTGGGATACACCAACAGATGGAACCTATTGGGAATTCTTTGTCAAAATCTATACCTCAAAGTTCTTCCATGCAATCACATGCTTTCCTCTTTCCTCATTCATCAATCATTTACGCTAGAGATATTTCAAATTTTGCACACGAATATTCAAATCATTACTCACATTGAAATATTTTCAAATATAGCATTGCATATTCATGGATGATATAATGAATTCTTTTGCTCCATATTTATATGCCTTTCTTTATCCTTTGATATGTTAGCCTGTGATTTTATTTTTATTTAATTCATACTTTCCAAAAACATTGGCACCAACCCTTTTACACTTATTTTATATTATAATATTTTAAAATATATTATAATAATAGCTTTTAAACCTTTGCCCTTCTCTTTCAATATTTAAACCTTAAACCTTTGGCCTTCTATTTTAATATTTAAACCTTAGACTTCTCTTCGTTGGCCTTCTCATTTAATATTTAAACCTTGCCTTCTCTTTTAAACCTTTGTCCCAAATAACTCTTAAACATTTTTGTCTTTGTTTATAATATTTAAATTAAATATTATAATCCTTTTCTTAAAACAAAATTCCTTTCTTTGAGATATACCTTACCTTGAATAATTATCCAACCTTAGAAGAATATGTTTTGCCTTGAATATCATGCACCCTTTGACATCCATGACAACTCAATATTTCCAACAAATTTTACCCCATCCTTACTACTCGTTCTTTTGTTTTTGGCAATGTGAGTAGTGGTAAAGACCATTAATTTTTATTTTGGACTATGTGCATAATGGTACAAGCAAAGATGACACTTTTTCACTTCAAGGTTCAACCCAATCATGGTATTATCTCTCTTTGACACAATAATTTTTTATGTGTGAAATGTGTTTGGTTCAATACTGTTAGAATCAACTCTCAAAAATCAATATTTTCTTTAGTGAAAATGTGTCTTGGTCCTAGATAAAATTCAACATGTATTGAAGTTTACTTAAAATACTAGGAGTGGATGAGTGACCGAAAACACCTAGGAATTATGAAAATTTTGTTTTTACAAATTGTGACTTGGCTTGTGAAATGATGCAATGAAAATGAGTGTGAATTTGAGTGTGCCCCTTATTAAGGCAACAATATTTATTAGATCAATTATTGAATAAACTTAACAAATGACCTCTAATATGGTGGATAAAATGCATCAGAATGATGATGGACGTGATGGTGCAAAATGCAATGTGTATGGATGCAATTTGTTTTGTATTATCCATGTATATATACATATATGTAAATCACATTGAGCATGAAATGCTCAATGATGTTAAGTGGTTCAACCTCTTCTACTCCCTCTAGACTGGAAATTCTATATTTTCCTTGACCCACTTTGTGTGTGACAATGTATGGACCTAACCAATTAGCTAAGAATTTATCATGAAGATGCGAAAATGCATTGGTATTTTATTGATTATCTTTAAGAGCAAGATCTCCTACTTGGAATTCATGTAGATGGACTTTGGTTTTGTAAATACACTTTAAATAATATTGATATACTCGTAAGTGCTCCAAGGCATTGATCACCTTTCATAAAGGAGCGTGAGTTGCTAAATATGTGCTTGTATAGCAATGTCATCATCTATGAATTCCTACAATGAAATTCATAATGAGGGGATCTCGAGCTCAAGAAGCATGATAGTTTTGGAACCATAGACCAATGAGAATGGTTTTGCCCCAATAGGCATGTATATGCTTGTCTAGTAAGCCCATAATGTCAAAGGGATTTGAGTGTGCCAATCTCGATGATTTTATTTGACTAATTACTTGAGAATAACACTCAAGATCTTGTTGATTGCCTCAAATTATCCATTTTTATGTGGATAATAAGGATTCAAGAAACTATGTTGGATATTATACTTCTTACAAAGTGCTTAAACATCCTTATTTTGGAAAGACTTACCATTGCTAGAGAAGATTTTTTAGGGGATGCCAAAACGACAAATGATATGTTGAAGTATAAACTCCACTATTTGAGGTCATATTGTACTAGCTATAGGGATTGGCTCAACCCACTTTGTGAAGTATTTAGTGGTTGTGATGATGAATGTGTGTTATCTTGAGGAAGGAGGTGAGATTTTAGCAATTAGTTCCAAACCCCATTGTGAAAAGGGCTAAATAATTTAAATAAGTTGCAATGTTTGTGATGGTACATGAGTTAAATTAGCATATTGTTGATTTAGACACCTAAATCATGTCATGCTTAGGGGAGCTACTCACATAGACACATTCATAAGATCATAAGACATAATATTGGACTTTCCAAGCATCAAAAGTGGTTCTCACCACTCATTTGGGGCCTTTTCAAGCCATCCAAGCCTAGCCGCTCAAGCCAAGAGTGGCCAGATCCTAGCCGCTCAAGCCTAGAGTGGCTAGACCTTAGCCGCTATAGATGACAATGACCAGATCTTAGTCATTGCAGATGACAACGACTAAACCCTAGAAGCAATTTTGCCAACAAACAAGCCTAATCATGGGTGGAAGTGGTAGTCTGCATGCAATAAAGGTGAGCGGGAGTAACTTTGCATTCCTTTTCATGACTAGTTCACATAGGAGACTTGATTTTGCATTTATACTTTAGTTAACTGACCTCCAAGCATAAACAAAGGACAAAAGCTTCTCATGCTAATGACCAGTTCGCATAGGAGACTCAAGTTGGTAGTTATATTTCAGATAATTGGCCTCCAAACATAGAAAAGACAAAAATCTTCTCATGCTAACTTACACTACGCATGAGAAATTCATTCCTAGGGCTTGGACATAGACCTAGGGTTTCACACTATAAAAGGTGCAAGCCTAAGAGCACCAAAAGACACATAGAGAGAGACATATTTTATTGAGAGAGGACATATACATATTTTATCAATCTTGGTCATTGAGGAGAGCTTTCGAGACTTGGAGAGTTCCCTTGGAGATCACGTGTACGGTGAAGCCCTGATGGATTGAAGAGCATAACAACCATTATTTCAACATCATATACAAGCTTTGGTCCATAGCTTTGGAGCAAAGAGGACGAGAGTCACTTTAGCGGCCGTTGTCTTGGATAGTGGCCCACAGGCTTAGCTTAGGGTTTAGACATTAGATTCATTATTTTTTTAGCATATCATTAGCATAGCATCATTTCATTTGTTCACATTCATAGCATTAGTCTAATTTGCATTTTTTTCATTTGTTATATTAAGTACTAACAACCTCATCCGGGGAGGCATTCTCGAACATCTAAGTGTGTGTTGTTGTTTCATTGCTTACAGGGCCACAGGTTCATCGGATGGAATCTGCAACATACGAGAGTAAAAGGGATCCCTCTAGGAAATAGACCTAGAGAAGGAGGCATCTGTAAGCCCTCATACATTTTTGTGTGGGAAACCGGGAAGCTTTTTGAAAGTGCACCACCTCTTCGTGAAAGGGGCACTCTTTGCCTATTTGTAACCTTATTGTATCGAAATGGGTATCCCTAAGAGGGACCGACATGTAACCAAGTTTCAATATAAATAAAGAGATCCATATTTGTTATTTTCATGTTATATGCTTTTTCATTGTCTTCCATTTCATCTTGGGTTTTTAATAACATTGCAAGTAGATTAAAAGAGTAGTGCATGCATCCCGGGGTCGCTATAGATGGCGATCACGGTGGGACCTCCACTAATTTTTCATTTGCTGCCAGAATACTAACTTAGTTTTGTGTGCAGGTCTAGCCACTCTGAGCTACAACAGCCAAAAATTAGCCGCTCTGAGCTATAGTGGCCAATAGAGCTTTAGCCGCTCTGAGCTACAGCGGCCAAGAACCAGCCACTCTGGTCAACAACGGCCAAAACTGGAGTGCAACAGAGGTCAAAACACTAACTCTCTAAGCTGGATCAAAGGTTGGTATAGCTTATCTGATATTTTACAGCTTTCTTTCTGCTTCTGTGTGTCTAAAATAGAGAACTTAAAGCACATTTATGTTTGGAAATTGAAAGAATAAAAGGAGAAAGAATTAAGCATTTCGCATATCTTAGATCTTCTTTTAATTTTCCACTAGGCGTTGCTAGGAACAGCGGCTTATGCCTAAAAATTTCACCCTAGAATCCAACGTGCTAGACATTGTATGTTGTTTGCTTGCTTTGAGGCCCTTCTAGAGGCCATAGTTGCATGAAATAAAGTGCGCTCATACAAATCATAGTAGTTCATGCATCTTTTTGAATATTGAAATGTATTTTTGCACTTAGGCATATAGGAAAGATTCATTGCTGCTATATGATGCACTTTATGTTATGCAAGCTTAAAATGAACACCACACACGCACATCTCATTTAAACATTGGGGAGTTGGATTTCATCACCAACCCTCAATTCAGTCCAGTGACATTGGAATTCATCTCCTTCCACTGGTTTGCCCCCTAGAGCTTCCTAGAAATAGATTGAGAAACTTACTTATAGTGATACTAAGTTACTTGTGCTCAAACTATCTCCCACTGTTGGAACAATCATTGGTTCAGAGTGGAAGAGCTAGGAAAACCCCCCATTGGGTCTTCAATGGTGTACCCTAGCTTATTTTGAGAAAATCATGTTTGGCATGGGTGTACTTGATTTTCACTATGGATGAGTCTTCTCATTCTTAATCCAAGAACAAGAGCAAGAAATCAAAAGAAAAACACATCAAAACACACCAAACAGTTTAGGGCACACTTAAATCGGTAATCAAGATAAACATTTGTTTGGTATTGTGTGGCTATTCCTAAATTACAACTCAAAAGATCAATTCATAGACAACATGGTCAAAATAAGAAGTAAGCACCCTCGGTATGATATCGAGGGAGATACTGAAGCAACTCATACCCATAGGCGGAGTCATAGTAACATTGAATGACCTACCCGTAAGACTATGAGACGTAGCTCCATGAGCCTAAGGGGTGATAACTCAACCCTTGGGGGATCTCCTCGAGAAACCCCAAGTAAGGAACCACATCATGGAACAAAGTCACATAAAAAAAAGAGGCTTCACAGCCATCCTCATCAAGGAGACATGAGGAGACCTCAAGGGCCTCCTCTAAACACAAAAACATCTCAAATACGTGAGGAAGCTTCAAGGGCCTCCTCCTCACATGGACATAAAGAAGGTTCTAAAACTCATTCTTCACATAGGGATGACGATACTACTACATCTCCATCCACATGGAGAAAACATGTTACCACAAAGCCCTCTTCATCAAGAAGGCAAACAAGAGTCACAACACCCCAAGACTCACAAGAAACATATGAAACAGGTCTACCCACTAAAGGGAAAGAAACTAGAGCTACATCTAGTCATGGGAATCATATAGAAGAAACCCTTCACACAAAAGGAAATATTCCCATAGACTATGACCTCATAGGAGTGAATGGCACCCCATGGGACCAACCATGGAAAACAAGACAACTAGATGGGTTGGATCGGTTTCCTACATGACCAACTCAAAGAACTATAGCTACTGAGAACTCTGCATATGGAAGCTCATGAACTATGACTTCTAAACACATCTCTTAGTTCTGGGGTACCTCAGAGTGACCCTATAGTAGATGCACAGATTCTGATCATAGGGATACTCAATAGTACACTGAACAAGTCACATTAGCTAGCAAGAGTTAAGATACAACAGAAACCTCCTCGAGGAATCTGCGAGTCAAGACAACAAGAATAGAGTCAGATAAACATGAGTCTTCTGTAATAGCATAAACTGACCAAATGTAATGGTTAGAAAATGCATTACGTAAGGAGCGAGAGCTAGTGGAAGCTCTCAAATAGGATAAACAAAGAGAAAGACTCTTGCGCCAACATGAGCAACGTTTAAGAGAGCAGGCTAAGCGACTAGCTCTTAACAATTTATAGACAAATGGTGGTGACCACCAAATAACTAGATGCACTGACTCACCTAAGGAGAGGCGCACTAGACAAGATATCCCACAATGAAATCCCCCACCAAACCATGAATGAAATCCAACTAATGGGGAAAGGGCAAACACAACAAACCAGGATCACAATCCTGAGTCCCCTCATAGGAGGGAGGAAAATAGAATAAATAAAATGGATAGAGAGTTACCTCCATTGCCACTATAGGTAGGCCTACAAGAGGAGGAAATCTGTGCATCAAAGGTATTTCAAGAGCTTGCTAAAAATATGAAAACCTTTGAGAAACAAGAGGCAGCTGGGAACTCGTCAACATTGAGCAAGATACACAACCAACCATTGTGCCCATCAATCCCTAGCCCTCCATATCCTAAGCACTTTGAGATGCCTAGGTTAGAAAATTTTAAGGGTGAAGAGGATGCACAAGAGCATGTCACCAATTTTATCAATGCCTATTTTCATCTTGAAGACAATGACGCTCTCATGCTAAGAACATTCATAATGACATTTTTAGGTGCTACCACTCAATGGTTCAACCAACTACCTAAGCATAGCATAACCAACTTTGAACAACTAGTAAATGCATTCTTAAAGCATTTCTCCTTTGGTGCTAAGAAGAAAGTGAACCTTTTAGACCTGGCCAACTTGAAACAATATGATGATGAGCCAGTAATGGATTATGGGAATAGATGGAGAAAAGTCATGGCAAAATTATCATTCTCCATTCCCATAGAAGAGATCATTCGCATGTTCACAAAAATTTTCTCTAAAAACATCTCCCTCTTGCTACAACTTCAAAAGTATCCTTCATTTGAGGAAGCTTTGGCACAGGCCAAGCTCATCGAAGAAATAAAAGTAGATGAGGGAACCATTAAAATTCGAAATAAAAAGGAGTGGAACAAGAATGGTAAGAATGACAAGTACAAATAGAAGCAGGCCAACCCTGCTCTAGTCAATCAAGTCGTATTGGCTACACCCAAGTATGGGGGTGCACAACAACCCCAAAACTATCAAGCACATCCCCCACTAGCCAATTATGACCAAAAGAACAATCAAGGAAGAAACCGAGAATGCAAGCCACCTCATTATTTCACGCCTCTGATAGAATCAATGCAATCAATATTTAATCAGTTGAGCGAGGCCAGGAGGATCATATTTCCTGATATACCTCTTATAGATCCCAACCATCCTAAGCCAAAAGGATATAGGGAAGATCAATTTTTCCCTTATCACAGGATACCGGGGCATGACATTGAGGCTTGTGTTGGTTTTAAGCATCAAGTGCAAAATATGATTGAGGTGGGAGAACTCAAAGTTGACAACCCACTGGCTCCTGATAACAGAGACATGGGCATATACAGAAATCCATTGCCCAATCATGAGGCCCCTAGAGAGCAAGGGGCCCAAGTCAATCAAGTTCGAGCTGATATACCTACCCATGGATGCATTGGGATGGTTGAGATTGTTAACATAGCAACAAGGACTAGGCGGTATGGTCAACCACAACCACCTGCAGCTCCCATGAACATCCCAGCCGCTCCTAGGTAAAGGCAAGATAACCTTCCAGGTCCACCAACGTGACCTGTGGTAACTATTCGGAGTAGATTGGAGCAAAACCTACAGATAACTCTAGCTAAGTTATCCATCTATGAGCTCATACAATAGTCCCCAAAGCATAGGGAGACTCTAATGGAGATCTTAAGGACAATTGAGCTCCAACCACAAGATGCAAATGCATTCACTCACTTTGTGGGACAAGTACAAGAATGCTAGGAACCTGTAATTCGATTCTATGATCATGAGATTAAGACAGTTCCTATTGCCTTACCAGACCCTCCACTAAACATTGTAGCAGAAATCAACAACTTACCTTTCAAGAGGGTCTTGGTCGATACAGGTTCATCAATAAACATCATTACAACAACTGCAATAGAGCACCTCAAGATCCCCAAGTCCAATATCATTCTAGGAGCTTACACATTGAGAGCTTTTAATGATGCTTTATGCAATACTATGGGAACGATAGTCCTACCCATCAAGGTGGGGCACAAGACCATCCCTGTGATGTGTCATGTCTTGGAAGGAGCTATGTAGTACAACATCCTCTTAGGGTATCCTTGGATAAGGGCCATGAAGTGTGTGCCTTCGATCTTGCACTAGTGTGTCAAGTATGTGCACGAAAACAAAGTCTATGTGGTTCTAGCTGATGAAGAGCCTTTTAAATACGTCCATTAGGTGGACATTCTAGGAGAATTTGTAATCCCTTCTACCCACCTGTACATAGCACCTTCATCCCCAACCACACAAGTGGATAACGAAGACAAAGGGGTAAGAAAAGACCCATGCACATCAACACCTCCTGGTGCACTCAAAATAGTCAATGCTTCTAAAGTACCATCAACGTCAAAACCAAAAGATAATCAAAAGCTAAAGGCACCCTTAGTCAAGGAAGAAAGGCCCAAGGAAGTGCCAACTATAGCCATTGCTAAAATGCCAAGTCCTATGGAAGAAGAAGATCTTCAAGATCAAGATGAAGATAGTGATTATCACCCCGCTTTGCCAGTGTCATCCATAGGGTCATCCACATCGCATGCATCAATACACTTGGCAAGCACAGGCATAGGGGAGTACCTTGTGCAGAACATTACCTTTATGCCTATCATTGAGTCTGCACAAGACATGGGAAGGCCTAAGGACTTGAGGCCGCTAGTGGGAATAGTGGTTCCACTTGGAATCCCTCCCAACCAAACCAATTTTGTCTACATCGACCTGGACTATGCCCATAAGTCTTCAGACATAGAAGAGGATAGTGACGAATTATTCATGGTCAATGTTCATTACCTCTCTAACCCCAAGTTTGCTCTAAGCTACTTTGAGCATTGCCATTGGCATGGCTATGGCCTTGGCATATATGAGCAGGGGCGCAGGCGGCCATACGAGCCATAATATCAGCTTCCCTCCGATAGATTTGGCTTAGGCTATTATATCGGAGGTTGAGATGACTCTCTTGTAGTGACATTGGAAATATTAAGCTTAGGGTTAGGAGAAGACATTGATTTCATTCCTTATCACCCCCTAAGAACAAGAAATTTGAGCAACAGACAAGTGGCCACGGTAAACATACCACCACCAGAAATTTATCATCCAAACATCTCAATTGATTCCACCCCAACAGGGTACAACTCATGGGATGAGGAGAATGGATATGAAGCAAGTGATGATGAGGCACAACTTGGCTTAACCTACCAAGGGCCTCACTATTTACAAAGATTCACATGGTCCATCCACGATGAGAGTGGGTATACATCAGATGAAAGTGACTATGAATCATAAGACTCAACAGAAAGAGCCTACTTAGGCCTAAGCCATCAACCCCTGACTTTGGGCAAGAGAAAAATGCAAATGGATTCTTCATAAGTGATGAAGAATATGAAGATGAAACAGAGATGGCCTACTTAGGACAAGACATGAGCCCCTTGTCTTAGGGCGCATACCAATGCTAATGGTTTTTGGATAAGTGATGATGACTTTGAGGATGAGACCGAGATGGCTTATCTTGGACCTCACCACTTGCATCAAGTCAATGAGCTAGTAGAGAGAGAGGTGGCGTCATCTATGATTTTTGGGAAGACTTTACACATAGCCTATTGAATGGTACGACATCAAGGCAATCCCTCATACGTAAAATATATTTGCAGACACCATGGCCTCTTTGGGATCCTTAATCCCTCATAATCCATCTACTTATTTTACAACCATTCATGTAAAAGTGCTTTTGCACTCAAAAATATGCCATGAAGCTTTTAACAATCAAGAATCAGTCAACATGATCAACATCAAGCCAAATTAGGATTGGTCCTTCACAGCCAAAGATTTCTTGCAAACAACACTTTGGGGGTCTTTGATTTCCCAAGGACATATGGAGTGTGGTGCAACCATACACCATAGAGTTTTTCATTAATCCATGTTCACTAGCTTAGAAATACAAGAAAAGCAAGTCATATTTTCTATAGAAGTTATGGCTTATCAGGATTAGCTTTCCCAACTATGGGACTTCCTAAAGCTTGGAATAGTACCTCAAGGTTTGTCACATATTGAAAGGTGAATGTTCAAATAGAAAGCAACAAGATACATCTTGCTAGGAGAAATCCTCTATAGACGAGGATATGATGGAGTATTACTCCATTGTCTTGAGCCCCAGGAAGCATCCTGGGCAATTTCGCAAGCTCACGATGGCACATGTGGAGGGCATTTCAGTGGCATGGCCATCGTTAAGTGCATCTTGAGAATGGGTTACTATTGGCCCACAATGGAAAAGGACTACTATGAGTATATCAAGAAATGTAGTAAGTGCCAGCATCATGCAAATCTAACACACTTGCCATCGCAAGCCTTGCAGCCCATCCAGGCAGCATGGCCATTCTCGCAATGGGGACTAGACTTGATTGGGAAGATCTCACCCCCATCCTTAGGTGGACACACATTCATCATAATAGCCATAGAATACTTCACTAAATGGGTGGAAGTGATCCCCTTAACATCAACAACTAGACCAAGGATTGTAGAATTTATACTCCATAATATCATAAGTCATTTTGGGGTCCCTTCTAAGATAATATCGGATAATGGGCCATCTTTCAAGAACAAAAATGTGCATGCTTTAATGAAAAAATACCATATTCAACACAGTTTTTCAACGCCTTATTATCCACAAGCAAACGGGCAAGAAGAAGCCTCAAACAAAACAATAGTCTCCATTTTGAGGAAGACGGTGCAAGACAATCACAAGGATTGGCACATGTAGTTGCCTCTTGCACTATGGGCATACAGGACTAGTATACGGATGCCCACTGGGGCAACACCATTTTCACTAGTATATGGAACTGAGGCCATCATGCCACTAGAGTTGGAAATTTTGACTCTATGCATAGCATTAAAGGACTTCATAGATGATGATGTCACGTGGCAAGGCCACCTTGATCAGTTGATGCTTCTTGATGAATGTCGAGTCAATGCTTTAGAGCATCTTTGCATTTACCAAGATCACCTTGCATGAGCTTACAATAGTAAAGTCCACTTAAGGGAATTCAAGGTTGGAGATCTAGTGCTCAAAGAAAACCAACAGAATTTGAATCTACCGTCGCATCTACAAGACAAGTTCACGATAAACTGGATAGGCCCATACATGATTTCATAGAGGGTTGGGCCTGGAGCATATCACCTTATATCATTATATGGTGTTGAGGATCCTGAACCTCTCAATATCATTCACTTAAAGGCATTCTACACATAAAACACAAAAACATTCAAATATGTCATAAAACACAAAAACATTCAAATATGTCATAAAACACAAAAACATTCAAATATGTCAAAAATACAAAACAAATCATAAAAACATAAAATTTCAAAATACAATCAAATGCTCCAAGGGTAATTCATCCCCCTTGGTCAAAATCAATTCAAAATGCTCCAAGGGTATTCAGACCGCTTGGTCAACTCCAATCAAATCAAAGGCTCCAAGGGCATTCAAGCCGCTTGGTCAAAATCAAATAAAAAATCTCCAAGGGTATTCAAACTGCTTGGTCAACTTCAATAAAAAATCTCCAAGGGTACTTCATGCTACTTGGTCAAAAATCAAAAAGCCCCAAAGGCATAATAAGCCCTTTGGTCAAAATTAAACAAAAAATACAAAAACAACATAAAAATAAAAAATACAAAAACAATTGCATCTCACATCTTGCATCCACATCATTGCATTGCATTTTCATATCCACTACAATTGCATATGTCATGAGAGCCTTAAAAGTGATACCAAAATTTGTCGCACAAATCATTCAAATCCATACCTCCATTAACACATGTGTGTAATTGTGTTTTTCAACACAACCATTATTTGTTGCTATACATAATATACTAAGGGTTTTTGGTTAATCAACCACACCTAGTGATCTTATCAACTTTTGTGGAAAACAACTATGATTAGTAGAAGGTAAGGTCTAGTTGTGATAATGCCTTGGATATTCAAGATCCCATCACTAATTGAAACACTAAAATCCTAGCTGGTACAAGGAAAAGATGAAAGCTACAAAAGCGGTCTAGGTTACCTTAAGCAAAAAGGATTTTCCTTGCTTATCCCCCTGTGCAACCGGTTTAAAGGTGTTGAGAATTGGCAAAATGACAAGCTTTACCCTATCCAAATCCCTTGCTTAAATCAAAATAAGCAAAATCCCAAAGCAAAGTACATATTCAAAAGGCCAAGCATACAGTCCAGATTTCAAAGCAATAATCCAATAATCAAATTAGAAAATAAAAAAAATCATAGCTCAAAGAAAAATCAATAAAAAATAAACAGTTATTTTCATCACTACATATGAGCAAAATAAATAGTGATTATCATCACTACAAAAATCCTCGCTCAAAAAAAAAATAAATCAAAATAAAAAGTGATTTTCATCACTACATATGAGCAAATATCCAAAGCCAAAAAGAAGCCAAAAGGGAATAAAGCTTGAATCCCTAGAATTCTTAGCATTGTACAAAATCGGAAGGAGAAATCCTTACGCATGATGATATGTCTATCACAATTGCTTCATGCATTTGTGTAGACCAATGTTTGAATGTGGATGAGCTAGCTTAGGTAACCCAATATTGCCTAGTGGTATAGTCCAACTAAGTCCAACATAAGGATGAGATGAACACTTGAGGATCCCTGATCTTAGCAATGGGCTGAAAGAATCTCACCTGACATCGGAGGAAATGCTTGAGTTCTATCTCAAAATATACAATCACTTGCACACACAGAGAGATCATGAAAAACCAGGTCCATGGTAAAAGCCTTACTTTTCAAAAGTCTAAGTGGTCAGTAGACAGTTGTTGATAGGGTAACTAGAGTGTTTGAATCTCTAGAAAGCCCCAAAAATTCTTACATAGCAACAAATCATAACATCATTCACACCATCACTTTATTTATAAGATTCTATAAATTAGGGGGTATCAACATAGTAGGACAGATACCGCATATATATTAGAAATAGTATATAGACGACCACTGACTACTTTATATCTTTTAATTTACAGAAACTTATTAAGAAAATACATTACACACCATTACATCTCATATATGAATACTTAATCAATTCTTATGATAAGAGTGATTATTTAAATTCATGATTATTTTTTTACTTTCTGTGGTATCACCCATTAAGATTGTCAATGTCATATGCATTCCTTATGTTTTAAGTGATTAGAGCATACAGGTTCGTTTATACCATCCCATCACATAAGTTAGATGCATACAATTAAAGCAAAATTAAAACATGCATTTAACAATAACATCATATCCACAAAAACAAGTCATTAATCATCCATAAACCACATCATAAAACATATAGGCAATATCCATTTGCATACAATCATGAATTCATCATTCATCATCAAAATACATCGCATCATATCATCAAATCATATAAGCATTTACACATCCATATAAGCATCTTCAATATCATCTATCATCTAACATATTCATCAAGTCAGCATAATACCATCATCGCATCATATCATAAAACAAAATAACAACAAAAACATGAGCAATAAATGATACACATAATAAGTCATAATGCAAAGATATCATAAAAGTATGTGTGTCAAGTCCATGGATGTACAAAAATGCCCATGGGCTATAGTCATATAGGTCAATCGACCTCAAAAATGAATCAAGGACCAAATAAAGCATCAATCAAATACTGGGCCTGAGCCCCTTGCATCACCTCCTCTAGTGCCACCTCCCCCTATGGCGGTGTCGTGAGTCGAATTATGTGAACCTATTGGTATCTCTATCCGAGTTTGGGTCCTCTGGCTAGGACGGGTGGAAGACTACCCTGAGGTGGAGCACCCACTGACCTATGAACCACCCGCATTGGGTGGCTCCTTAGGGAAAATCCCATGCCTCCTGAGCTGCATCTGAAGAATGGTGATGTGATCCACATGTCCCCGGATCTGCTCCTCATGCTCATCCAAAAAATACTAAAGTTGTCCCACATATACTCTTGAACCTACCACTGGAACCTCCTGTGGTGTAGAAGGAGGAACAACAAACTACATCCTAGCATTACCACCCCCAATAGTAGCCTGCAGAGCCTGTATCTATGTTGTGAGCTACTCAATGGTAGCATCTCGTTGTTGTACCTGGATCTTAGTTTCTTGAAGCTCAGCCTCAACCTCATGTAGTTGTGCTCTTAGAGGAGAGTCTCTCTCCTCAAGCTCTAACTCCTCCTCCTCCTTAGGAACATCAAGATCCTCCACTACCACCTGCTTTGTTGACTAGCCCCATACCTTGGTCCTGGCTCAGACTTTGCATCCTATCGGATCTGCACCATCACCCCCGCCATCATCCTCACGCCCTAGGCTACCAACACCATGCCACATATGATCACCCCACCACTGAGTGTATGCCTCTATAACTCCCCTAGCCACTCTAGGGTCAACAGTTGGGGCATCCTCCTCATCTGAAAGCTCTGTAATCTACCATGGAGGTAGGTCCCTCTCTGTTGTGAGGTGCCTATACAAGAATGGTACCAGGGGCACATCCTGCTACAACCCGTACTAACGAAGAACCCAAGAGTAGAATAAGTACTCTTGGATGGTAACCTTACGGTCAATGAGCCATCACTCGTGTTGTGTCCTGGAAGTAAAGCTAGCTGGATCATCCCAAGCAGGACACTCATGGTAAGGGTACCATATGACATATTCAGCCAAAAGTCTAGTGAAAGCATCAGTATAATGGGATAGCTCCCCTATGAAAGTGTGGCTCTTGTGCTCCTCGTGCTCTCGAGCCCATCTAGCAGCATAGCACTGTGTCCAAGCATCGATCACTATAATCTTAGTCGAGAGCCCCTTAGGGTGATCTACCTTAATATGCTCCCATCCCCAAACCTATAGGAGCAAGCTATAGGTAATGTTGACACATCCTCACCGGTGGATGTGGTACAACTCATCATAGCACTGAGCCAATAGTGACCTACCCCATGCATAGATGATAGGCTCCTCGCTATCCAATAGATCCTGCACCATCACCAAAAGGTTCCATGGGAACCTCAAACCCGAGCAGTCCAAGATAAGAACATTGTTGATAACCATCAGCAATACGGTAATCCTTGGTGTAAAAACATGCTCCCCATGCCAACAGCTGATATACACTCCAAAATTGGTGTCCTAGAGGGCCTTCGTAGAGTGTCCTCTAAACACCTGAGAATAAACATCCACCTGATCATTAGTGGTCAAAGATATAATGGCCACCCCATCAAATAGAATCTGAAAGATCCTATATACATCCTCTAGCGTGATGGTCATCACGTCGATCGAGATGTTGAAGGTATTAGTCTGCGGGTCCCTAGTCTGTGGGTCCCATCGATGGGTCATGATTGTAAGGTAAGCCTGATCTGCCATAATGTAAGGTAGCCTAATGACATACTATAACCTGCGGGCTTTGAACCATGCCTAGTCCATGTCATCAAAGCTAGGAAGTAGCTCAAGTAGGAGCTTCGGGTCCCGAGCCCGAGTAGAGAGGATCTAATAACAAAGGAAAATAAAACATAAACTATAGTGCGTCTAAGGCATAAATCAAACAAAGCATAACAACATCAACACTCCTAAGTCTAAAAAAATGAAGGATAAATGCATATAGTCGGGTAGCACAAAGCTCAGGAGTGGTTCAAAACTTTCAAAAAGAACAAAAAAATCAAAATATGTCTTAAGAAAATCATAAAAAGGAAAAAAATATGGCTAAGGGTTTAGCCGTTGTCACCTACAGTGGCCAGAACCTAGCCACTAGAGACAACAGCGGCCAAGACCCAACGGTCAAATTTTTGACCATTGGGGTTCAAACCTGGCCGCTCTAAGTGACAATAGCTCATAACCGATCGCTCTAAGTGACAACGGCCAAGGGGAGACACGGCAAACCCATGAACCCTTGGCCAAAAAAGAAAAAAATCTAAATATTGCAAAAATGACATAAAAATATCAAAGAGGGAGGGTAAAAAAAATAAAAATAAAGCAAATTCCCACTCAGGCATCAAAAACAAAGCTAAGTTCAAAAATGCTTAAAATGGCAGCAGCAGGTGAATAATAGAAAGTTCAGAAAACCCTAGGCTAAATCCACTACCAGAAAAACAAAACAAAAATTGGGGACTAACCCACCAAAGTAGAAAGTAAGCTAAACCTAGCTACGAATTTTGATTTATTACCAACAGGTTTAGTGAGGTTCATTTTACCAATTACTTAGTGAGGTTCATTTTTACCCAAATAAAGGAAAAGGGAGCTAGGGTTTAGAAAAATAGAAATACCCGAGAAGCTCCAGCTCCTCCAGCAGCTGATGTCTCACCCCATGCAGCCATGTCCTCGACACCAAGTAAACTCCAAAGTTGTAACCATCGCTGTCACACCAGATCTTTGAAAAGCAAATCTTCAATAATGAAAATGAAAGGTCAAACCCTAGAAAATGCAAATTTTATATTTCTTTAATTATGCCTTGGCCGTTGCTGACGTTAGCGGCCCAAACTTCATGGCCGCTCAAGGCGACAACGGCCACAAGCAGGAACTCAGAGGCCGCTAGACCTGACAGCAGCTAGATCCATAGATCAAAATAAAGGACTTCCTCCTTGAGGGATCCCACAAAAAATAAATATACACACTTTTATGGTTTAAATGTTTAAAATAACAAAAAAAATATCACATAAAAGCACAATCTTAGGTAGGCCTCGTATTCAGTCACCTACTCTATCCACTCAGTGATTGCAACGATTCACACTCCATTAATTTCGATGAGATGAGTAGATAACCATAAGGCCACTTGGGGCAAAAACAACTCATTTTGGAATTACGATGTGCCACCCTTCAATCCCGAAGAAGACCAAGATGGTCGAACTACTCCACGGGTGCGAAAGGATCATCCTAATTCCCCTATGACATCAAAAATATTAAGCCAAAGTGATACAATCTAAACATAAATAGAATCACTCATCCTAACTCCCTAAGAAAGCTATTGATAGTCGGACCGCTCCTCGAGATAAGGATGGATGATTATCATAAACAATTGGAATCACACTTGGATGTGGGATTGCCCATTAAAAGCAAAAAATTCTAGAAAGGAACCAGATTAGTCATATTGGTCAAGCGACTTGTCACTTCATTCATTGTCATTTCTTCACCAATTCATTGTGTGAGGAAGTAGTTCAAAAATTCAACATAATCATAATCAAAATCAACAAAATATCACTCAATCATAAAAAAATCGTGTTCGTCCTATGAATCATTGCATACAACAATCACAAATTTCCCTTTTTTTCTGGGAATGTAAGAAGACATGACATCTTCAATTGTAGCTCTCCTATCGGTCAGAATTGTTGTAGCAGCTAAAGCTACCCGATTGAGTTTGAGGAATGAGTGCAATTTAACATGCCCAAGCCACTGAGCTAAGTCCTCTGAATGTTGAGGCAATGATTCAAGGGATGCGCACCATCTTGCATGATTGGGCCATCCAACGTTGATCAGACCATTGATCACCATACACCCTACAAACATATCAGTCTATGTTTTTGCTCAATGTTGTGTTTTCCACATAACGCATTGCAAAAAGGGGTATCTATAGACACCTAAATTGTGTCATGCTTAGGGGATCTGCTCACATAGACACATTCATAAGATCATAAGACATAATCTTGGAATTTCCAAGCATCAATAGTGGTTCTCACCACTCATTTGGGGCCTTTTCAAGCCATCCAAGCCTAGCCGCTCAAGCCAAGAGCGGCCAGATCCTAGATGCTCAAGCCTAGAGCGGCCAGACCTTAGCTACTATAGATGACAACGGCCAGATCTTAGTCATTGTAGATGACAGTGGCTAAACCCTAGAAGTAGTTTTGCCGAAAAATAGGCCTAATCATGGGCGGAAGTGGTAGTCTGCATGCAATAAAGGTGAGCGGGAGTAAATTTGCATTCCTTTTCATGACCAATTCACATAGGAGACTTGAGTTTGCATTTAAACTTTAGTTAACTGACCTCCAAGCATAAACAAAGGACAAAAGCTTCTCATGCTAATGACCAATTCACATAGGAGACTCAAGTTGGCAATTATATTTCAGATAACTAGCTTCCAAACATAGAAAAGACAAGAAGCTTCTCATGCTAACTCACACTACGCATGAGAAATTCATTCCTAGGGCTTGGACATAGACCTAGGGTTTCACACTATAAAAGGTGCAAGCCTAAGAGCACCAAAAGACACATAGAGAGAGACATATTTTATCGAGAGAGGACATATACATATTTTATCGATCTTGGTCATTGAGGAGAGCTTTCGAGACTTGGAGAGTTCCCTTGGAGATCATGTGTACGATGAAGCCCTGACAGATTGAAGAGCATAGCAACCATTATTTCAACATCAGATACAAGCTTTGGTCCATAGCTTTGGAGCAAAGAGGACGAGGGTCACTTTAGCGGTCGCTATCTTGGATAGTGGCCCGTAGGCTTAGCTTAGGGTTTTAGACATTAGATTCATTATTTTGTTTAGCATATCATTAGCATAGCATCATTTCATTCATTCACATTCATAGCATTAGTCTAATTTGCATTTGCTTTCATTTTTTATATTTAGTACTAACAACCTCATCCGGGAGGCATTCTCGGACATCTAAGCGTGTGTTGTTATTTCATTGCTTACAGGGCCATAGGTTCATCGAACAAAATCTACAACATACGAGAGAAAAAGGGATCCCTCTAGGAAACAAACCTGGAGAAGGAGGCATCTGTAAGCCCTCATACATTTCCGTGTGCAAAACCGGGAAGCCTTTTGAAAGTGCACCACCTCTTCATGAAAGGGGTACTCTTTGCCTATTTGTAACCTTATTGTATCGAAATGGGTATCCCTAAGAGGGACCGACATGTAACCGAGTTTCAATACAAATAAAGAGATCCATATTTGTTATTTCCATGTTATATGGTTTTTCATTGTCTTCCATTTCATCTTGGGTTTTTAATAACATTGCAAGTAGAGTAAAAGAGCGGTGCATGTGTCCCGGGGTGGCTACAACTAATATAGTTGACATTTCTTGACATTCACATTCCATGGTGGGAAAATAATAATGTATACATAAAATAAGCTTTGTGATGGTCATTACACTAAAATGATCATCACAAGTACCATTGTGAGCTTCTAATATTACTCTTTGGTCCTCTACAGGCTCGAGACAACAAAGGAGGACTCCATCATAACCATGTATATACAACACATCCCCCAAGAGAGTGAAATGAGCTGCCTTTTTTTCGAAATTTTGTTTGGTAGTCCATGACATATATGATGGGAGTGTTATGAAATTGAGGAAGGATTTTATTTTGCTAAACCAAGGCTCATATGACTTTGCATGGATAAAGCAAACATCCTTCTCATCTTTAGACTCAGCATGGAAGATTTTAGATTTAGAGATCATTATGATAAATAATGGTTGTACATATCCTTAGAGTTCTTTGGAATTAGTCATTATAGAGTGGTTATCACATCTACAAATCTATTAGTCAATCTAGGCAAGCTATCAATCTCATACCAGTCAAATTTTACAAGCAATTTCATTGTTACTTCATGATAAAGTTTTAAGATTGGTTCTTTGCATTGGTATTTTTTGTTTGCTTGAAGACCTAATATTAAGGATTCACACTTTGCATTATTGTTTATCAATGGGAAATAAATTTTAAATGATAATGGAATCAATACTCCCTTAGGTGTATGAAACACGACTCTTGCACCTTGTCCTCTTTTGTACTTAGAAACGTTAAATAATAGTGTGATATCAACATCTTCCTATGGAATGACATCTTCTTCTTGTTCAATGATGGTAAATACCAAATAATTTGGAAGCTCAATAATTAAGGGTTGATCACTAGGAAGTGGAGCTTTCGTAAGTTGATCAGCTGTAACCTAATATTTAATGGATTTTTGGCTAATGAACTCAAGATCAAATTCAATGAGAAGCATTATTTATTTTTAAGTGCATGTGTTATTTTAAGTGTGATATATCGTGTAACACAGAGGATTTTCATAAGCTATGATATCGGTAGTGTGGCTTAGCATGTAATATCTGAGTTTCTTAGTGGCAAAAACCACTGCTAAGCATAACTTTTCAGCATAAGTGTATTGGGTTTCATAGCTTACTAATGTTTGACTAATGTAATAGACTGCTTGCTATTGATTATTTTTATTCTTCTATACAAGAATTATCCCTAAAGTAAAGTTAATTTCTAAGACATAAATATGGAAGGGGATACCTGGGCAAGGAGGAGTTAAGACTAGTGGAGAAGCCATGTATTATTTTATATCATCAAAATATTTTTGATATTCATTTGTCCATGAAAATACCACCCCTTTTGTGACAAGTGGTTGGATGGCCTACATTTGTTAGAGAGTTGTGCAATGAAATAATGGATTGATTGGATCTTTCCTTGTAAGCTACACAACTCTTTCAAGTTTGTTGTGTGAGGCATATCCATAATGGACTTACCCTTGTTTGGATCCATTTCAATGCCTCTCTTGGAGATAATGAATCCTAAAATTTTACCGAACGTAACACCAAAGACACACTTATTGGGGTTCAACCTTAAATTGTGCTCTAAAAGTCAATTAAAAACTTTCTCTAAGACACCAATGTGCTCTTGTCGAGTTTTAGATTTTGCCAAAAGATCATCCACATAGTCTTCAATGATCTTATGCATGTAATCATGGAAGATGTATGTCATGGTATGTTGATAAGTGGCACCTACATTTTTATGCCTAAGGGCATTACCTTGTAAAAAAGAGTCCCACAATGTGTTGTGAATGTTGTTTTGTGTTGGTGATTAGGATTGATTCAAATCTAGTCGTATCCTAAAAATTGTTCATTATAGAAATTTTTTCATGGCCAGTGCAAGTGTCAACAAAAGTATCAATATTCAGTAGAGGAAATTCATCCTTAGGACATGCTTTGTTAAGGTATCAAAATTCAGTGCAAATGTGTATCACCTCGTTAGGCTTACGAATGGGCACCATATTTGAAAGCCATCTTTGACCATGAGGTCAATGGTAGGATGCATCTTTATAAATTTTTGTTTGACCAATTTAGCATTATAATGCAAGGTGATATTGTGGACAACCAGTTTGGGATTGAGACTAGGCATGTCTTTGTAGGACCATGTAAAAATGCCCTTCTTCTTAAGGAGATCTATCAATTTCTCTTGTTCATTGATGGATAAACTTTTCCTAGTTTGACAATTTGTGTATTGTCCACGTTTGAACTAAGGTTCACATCAATGGTATTTTCAATGGACATGTGAGAACCTTCCTTGAGTTGATGGGGTATTGGGATTAGATGAATTTCATCAATGATATTATCAAATGCTTTTGGTTCAATATCTTCCATGTTTACCTAGAAAACCTTAGTATTTGAGGGTGAAGGCAAAGATGAATGTAGCAGTGAAGGTGAGGTTGTTGAAGGAATGTAAGCAGTGGAAGCTCTTGATAATTCCTAACAAAGGACAAATTTGGAAAAGGATGGTGGAAATGAAATACATTCCATATCAATGGGGTAAATATCAATTGGAATTGGTGTTTCCAAATCATATGGATTACAGAGTGGGGTGAATAAGTTAACAGAATTCATTTTGACTTAGCAGGGAAATGGTAGTGAGAAAGTGAAGGGTAGGTTGGTCCTCTCTACTGGAATTGATGAAAGAACCTTGAAATCCTGAAAAACAACAAGCAACACATATAAACTCAAATAGCAAAGGCTATTCACATTCAATACAATTTTTTTTTTATGTTTTTTTAATTTTTTTATTTTATGTACATATGTTACTGAATGTTGTTTTACTGAAGTGGATGATGTGGTAGTGGTAGTTCACTAGTTGGTTCAGATCACTCTTGTGGAAGAAGTAAATAAAATATGGGCTAATGAATTGGGAATATTCTGAGATAATGTTCATCCTGTTTAATTAATGGAACAACTGGGACTGATTCCTCTTTAGATTCATCAAAAGATATCGATATGACATCGTATTCATTATAAAAATTCTCCTCAAATTCATCTTTATGAATGTTATCCTCTTTATGATTCAAATGGAGTCTTTGACAGGATCGCTCAAAGGAGGAATGGATATATGGTGAGTGGTATCCTTGTCTTGAACGATCATGCATTTATTGATATTGAGGCTCAATGATTTCATGCATTCCCTATTCGTATCATCCTAGATAATGTCCTTGCTAAGTAAACCTATGAAAGTATTGTGATGGAAAATAAAAAATAATCATGTTTTCAGGATTGGCAGATGATGGTTGCTTGGTTTCATCTAGGGAAGGTGGATCGAATGAAGAATCAACCCCCCCATACATAAAATTTATCCAATTAGGTGTTGAACTATACGCTGCTCCTATGGATAAGGGTGGTTCACGTGGGTGACCATAATCCCTAATAGTTTGAAGGCTTAGCAATGTAACTTGGACATCTTGGACCACGTATTCACCAATTCCAAGATTGACGAGATGGACTACAACTTGTGAGGACATGGAGGTGGATGGAGTGAGTGTGGGTGAGATGGAAGGCTCATCTATGACTTGTGGCTCATGTAGAGAAAGGAATATATGATGAAATGACATCTCACAGTCCATTAGATTGACTTGTGAGATATCAACTAGTGAAGATGAAGATGGATTTGGTCATGGAATTTTATAAATGATTGATGATACTGATATGGATGGAATGGTAGTGGATGTAGATTGTATAGGTGATGATGAATGATTGGTGATAGGTGTTTTTTATGTTTATTATATGGACAGTGTGGATTGGGTTCAACCACATGTACATGCAACCAACTGTGATGAAGGTGGGGGTGTGGAAGTGGAAGCTTTATGTGGGATGGTGATGGGTATATCCTCAAGAATAGGATATTTTTATGAAGAAGTGGTGGATGGTGTGGTTTATAGGGTGAGTAATAGGTGGGCGGATGTAAGTGTGGATTCATAAGGATTTGAAATGAAGTTATAATACATAAATGGTTTGATATTCGTTGGTATGCAATGGACCTGTACTTCATATACATATTTTAAGCATTGATGCAATATTGAAGGAACACACTTTATCTCCCTAATCCAAGGGCATCCAAGGAATACATTGTAAGCCATGTAACCCTCTAGGACATGGAACATGGTATGCAATGTTTTACCCCTACTTCGATGGGTAAAATGATAGTGCCAATTGTGGAACAAAAAACATCATTAAGTGCTTTCAAGGTGAATGTGGATTTGGTTATGCATGATGTTGGAATATTGAGATGTTTAAGGGCATATGTGGTGATGATGTTAAATGAGGAGCTAGTGTCAATCAACACTCATTTAAATGGCTTCCTATCCACTTGATCTATAATGTGCAATGGAGATTCCAATGATCTTCATGAAAATTATTTAGTTTCAAAATTATAGAATGTGATGGAAGGATCCATACACATTTGAATACTTCCCACAAAATTTTTGAAGGCATTAGTGTCTTGAGATTGAAATTTAATGGAATTTAGAATTTCCATTAATGCATTGCAATGTGGAGGAGATTATTGTATTTTAATACTAGTTGGCAGATTGCTTCTCAAGGAAATGATGGGTCTTTATGGATGGTTTTGAGGATGAGTGGGTTGAGATGGATGACTTAGAATGTGGATGGGTTGGGATGAATTGGTAGAAAAATGTATGGATGATGATAAGTTGGCAGGTTGCAAAGACACACTTGCTTGAGGTACCATAGGAGGTTGAACTACCTATTGTTGTTCATTTTGTCTATTGGTGATTCTTTGTCCTTAGGTAAGTACATGGATATCCCCCATAAAACCTTGATATTGTTGTACGCGGTTGACTTGATTAGGGGTATTCATGATGTGTGATCCCATTATTGTCTGTTATTGTTCCTCATGATGATGAAGTGGTATTTAGTATATACCAAGGTTTTGGTTTTGTTGATCCAAAAAACTATCAAACTTGATGGTCCCTAGATCTATCAAATCTTACACCATGTGTTTAAACAACCAGAACTTATTAATATCATACCATTTATGTCGATGAAAAGGATAAAACAAATGTTCCTTATAGCTCTTGCCATGTTTAACTTGATATTTTGGTATGATTTCAGGTAAGGTAATAGTGTTGGTGTCATACAACCTATGGAAGATGGAGGCATATGATTCATACAAAGGTGTGAAGATGCAGTCATGTTAAGAAAATTATCAAAATTGGCTATTTTCCATAGTTGTCATTGTGTTATGAAGTTGTGGAGGTGGGGGACCACTTGATATGATATTTGTTGTGGTTTTTGTTGCGTTGGTTGTTTTTGTTGTTGAGACATTATCGGCTGAATCAATACCACTTGATTAGGCTTTGATTGGCCAAAATAATTTCCTTTCAACTGGCCCTTTTTTTCCATTCCTTATTCTTTGTGTTTTATCTCAACCTCTTGAATTTTTATCTCTTCAATTACATGGGCTTGGGAAAGAGCTTCGTCAAATGTTTTGTATTTTTGTAATTGTAATAACAAGGAGATGGGTTTTAAGCAACTCCTTGCAAACATTCAGGTCAATTCTTCCATTGGTAGGAATAATGGCAATTTATTTATAACATCCCTCCAACTATTTCTAAAATTATACACTGAATCTTATTCAAATTTTATAAGGTTCTATAGGTTAGTCAATGTGATCATATGTACATTGAGTAAAACTCTTTCTAGGAACTTATCTGCTAATTGTTCAAATGTGAAAATGTTGTGGTGAGGCAGATGGTTATACCACTATTGAGTATCTCTTTCCAATATCTAAGAAAATGTTTTGAGCATCAAATCATCTTGATCTATATCGAAAAATAGGAGTGGATAAATATGTTGATGTGCTCTCTAGGATACTCAATCCCTTTAAACTTGTCAAATTTCAGTACTATGAAGTCTACCAGATATGGCAGTGATGGTACCAAAATTAGATAGGTTGATTGATTAGTTATATTAAGGTAGGATTCTGGTACATTATACCAGGAGTATGTTCAACCAAGTTATCAATTTTTTGTTGCATTGCTTGGATTTTAGGGTCTTCCATACATGTATGAATGCCCTTTATTTTTTGATGATTATGTGGAGATGAAATGTGGGAAGTGATGAGTTGGTGGGATGGAATATGATGTTGATGACTTGATGAATGAAGAACACAAGCTTATACTGAGAGGGGGGGTGAACAGTATAAGACTTAACCAATTAATAATTTTAACTTTAGATAGCAGTGGCATCAACACAACATTAATCAAGACATAAAGCATCACACATTGAAGACCCATTTTTAACGTGGTTCACCCAAAAAGGTTGGGCTACATCCACAAAAACTTTTCTCTAAAATTTATCAATCCAAGTTCTTTGGGAATACCTTTCCCGATTACAATGTTTATGGGCACCAACCCAAAGGAGACACCAATCCCCTAATCTCGAGTTCGTGGGCACCAACCCACAGGAGACACCAATCCCCTAGCTCTGCTCTGGTGGTGATCCTCTAGAAGACCTCTGCCTCCGTTGCCCTTAGCAAATGGAACTCTATCCACAGAAGACACCTGTCCTCCCTGCTCTGGCTAGAGACCTTTGTCCTCAACTCTATCACCTCCAAAGCTGGTCCTCGAATTTGCACTAAACATAGTCCTTCGGTCTAGCACAAATGTCCTCGTTCGTCTTTGCCTGTCTGCTCTCTACGCCCTCTTCTCTCTCTATGCAAACACACCCGCACTTGGTCGAACTTCAACCCTTGCACCCTTGTCTTTGCACACTCTTCTTCCTTTGCGATCTTTCACACTCAGAATGATTCGACGAAATGCACTCTGCACACTACGATCGAATTCGCACTCTGCTCACAGCGATCGAACTTCTTGCACTGCGCACTATCTCCGAACGTCGCACATCAACCACACATCCAATCGCCCAAACAACCCTCCTTTTATATCAAAATTTTCAAGATGAAAACTTTAATCTTAGTCGACTGTTATACCAAAAACAAACCCTAATCTACGTCGGCTGCAAGCCCTAATTTTTGTCGGCTAAAATTTAACTTTGTCGGCTTCACTGCCTCTGGAACACTTCTGTAGCTTCTGCCGTGAAACTACAACATGTCGCGATATCGCGACACCTTTGCAACCGTATACTTTCTTTTGGCTTTTGTCATGATATCGCGACACTTCAGCCTTTGTCGACTTCAACTAAGCTCTTGTCGCGATATCGTGACACTTCTGACTTAGTCAGCATCAACTTTGCTTTTGTCGTGATATCGCGACACTTCTCCCTTCGTCGACCTCCTTTCTGCTTTTGTCGTGAAATCGTGACACTTCTGTCTTCATAGCCTTCCTCTCTGCTTTTGTCGTGAAATCGTGACACTTCTCCTATAGAAGGCCTGCATTCTATTTCTGTCATGAAATCGTGACACTTTCTCCAACCGAACGCTGCCATCTCAATCTGTCGTGAAATCGTGACACTTTCTCTTCCTTGCACTCTTGTCTGCTTGCACTAGCAAAAATGGAACATGTCGCGAAATCGTGACACTTTCGTTGCCTTGTGTTTTTCTCTGCCTTACGCTCGCGAAAATGGAACATGTCACGAAATCGTGACGCTTTCACCTTTGAGCTCTTCCTCCTTGAATTTGTCATGAAATCGTGACACTTCTAGCTTTCGTACGTTTTCTTTGCAGCCTATCACGAAATCGTGACGCTTTCCTTTCTTCTCTTCACTAAATCGTGTACGCTTCTCATTTTAGACTCTTCCCATTGCTAAAGTACGAAATATGAATTTATTTTTACTTTGTCTTCTACTTGTCGTGAAATCGTGACACTTTTTCTCCTTAGCGCTTTTCTTTTCTTCGGTCGAATACATGTCTGATATCTCTGACACTTTTTCTCCCGACTCTCTCTCCTGCATTATGTCTGAAAACATGTCGAAATCGTGACACTTTTTCTCCGTTCAACCTTCCTTGCAATATGTCTCGAAATCATGACATTTCGATAACATTCTCTCTCCTCTTTGAGTCACGAAATGCGACATGTCGCGATATCGTGACACTTTTCCAACTTACTTTCTTTCGAACCTGTCATGCCGTAACCTTCATCAAAACAAATTATTTTACATCAAATCAAATTCCTTCAAAAGCTTCTTGACATCAATGACAACTTATACACTTGAGCAAAAGCAATGTACCCAAGGTACCCAAAATTGCCAACAATCTCCCCCTTTGTCATTGATGGCAAACCTTTATTGAAAACACGTCTCAAGAGCCAAAACTGAAACCAACTGTGCTAACAACTGACCAACTTCCTTTGAAGTTTTGCTCCCCTGACTTGAAGCTCTCCTCTTCACTTTGAAGCTCTCCCCCTTACTCATATCTCTCCCCCTTTGTCATCAATGGCAAAGGGTCACCTTTGGGGCTCGGGACTAAGAAAGAGCCTCTTAGCTTGGTCCCTCCCCCACCTCCTGATGAGGTGATTAATTCTGGGGTGGGAGTACAACTCCCAATTTCTCCCTTAGATACTCAAACGTATCTCTTGGAAGAGGTTTGGTGAAGATATCTGCAATCTGCTCTTTAGTAGACACATACTCTAGCTTGACTTGCTTGTCTTGCACTTTCTCCCTTAGAAAGTGATACTTGATGGAAATATGCTTTGTCCTTGAGTGCATTACCGGATTTTTGGAAATACTTATGGCACTTGTATTATCACAAAGTATGGAGATGGGTTGTTCATGCTTGACTTTGAAATCCTCCAAGGTGGTTTTCATCCATAAAACCTGTGTACACCCAGCCACTGTTGCTATGTATTCAACCTCTGCTGTAGATAAGGAAACTGAAGGTTGTTTCTTACTTAGCCAAGAAACCAAACTCTTTCCCAGAAAGAATGCTCCACCACTAGTGCTTTTCCTGTCATCATACTGCCTGCCCAATCTGCATCTGTATAGGCCGTGAGGGTGAAATCATCTCCTTTGGGATACCAAAGCCCAAGGTCCATAGTGCCCTTCAGATATCTGAATATCCTTTTAACTGCTATAACATGAGAATATTTTGGAGCTGCCTGAAATCTTGCTACTAACCCAACTGCCTGCATGATATCTGGTCTGGTAGCTGTAACATATAATAAACTGCCAATCATTGATCTGTACAACTTTTGATCTGTCATTGGAGATTCATCATCCTTACTCATCTTGCACCCTGTAATCATTGGAGTACATACTGGTTTGCTGTCCATCATCCCAAATTTCTTCAACATTTCTTTGATATACTTCCCTTGAGAGAGAAATACACCATCTTTTGATTGAGCAATCTGAAGACCTAAAAAGAATGACAGCTCTCCAATCATAGACATCTCAAATTCCTTTGCATGGTGTTAGCAAAATCTTTGCACATCTGAGTCTTATTTCCCCCAAAAATAATATCATCAACATAGACAACCATAATCAACATATCATCATCTTCATTCTTAATATACAAATTGCTATCTGCCACGCCTTTCCTGAAACCTTGCTCATGAAGATAACCTGTCAAGTCTTGAGTACCAAGCCCTCGGTGCTTGCTTTAACCCATACAAGGCCTTTTTTAGTTTACACACATAGTCTGACTGTTTTGAGAGAGACACTCCTTCTGGCTGTTCTATGTAGACTTCTTCTACCAACACGCCATTTAGAAAAGCTGACTTTACATCCATTTGATATACCTTGAATGATTTGAAGCTTGAAAGTGCCAAAAACATTCTGATAGCTTCAAGACGAGCAACAGGAGCAAACGTCTCTTCGAAATCAACACCTTCTACTTGAGCATAACCTTTGCAGACTAACCTAGCTTTGTTTCCGACAATTTTTCCATCCTCATTGAGTTTATTTCTGAATATCCATTTTGTGCCAATGACATTCTTGTCCTTAGGTCTTGGAACCAAATCCCAAGTTTCACTTTTCTCTATTTGATTTAGCTCTTCATCCATTGCTTTTACCCAAAACTTATCTGCACATGCTTCACTGAAATCTTTTGGCTCAATCTGAGATAATAATGAAACATTTGTAGAATCACGTGAAGGAATGACTCTTCTTCTTGTTTGCCTGCTATTTGGATCACCAATGATCAAATATTTGGGATGATGTTTCTGAACATATCGTGAAGGAGTTTTGGGAAGCAGTTGTTGTCTTTCCTCTTCTTCATCTGAAACCTCTCTGAATTCTTCTTGACAAATTTCATCACTGAGTTCCTTGACTGGTTCTCTTATCCCTGTCTTTTCATCAACTGTTACATTTATGCTTTCTACAACTGTATGAGTTCTTTTGTTGAAGCATCTGTAGGCCTTGCTTCTGCTGGAATATCCAAGAAAGATTCCTTCATCACACCTAGGATCAAACTTACCCAAATTCTGATCTTCCCTTCTGATGAAGCACTTACTCCCAAACACTTTGAAGTATTTTACTCTAGCTGGTCTTCCTTTCCACAACTCATAAGGAGTTTTATGATGATTGACTCTAAGTTGGGCCCTGGTGATAATGTAGACTGATGTACTGATTGCCTCTTTCCAAAAGCCATCTAAAAGTTTTGACTCATTTAACATAGCTCTAGCCATATTTTCAATAGTTCTATTTTTCCTTTCAACTACTCCATTTTGTTGAGGAGTTCTTGTTGTTGAATATTCTCTTTTGATTCCTTGTTGCTCACAGTATTCCACAAATTCATTTGAAGTGAACTCTCCTCCTCTATCTGATCTTAAGCATTTGATTCTCTTGTCAGTCTCATTTTCAATCATTTCTTTGAAAGCTTTAAATTTTTCAAAAGCTTCAGATTTTTCTTTGAGAAAAGTAACCCAAGTCATTCTAGAATAATCATCTATAAACAACATGAAGTAGCTTTCTCCCTGAATGCTTTGAGTTCTGGTAGGGCCACATAAATCAGTATGAATAAGATCCAATGGTTTTGAAGAAGTATACCCTTTTGATTTGAAACTGGTTCTGGTCTATTTTCCATGTTGACACGGACCGCAAATGATGTTATGGGGCCTTTTTATTTTGGGCAAGTCTCTAACTGCTTCCTTGTTACTAATATTGACAAGATTATCAAAGCTCAAATGCCCCAATATTTTATGCCATAGCCAACTCTCATCTTCTTGAGTTAGAAAACACTTTTCCTTTTTTATCTCACTTAGCATGTAAAGATTGTTTGGAGTCCTTGTAGCACTAGCAATGAGTTTTCCATTTTTTTCTTTACTTATCTCACATCTATCTGAAAAGAAAGATACTATGTGTCCTTGATCACAAAGTTGACTCACACTTAGAAGGTTATGTCTTAGGCCTTCTACATAAAGCACATTTTCTGTTTTGGATTTCCCATCCAAACTAAGAGTCCCTTTACCACAGATTTTAGCTGACTTGTTATCTCCAAAACTGATTGTTCCTCTGTTTGTTTTTTTTAAGACCAAAAACTTTTCCTTTTCACCAGTCATATGTTTTGAACAACCACTATCAAGATACCATTTTTCTACTTTGTCTTGAGCATGAAAAGCAGTTTGAACTATCATTGACTTAGATTTGATCTCATTTCTCTTTTTAGTGAACTCAAGGCTAGATCTATCCAAACTGCACATCCTTGCTATATGCCCAAAATTCTTGCACTTGTAACACATGACATTTTTATTCATAAGAGGTGCAAAAGAGTTAACATTTTCCTTACTATGGCTATTCAAAGACTTATTGCAATGCATAGCTTCGTGACCAAATTTCTTGCAGGAAAAACAATAGCCATGGAAAGTATTATGTAACCTGTTTTGATGCCTTGGATGGTTGTTCTTCTTGTGACCAACTGGAATCCACCGCTCTTCAGGATGAAGATTGATCTTGCTTGAAGACCCTATTTCATAAATGGTGATACCATCCTTCTTTTGCTTTTCACACGGAGTATTTTGTCTGAGAGTCAACTGTTCCAACTTCACTCTAAGAGACATAACCTCTTCTTCTAGTTTCTTGCAATCAGCTTCCTTTCCTTTTAGAGCCTCTGTCAGAACCTGTTCAATCTTCTTCCCTTCTTCAGCTAGAATTTTGAAGTCTATAACACTTTGAGACAATTCTGATCTTGCTATCTCTTCTTCCCGACATTGATACTTGAGAACAAAATTCTCTTCCCTAAATTTCTCAAGCTTTCTTAGAGCCAAGAAGAATTCACCTTTGAGATCGAACTCAACCTCTTCATCTCTTTCCGAATCTGTATGTTCCTCTGATAGATCCTTCTCCAAGCTGTTAGGCTCTTTCTGGAGAGACCCGCTCTGATACCAATTGAAGAACACAAGCTTATACTGAGAGGGGGGTGAACAGTATAAGACTTAACCAATTAATAATTTTAACTTTAGATAGCAAGTGGCATCAACACAACATTAATCAAGACATAAAGCATCACACATTGAAGACCCATTTTTAACGTGGTTCACCCAAAAAGGTTGGGCTACATCCACATAAAATCTTTCACTAAAATTTATCAATCCAAATTCTTGGGAATACCTTTCCCGATTACAATGTTTATGGGCACCAACCCAAAGGAGACACCAATCCCCTAATCTCGAGTTCATGGGCACCAACCCACAGGAGACACCAATCCCCTAGCTCTGCTCTAGTTGGTGATCCTCTAGAAGACCTCTACCTTCGTTGCCCTTAGCAAATGGAACTCTATCCATAGAAGACACCTGTCCTCCCTGCTCTGGCTGGAGACCTCTGTCCTCAACTCTATCACCTCCAAAGCTGGTCCTCGAATTTGCACTAAACACAGTCCTTCGGTCTAGCACAAATGTCCTCGTTCATCTTTGCCTGTCTGCTCTCTACGCCCTCTTCTCTCTCTATGCAAACACACCCGCACTTGGTCGAACTTCAACCCTTGCACTGTCTACGCACACTCTTCTTCCTTTGCGATCTTTCACACTCAGAATGATTCGATGAAATGCACTCTGCACACTACGATCGAATTCGCACTCTGCTCACAGCGATCGAACTTCTTGCACTATGCACTATCTCCGAACGTCGCACATCAACTACACATCCAATCGCCCAAACAACCCTCCTTTTATATCAAAATTTTCAAGATGAAAACTTTAATCTTAGTCGGTTGTTATACCAAAAACAAACCCTAATCTACGTCGGCTGCAAGCCCTAATTTTTGTCGGCTAAAATTTAACTTTGTCGGCTTCACTGCCTCTGGAACACTTCTGTAGCTTCTACCGTGAAACTACAACATGTCGCGATATCGTGACACCTTTGCAACCGTATACTTTCTTTTGGCTTTTGTCATGATATCGTGACACTTCAGCCTTTGTCGACTTCAACTAAGCTCTTGTCACGATATCGTGACACTTCTGACTTAGTCAGCATCAACTTTGCTTTTGTCACGATATCATGACACTTCTCCCTTCGTCGACCTCCTTTTGCTTTTGTCGCAAAATCGTGACACTTCTGTCTTCATAGCCTTCCTCTCTGCTTTTGTCACGAAATCATGACACTTCTCCTATAGAAGGCCTGCATTCTATTTCTATCATGAAATCGTGACACTTTCTCCAACTGAACGCTACCATCTCAATCTATCACAAAATCGTGACACTTTCTCTTCCTTGCACTCTTGTCTGCTTGCACTAGCGAAAATGGAACATGTCACAAAATCGTGACACTTTCGTTGCCTTGTGTTTTCTCTCTACGAAAATGGAACATGTCACGAAATCATGATGCTTTCACCTTTGAGCTCTTCCTCCTTGAATTTGTCATGAAATCATGACACTTCTAGCTTCCGTACGTTTTCTTTGCAGCCTGTCATGAAATCGTGACGCTTTCAGCTTTCGTACGACTTCTCTGCAACCTATCGCAAAATCGTGATGCTTCTCATTTTAGACTCTTCCCTTTCTGCATGAAATCATGACACTTTATCTTGCTTCCACTTTGTCTTCGACTTGTCGCGAAATCGTGACACTTTTTCTCCTTAGCGCTTTTCTTTTCTTCGGGTCGAAAACCCGACATGTCGCGATATCGTGACACTTTTTCTCCCGGACTCTCTTTCTTGCATTATGTCACGAAATCGTGACACTTTTTCTTTTGGACTATCTCTCCTCAACATGTCACGAAATCGTGACACTTTTTCGTCCGTTCAACCTTCCTTGCAATATGTCACGAAATCGTGACATTTCTGACTCCGAACATTCTCTCTCCTCTTTGAGTCGTGAAACTGCGACATGTCGCGATATCGCGACATTTTTCTAACTTACTTTCTTTCGAACCTGTCATGCCGTAACCTTCATCAAAACAAATTATTTTACATCAAATCAAATTCCTTCAAAAGCTTCTTGACATCAATGACAACTTATACACTTGAGCAAAAGCAATGTACCCAAGGTACCCAAAATTGCCAACAATGAATTGAAAGGTATTTTATGTTGTTGGGTGTGTTTTTGGGCTTGATGATGAAATTATTGATGTTGGCAAAATGGATATGAGGTTTGAGGAATGTGAGTGTTTTTTGTTGTGAGAGTGGTCTTGGTGTGGGTGAATAGAGTTATGGGTATGGTCACCTGAGAATATTGTGCCACCCAAGATGGAGCGAGGGAGAAGAAGGTGTACTAGCTTGCGATGGAATGGGGTTTAAATTCTACTATTTGGGATTGTTGTTTAGAGTAAGCATGAGCATCTTGTTGGATCATGAGTAGTTGGTTAAGGTGCTTCCATGCTTGTTGTATGGCAATTTCTAAAGCAAATGGTGTGGGTGTAGTGGAAGTGGATGTGGATGGGGTGTGAGTGTTGACAATGTTGATGGATGTTTGTGGAGGATAAGTTGTGAAAGGAATCACAATAGAATGGGTATTGGTGGAAATAATGGTGAATGAAATTTGTAAAGTAGAATTGACATGTGCTTCATATAGTTGATTGGTATAGGTAATGGTACAATTATATGGCATAGAGATAATTTGGCTATGTTGTGGTGGGACATGTGATGTGAGGGGGCAGATGTGGCCTCAAAAATAGGGTTGGTGTGGACTTGGATGAATTTGAAGGGATGTGAATGAGAAAATTCCTATTGAGAAGAAGGAACTTGGCTATATGGAATGTCAAGTTGTTCTAGAACATGATTGGTTGGTATTAGATAAGCTCCAACCTTATCCATGTCTATATAGGTAATGTGAGGATTGGTGGATGTGGATGACTCTATTTTAGGTATGGCGATGTGGATGGCTCTATGCATCACATCATTATTCAAGGTGAATATTGTGTGTGAGGGTCCTATAAACAAACCAAAATGACTTATCTATGTTGGTCTGGTTGAATATGAGGTGGAACACTCCTTGGATGATATGGGTGCTTGATTCATGGCTTTGGCTTGATTTCTAGTCAATACCATAAGTTATGAACAATCAGGGGTAGTGGATGTGAGGGATGTGTGTGTAAAAGTGCAATGATAGTGAAAAGCACACAAAATCAAACAAAATATCCTATGTTTTGATTTTTTTTGGTAGGGTTTGTGTGTTTAGATATATGCCTAAACCTAGACTCCTATAGAAGGTATTCCTAAGGTGGATGCAAAATGAGAATCTTCATGGTTATGAAATACAAAACAATCTCTCACAGACCACTAAGGTGTCTATGGAGAAATATAGTGGATGGAGATGGAGCCCACCATCATTGATCTCGATCATTAGTTGGTGATGAAGTCTAACTTACTATTGTTTAAAGTGAAATGTGCAATCGTGTGTGATTCATTTTAAGGTTTCTGTTATCTATGGTGTTCACACAATTCCAAGAAACCCTATTTTACTCATATAAGCTAGTGATAAAGAACATTAATACTGAGTTCCATAAAAATAAACTAGGGTACATCGCTTAAGATCCACCCTAAATCATCATGTGATTCCAACAGTAGAGGGTTCACCTACTTCTCCCACCTTGAATCATCAAGTGATTCCAATAGTGGGAGTATGTTTGAATATCAATGGTTTATTCCAACTTGAGAGAAGTAAAGGTGGTAGAATTTAGCCTAGAATGCAACTACTTATGATTTTTCATTTTATTGCAAGCAAAACTCAAGGTAAAAATAAAAAACACCAAAAAATAGTAGAAACTTGAATCTTGTAAAATGAATATTTTAATGCAACTAAGATGGATGCACGAAAGTAGATCTATTCTATGTGTAAAATATATGAAGAGATGTAAATGCCTAAGATGCAAGATGCATTTATTTTTAAATATAAAGTAAATATTTCTTTTTAATTTCACTCTAAAAAGTAAGAAAACTGGAAAATGGAGGTGGGTTTGATCCAGACTTACCAGGAAGTCTACATTTTTTTCTTTCCAACTAACATAGATGCATTGCAGAGTCTCTTTAATACAATGAGGTATCTCTTGGATATGGTGAGGCATCCCTCGAATGTGGTAGGGCATTCGCATGACCAACGATCATGTCACAACCCAAAATCATAACCAAATTTTTTTGTATTTTACACTTCAGTTTGCTACTTTACTTTGCTAATGACCCAACTTAGTGTTAGTATAAGCACAGTTATTTTCACACTTTGAGACTAATCACCACTATATCTGGTGTCTCAAGTACTTGGTACCGGCCAACTTCTTGCAAAAGTTCACCTTATTGGATCTTGACTCCTTCCTCAAGCTTAATCAGATTCAAGCGTGGGGTTGTCCCTTACAGGGCCCATATCACCTAAAAGGGGTGAACACTATATCCCCTATCCAAACTTTAAATAATATCAATACTTAACTGTATAGGTTCTCCAACCCATTGGTTTTAGAACCAACATCATTATGCTAGTGCTATCCATTGATCCTCTGCTAAGGTTTGACTAGAGTCTGCCATCGCATGACAAGTGGACTAGGTGCTCAAAATTCTACTCAGGTTTATGGTAATGCTACCATACCATCTACCGTTGGATCTTCTAACATCATGATTAACTCTTTTAGTCATGATTCTCATTGGCCACTTCACAACCTGAGTGATATTTTGAACCCTTCACACACTAACTGACTGTGTACCTAGAGCGACGTCCCATACTGCCGCTCTTTACTCTCAATAGCTTTGCCACTACCTATGATAGCTAGAGATCAGTCAACACAGTATCACATAAGTCACCCTTGTGACTTAGTGATATTGGGTGGAATATTTCCTTCCTCAAAATTCCTCCTAATCATATTTTTCTTTGAAGCAAAGTATTTCACCTAGTTTCTACTAGGGTTAATCATGTAGAATTTCTTAAAGCACTTGATTGACCCTATCGATTTGTCCATATATCTCTAGATGATAAGTAGTGCTAATATTGAGCCGAGTTCCCCATGCTTAGTGCAAAGGTTACCAAAACTTGAAAGTAAATTGTGAGTCTCTATCTGATATAATTATTTCAGGAAATCCATGTAGCCTCACAATTTCTCATGCAAATTTTTGTGCTATGGCTGAAGCATCATCACGTACACTACCTGGTATAAAATGTGCCACTTTGGTTAACTTATCCACTACTACAAATATTGCATCATGTTGAAATCGGGTTTTTGGAAGACCCACAATGAAATCCATGGATATAACTTGCCACTTTTGTTCTGGTACTTCAAAAAGATGTAACTTTCCACCAGGATGTTGATGTTCTGCCTTGACCTTTTGGCATTCGAGGCATTTTGCAACATATTGAACTATATATTTTTTCATTCCAGGCTAGAAGTAGTCTTTCTTCAAATTTTCCCTCATCTTAAATACCCCTGGATGAGCAGAGTAAGGAGCATAATGAGCCTCCTATAGAATAATTCTTTTAAGCCCATCATTGTTGGGTACTACAATTCTATCCTAAAAATATACCAGATTTTGCTTAATACTGTAATCTCTATGCCGATTTGGTTCTTGTTCAACCCTATTACGACATAGTTTACAAAACTCATCATCCTTCTACATTTCCATGATTTGTTCTTTCAATCCATACTGACATCTTGTATAAGCTGTTATATGTCTTCTACTAAGAGCATCTGCTAGCTTATTTTCCTTTCCCTTGATATACTCGATACCAAAGTCATATTCAGCCAAAAACTCCATCCATATTCGTTGTCGGGCATTTAACAATGGTTGTGTAAAAATATATCTCAAACTTTGGTGATCAGTCTTAAGTTCAAAATATTTTCCTAACAGATAATGCCTCCACATTTTAAGGGCATGAACCACTGCTACTAGTTCCAAATCATGTGTAGCATAGTTTATTTCATGTTTCTTGAGCTTTCGGGACTCATATGCCACTACAACTTCATCCTGCATCAATACTCCCCCTAGTCCCTCTAATGAGGCATCAGTACATACTGTAAATTATTTATTTAGATCAGGTATTCTTAATATAGGTGTAGTTGTTAATTTCTCCTTAAGAGTTCTGAAAGCTTCTTCACACTGAGCCGACCATTTAAATGCTTTCCCTTTCTTTTGCAAATTAGTTATGGGATATGCAATTTTTGAGAATCCTTTCACAAATCACCGATAGTAACCAACCATTCCCATAAAACTTCTTACTTCTGACACATTGGTTGGAGCTAGCCAATATACTATAGCCTCAACCTTTTTGGGATCTATGGCTATACCTTCAGCTGAGATAATGTGTCCCAAGTACTGCACTTGTGGTGTATAAAATTTGCATTTGGATAACTTTCCATATAATTGATTTTTCCTGAGGATCTCTAGCACTATCCTCATGTGCTCATCATGTTCCTCTTTATTTTGAGAATAAATCAATATATCATCTAAGAATATAAGCACAAACCGGTCTAACTATTCTCGGAACACATTGTTCATTAGGTTCATGAATGCGGCTGGTGCATTAGTTAAACCAAATGGTAATACTGTGAACTCATAATGCCCATACCGAGTTCTAAAAGCAATTTTGTATGTATCCTCTTCCTGGATTCTTAATTGGTGATATCCTGACCTAAGGTCAATTTTAGAAAATATTGTGGCTCCCTTTAGCTGATCAAATAGGTCATCAATTCTAGGCAAAGGATACTTATTCTTGACAGTCATCTTGTTGAGCATCCTATAATCAATGCATAATCTTAAGGAACCATCCTTCTTTTTAACAAATAGAATTGGTGCTCCCCAAGGTGACACACTGGGTTTTATGTGCCCTTTCTCTAACAAATATTGTAGTTGAGTCTTAAGTTCTTGTAGCTCTAGTGGTGTCATATGATATGGAGTTCAAACTACTAGCGTTTCTCCTGGCACAAGTTCTATTGAAAAGTCAAAATCCCTTTTTGGTGGTAGACTTGGCAGATCTTCAGGAAAACATCCCTAAATTCACCCAATACCGGATATTTTTGAAACAATGTTGAACTTGAGTCAGTTTCCCCTTTCTTGTTCATTTTAACTACATACAATTTACATCCTTTTCTCTAGGCTCTCTTGGCTTGCATACTGGTTATCAAATGGGGCTCAAGAGATGTTCTATTGCAATAAATACGGATTCTTTGATTAGAATCATTTGTAAAATCCACCCATCTCTCTTCAAATTTTAGTAATGCTTTATGAGCCTTAAGCCAATCTACTCCTAGGATTATATCAAATGCATGTAAGGGAGCTACATATAAATGCCAATTGATTTTTCCTTGAGGTATTTCTATTTGTGGTTCAAATAAACATTGGTTGACTAGGTAAGTTTGTCCTGAGCCATACTCAACTTGCCACCCTTTTGCCAAAAACCCAGGTTTAACAGGTATATCCCTTAAAATATTATTTGAAATAAAACTATTTGTAGCACCACTATCAATTAAAATGTTCACATTTCTTTGGCCTAGTTTTCCTTTAATTAAAAATGGAGTGGTTTGCCCTATGAGGTTAGGGTTACCTATGGCAGCAAAGATTCGATGTGGTGCTTCCTTAGTGGAATTCCTACGATCTGCTCTTTTTGGGCATTTTTTGGCAAAATGGTCTAGTGCTCCACATGTAAAATAGGCATTTGGTCCATCATTCTTTTGTTTATCATTTTCCTTGTTCTGGTTTCCATTTTTGCCTTGTTCTCTATTATTATTTTTATTTTCTTGAAAAAAATTATGTTCAGACTACCCTTTGTACCCCTAGTTTCTACCCTTAATTCTGTTGTCATTTCTATTACGACCCCTATCTCTATATTTCCTATTCTGTTCCATACCTCGATTCTGTTCAAGATACCTTATTTTCCTTGAATTATCTCTTTCTTGTTGATAGAAAGCTTTTACTTCTTTTTGGCTCGATTCCTCATATCGAGCAACATCATAGGCAATTGATAGTGTTTGGGGTACTTTCCTTCCTACAGGTTGACTATACTTTGGATGCAGTCCCATAACAAATTTGTGTGCTTTAAACTTCTCTTGCCCATCAAACTCTGGGGCATACTTAAGTAATTGCACAAACTTCTGTAAGGAAATGGCTTTTGAATTCTCTCACAAATTCTTCCCAAGGTATATTTGTTGCCTCTTTCTGAGTAGCTTTCTTGTATGTGGTCCACCAGGTCTTGGTAGGACCTTCTAAATGAGCAACTACCCATGTGGTTTTTGATTCAGAACAAAGGGGTTGAATGGAAAAATACCCCTCGGCTTCACTTAGCCAATTAACGATGATTTCTCCATCACCACTTCCATCAAATTTAGAGTTGTCCAAATTCTTTATCTCTTTTTGAAATTCTTCACCCACTTTCCTCCTCGAGGATCCTTTTGGAAATTGATTTACATTACTATTTATATTTTTTTGAGTTAGGTTTTTAATAACCTTTTACTGTTGGGTGATAAATTCTTGTTGTTGGGCCATCTATGCCTGTTGCTAATCCATATGCTCACTCATTTGAGCCCTATGAACCTCCATCTTCTCATGCTATTGGTTTAGTTGATCTTGCATGAGCTTAATCATACAATCCATGTTCTCATCATTCTAGGTAGCTATTGTGGTTATAGGTTCTTTCTCTTTTCTTACCACATGTTGTGGTGTTTCAGCAGCTTGCACCCTTTCAAACTCCTTTATGAGTCATCTTGGTCCTTTCCTTGGGACCTCTACAATATCCTCTTGCAGATTTATACTAGCCCTTCGTGAGGTGCTTTCCATGTCTGGCATCAAAGAATTTTGTCAGAACAACTATGTTGGCCAGGGTTTCGCAAACCTAGGCTCTGATACCAATTGTCACAACCCAAAATCATAACAAAAACTTTTTGTGTTTTACACTTAGTTTGCTACTTTACTTTGCTAATGACCCAACTCAGTGTTAGTATAGGCATAGTTATTTTCACACTTCGAGACTAATCACCACTACAGCTGGTGTCTCAAGTGCTCGGGACCAACCAAATTCCCACAAAATTTTACCTTATTGGATCTTGACTCCTTCCTTGAACTTAATCAGATCTAGGCATGGGGTTGTCCCTTCCAAGGCCCATATCACCTGAAAGGGGTGAACGCTGTATCCCCTGTCCAAACTATAAGGAATCTCAATCCTTAATTGTATAGGTTCTCCAACCCATTAGTTTTGGAACTAGCGTTATTATGCCAGTGCTAGCCATTGACCCTCTGCTAAGGTTTGACTAGAGTCCGCCATCGCATGGCAAGTGGACTAGGTGCTCAAAATTCTACTCAAGTTGACGGTAATGTTGCCCATACCATCTATCGTTGGATCTTCCAACAACATGATTAACTCCATTAGTCATTTTTCTCTTTGGCCACTCCACAACCTAAGCAATATTTTGAACCCTTCACACACTAACTAACTGTGTACCTAGAGCGACGTCCCATACGATCGCTCTTTACTCTCAACATCTTGGCCACTACCTATGATAGCTGGAGATTGGTCAACACAGTCTCCCATAAGTCACCCCCGTGACTTAGTGAGGTTGGATGGAATATGTCCTTCCTTGACATTCCTCCTAATCATATTTTTCTTTTAAGCAAAGTATTTAGCCTAGCTTCTTTTATTGTTGTAGTTTTTTTGTTTTTGTATTCCAATTACACATTTACCATATTCTTGGAAATCATACCATATAACTTTCACAAGCTAAAACCTTTTAACAACTTTCAAATTAAAGCAACGTAAATAATTATTAATACAATTTTACACACGGCTCTATAGTTAGAGTATACTAAATAGCTTCCATATAATATTTCATATACTTTCAACTTTTGCATAGCTCTAAAGCTTCAAGTCAAAATTAAAGAACTTCTATTAAATAATCCATATATTTTCCATTTAGAAAAAGCAAATAAGATATAAGTAGAACTTCAACTAATATAACCATATTATAATTTTCTCTACTGATAAATAAAGAAATTGTGATTTAATTTTTCATCATGCTTTAAAGTTCACGCTCCCAACAGATTTTAGACCAAACAATTCCAATTCCTTATGCTACACATTCGGATATAAATGCGGATGTTTAATGTCAAACCATGTAAGATTTTAAAGGTGCAGTCCATATTTGGCTCCATACACAGACCATAACTTATATATTTTAACACTATGCTTTCTTGATATATCCAAACTGAAATTACTATGGATATTTATACCAAAATGCAACTTATAATTTGCCCTACTTTCCAGAAGCCCTTATTAAAACCATTCATCAATTAAATCCTGAATTTCCAAAAGATGACCTATGCATTATTATTTTATTATTTTTATTTTCTAACAGGAGAAATACGATATATAAAAATTTATACAACAATACTGGCAAGCTATGGTTGAATTTCCAGTATAATGCAAAAGAGAGTATTATCCAGAATAAACATTATGTCTTCTTGAGCACAAGTACAATATACATTTGGTTTTCTATTGAAATGATATCACAGAACCTCTGTATATAGTTTTTTAAAAACATATCAAATAAACTTTAAGTGCTCATTTTCCCTTCAATTTGTGATGACGTCCAACTATGGCTTTCGGTAACTTAGCTTCATCCGGGTACCCACCCCATACGACCTTAGACAAAGAGTGAAATCTAGGTTTGGGGAAGTCAGCTTGGCCCTTTTTTTTTCTAAATGACATATTATCTTATGCAATACAAGCACCCAAAGCACCCACAAAGTCAAAAAACTAATGCACAAAGCACTCAGCAAAGGAAAAAAATGAAATGAGAAGGAATACCAACAGAGGAACACGAAAAAACACAAGAAGGTGTTTCCAATAAAAAGAAAATCCCTGTCCTCCCAGACCAAAATGGAGCTGAGAAATAAAAATACATCTTCAAAATAAAAAAAATTCTTAATGTTCATGAAATGCAGAGCATGGGGAAATGATTTTACTTTTAAACAAGAAGGTAATCAAATGTTGTTCCTTCCAAAAATGAAAACAATGCCTCAACATGGCTGAGAAATAAAATTATAACAAATATATTTCATATGTCGTGGACCAGAAAAATAAAAGAATTACTTAAAAGCTTATATCCTATTACCTATATTTTACGTAGTGATTAGAAAACATAGCCTTTGAAAGCAGTTGATTACAACGATTACTAAATATTCATTTAATAGGTTTCAACATATGCACAGGGTTCATTTTAATAATTTTGTAGTGTTTCAATTTACAATACATGAAGATCAAGCTTGTATTTTATTCCAATATTTTTAGGTGTTCGATTAGCATCAACAATAATACTCTTATAAAAAAACAATATAATGACCTGACATGATTTTATGAGCAACGTAGTTGAATGGTGTAACGACTTAAACTTTCCTTCTCGCCCAATCCAAAATGAAGCAACCCTTGCTTCCTTCAGCCAACCCACTTCTATTTAAAATGCAAGGCTTGTGATATAAAGTTGACACCTCAATTTACCTTGCCAGATATGGTCTTATGGGTGTGTCCAAATGGTAGATTTTTAGGCATCCAAAGGAGTGTTTCATAATTAAGTAATTTCCAGTATGCCCCCACCCCCCCTTCGTTCTTATTAGTATTGGTTTTTAATTTTTAATTATTTCAAATCGTCTTGTTTTATATACTTGCCTTATGTATATAGTATGAGCCCTTACACAAGGTTCATGGCTTTATATAACATAAGCCCATTTCTAAAATCTGTTTTTTTTCATATATGTAGACTTAGCTTAGTCTTAGGCATGTTTTTTTTTAAGTAATCCCTTGATGTATATTTTATTATATTTATATTTAATTCATATTTCATACTTTTATTTATTTCATATCATGATTTCATAAGTAATTTTATTTTTTTGGTAGATAAGATACTATAGCATTAATACCGGGTTTTACAGGTTGACCCAAAACCTTTTACAAAAATCAGCCTAGGGCTATTGATGAACATGTCCTTACTAAGGATCCTATATATGTAAAATCTACATGCTTCCAAAGCCATTACATCAAGTAAGGCACATAGCCTATTATCAAAAATAAACTTCCCATACGACATTTTGGGTATACCCCAAGAAAACACACCTGCATCATAATTACAAAAAAAGAAACAAACACATATCCCTTCCTTGAAACAGTGGAGAAACACAAAGCTACAGACACACATAGTAGTGTACTAAAAAAATTTCCCACAAGCTCTGTATTGATAGTTACTCTTAATAATTCTTTGGTAATTGCTTTCTTCTATATATGACATGCTTTGGTACCACATCCCATATTGGCAAATCAGCCTTGGATAAGTGAACCTGCTGGCTAGATTTATGGTGGTGGCTATCTGGTGGTCCACATGGCTCTGGTTCAAAGTCTTATATTGTTGTTTCTTTCCTGACCTGTGATTATCAACCAACCTTAAATTACTAATATGACTAGGAGCCATGTTATCTGACATTGACTGTCCCTATTAGTCTTTGTGGCATTTCCAAGCAGCATCCACCAAGACTGACAGCTCGAATAATTTTTATTGTGATTCCATTTCAAAAAAGAGACAAGAATAATCATAGCCTTTGAACTTACAGTGCCTTCCCTATTGGTAAATTTTACTATCATTCTTGGAATTCTTGTTGAATAAGCTCCTCTACTTTTCTTGGGACACTGTGTTTCCATTTGAAAAGTCCATCACCATAGACACCCAAATTTGCCAGCTTATCAGCAACTTTGTTAGCTTCTCAAAAGACATTTTGGGCTTTTATGTCCTGTCTTCCCTGGAAAAGGATCCTAGCCTCTTCAACAATTGTTTTAATCCTCCAAGGAGGTGTTTTCCAATTATTGAGGAGATTTATAACATGCATAGAGTCTCCTTCTATGATCAAATTGCCTTCTAAGTCTTGAGTCATTTTAAGGCCTCTCCACATAGCTCTAGCTTTAGCTTCGTTGTTCATCCTTGTTCCCAAATATTCAAAAAATGCAAGCATCATATTCCCATTATAATCTCACACAATACCGCCAGTGCCTGCTCTGCCAGAATTGTTCTTAGCTGCTCCATAAAAATTAAGCTTAAACCAACCTGTAGGATGTGGGGACCACTTAACATTGGCTCTAGGGTTGACTAACATAGGCACAAACCCATCTAACAAGGTTAAGATTAAATATTGAGAAATCGTGGTCTCCTGTAGATGAGATTTACGACTATCAAAAGGGATAAGGTTCACATTCTTGTTGGCAAAGGATAGGACCCTAGAAATTATAGTTTGACGATCATGGATAGACTCATTAAAGACTCTATGGTTCCTTTCTAACCACACCTACCAAAGATAGTGATTGAGACAAATTTTCCACATGTATCTAAGTCTTTAGCTTGAAAAGGGGCAAGGACACTAGACGAACAAATCAAGTACGATGGCTGGTTTAACCCAAGAAATATTGAAGGCCTAAAAAATCCCACTTAGGACAGTCAAGAAAAAAGGACACTCAAGGAAAATGTGATAAATAGTCTCCCAATTAGCTCTACATAGATAACATCGATTAGTGATACAAATACCTTTACGCATCATATTATCAATGGTTAGAATTATTCCTTGGATAACCAGCCATAAAAAGACTACAATTTTTAGAATTAATTTTTTTATCCAAACTTAGTCCTTTTGGAGGACAAAATCCTCATCATCAAGTAGAACCTTGTAAGCTGATTTAACAGTGAACTACCCATATTTTGTAGGATCCCAGGTCACTTGATCTTCCTTGGGTATCATGGGGGTAAATTTTTGTCTGAGAATGTTACAAATATCATTTGATTTTGCTTTAATTCCCTAAATCCTTATTTGTTTCCACCTCATTATGCCTCTGTCCTCAACCATATAATCAGAGATTTTTTTACCAATGAGTTTTTCCATGATATCTCTGATTCAGGCTATGTTAGGGTATTGCGTCAGTGGTCCATACTTATCCCACCTGTCATTCCAGAAATTTATCCTCTCACCATTGCCTAAAACCCATATTAAACTTTTTTTTATGATTTCTTTACAATTGAGAATTACTTTCCAAGAAGCAGAACCTCTGATAGGAACTGAGTCACTTAGAAATTCCATATTTTAAAGATACTTTCATTTGATGATAGTTGTCCATTCATTTTCTTCACTAGAAATGAGGTGCCACACCTACTTAGCTAGTAAAGCTACATTCATATAAGAAATTCTCCTCAGACCTAAGCCCCAATTTTCCCTAGGTCTGCACACTTTGGTCCATCCTACAAGGTGTATCATTTTTTTCTCCTCTGATCCAGTCCATAAAAATTATTTTTGGAGTTTCTCAATTTTTGGAAAACCTTCACAAGGGCTTTGAAAATGGAGAGGAAATATACTAGAATGCTCTGAACAGAGGTCTTAGTGAGGGTCAACTTTCCTACTTGAGATAGAATATGACCTTTCTATCCACCAAGTTTTTCTGAATTCTATCAATAACCCTGTCGCACATTGACTCTCTCAAAGAACCAATGAAAATAGGGAGACCAAGATATGAAGTGGGAAGGTTTGCTATATCACACCCTAAAAATTTTGCAATCCTTCCTTGCCTCTAAATGGAGGTGTTCAAGAAATATAACTTACTTTTAGTGAAATTAAATTTTTGACCAGCAGCGTCCTCATCGAGTTGCAGGATGTATTTAATTCTTTTGGCCTCAACCACCGATGCCTTAGTCAATAGAAGGGTATCATTGATGAATTATTGGTGAGAAAAAATCCTAGTGAGATATGTTGCCTTTATTCCTGATATTAGCCTTGAAATGCAAGCATTTTTTATGGTTCTGCCTAAAGCTTCTATCACAATGATTAATAACATGGGGCTAATAGGGTCCCCCTGCCGAATTCCTTTGTGACTTTGAAAGTAACCAGTAATTGTTCCATTAACTAGAATCAAGAACCATGCTTTAGAAATGCATTATTTGATCAAATTAACCCATTGGTGGTGAAAACCAAACTTAAGGAGGACAACAATTAGAAAGTCCCAATTTAGCCTATCAAATGCTTTGTTCATATCAAGCTTGAGGGAAAAAACAAAAATGTTAGTCTTATGAGCAGAGTGCAGAGCTTCATGAACTATGATAACTCCATCCAAGATTGACCTGCCCTAGATAGATCTTCCCTGGCATGGATCTATGATGCGGGGTAGAACATCTCTCATTCTATTTGTAATGGCTTTAGTTAGGATCTTATAAGAAACATTGCACAAACTGATTGGCCTGAAGTTAGCCATCGATTCAGGGGTTTGCTTCATAGGAATTAAAGAAATAAAAGTAGAGTTGAAATATTTTGGGATATGATTGCTTGCTTGGAATTCTCTAATAGTAGAAATTACATCCTCACTTATGATGTCCCAAAAATCTTGATAGAAATGAAAAGTAAAGCCATCAGGTCCCAGGGCTTTGTCTGGATCCATGCTAAACAAGGCTTCCTTAATTCCTCATCAGAAAATGGAGCCAGAAGCTTAAGGTTTATATCCTCATTTATTGTTCTAGGAATGGATTGCAAGAGAATGTCTTTGGTCTCATCATTGCACTGTGATTCCTGACCAAGGATAGAATTGAAATAAGTCTTGAGTAATATAACCATTTGCTTTTTTTAAAAAAATTATCTTGTTATTGATTTTGTTTCTAAGCGTGGTGACATGAAAAAACTTGGAATTTTAATCTCCATATTTCAACCAAAGAGCCCTTGATTTTTGCCTCCAATAGATTTCCTCACAGGCCAAAATTTTATGAAATTCTGCTAGTTTTATTCGTTCCTCCTGCCTAGTAGTCTCATTAGCATCACCATGTTGAATCCTCTGATCAATTATTTTTAAAATTTCAACAACCTATTTTTTTATTTTCAAAGAGGTTCCCAAAGACCTCTTTGTTCCAAGTTCAAATATTTTCCTTAAAAAAATTTAATTTTCCAGCAAGTTTAAAAGTTGCACTACCCCTAATAGGCTACTGCCACCACTGAATTAAGTTATATCTGAAACTGGAATGTTTGGTCCACATAGATTGAAATCTGAAAGGTTTCTTGAAGGACAGAGAGTTAGGGATCTCCAAAAAATGGTATTATTATCAGAGGCAATTTTAGGAATGTCTTGTAGGGTAGAATCACCGAACAAAGTTGTAGCCTCCTTTGATAGAAAAAACCTGTCAAGCCTTTCTTGAATGAGATGACACCCTATCCGTCGATTACTCCAGGTATAATTTGCTCCTCTAAGTTTTACATCCATAAACATGTTGGAGTTCACAAAGTCATTGAACTCATCCATGCTCCTAATAGGTGGTCCATTTCCACCCATTTTTTCTAAAGGGTAAAGAGGAGTGTTAAAATCCCTAGCCAAAATCTAGGGGATATTATGGAAGATTTCACTCATATTGCCTAAGTACTCCCACAGTAGAGCTCTCCCTTGAATTTAAGTCGAGGTATAAATATTTGAAAGGATCCATGATCATTTGTTGTTTATTTCCTTAAATATAACACTAAGAACCCTGTCATCTTTCTGAATAATGGTACCTTCTACTATACAGGGATCCCACAAAGTCATAAGGCCTCAAGAAACTCCTTTGGATGATTTGCAAACCATATCTCCTTGATTTTAGATTTTTTTTGCTAATTTTTTTTACTGAATCTCATTAGTTTTTGTTTTTTGCAACATGATAATAGTTGGATTCACTTAATTTCTTATTGCACTGAATTCCCTGTGTTTGGGCAGGCCATTGAGGCCTCTCGCGTTCCATGAGAGGAACTTCATTTATATTGTTTGGGATTTCTTCCTCTCCCCCTCCCATGAGGGGGTTTTCCTAATTTGTTGTCTTCAAAAAATGAAATAACCTATTGAAACAAGGTTCTCTATTTTCCATTGGCAATGTCATTATCAGTTTTAAATATTTGATGCTTACCATTTTATATTCTCCCTCTTATTTTCTCACTACAAAAATCTATAGGATACTTCATAGTGCTCTTGGTTTGTTTAGGACTAAACTGGGGGAGGCAATTTGTTGCAGAACCGGACTGCCATATTCCTTAGTTTGAAGAGTTTCACATATCTCCACCCATACATCCAAATCTTCTCTTTTTTTTCTTGTATTCCCCTAGTTTGTAGGACGACCCCTTAGTAGGATTCACTTGGCTCCTAGTGATGATGATAGGGAGATGAGGTTTTATATTTTCAAATACCTCAAATTTCGACCTAAGTTCTTCAGCATTAGGGTTTGGCTTTGGGATGCCCACTGGACTTGAAGTATTTTCAGCATTGGGGTTTAAGGATCCTAAATTGGATGGGGATTCTAGAGATCGGGCATTAGGGTTTGGCTTTGTGATGCCCATAGGGCTTACAATAATTTTAGATTAGGGTTTCAGGATCTTGACTTGGATGGGGATTCTAGAGAGTCATAAAGGTTAGCCTGAAGGTTTTGGGCTTCCATGTCTTCCGATAATACTCCTACTCCCATATTGGATAGAATTGAAAATTTATTTGAAACTAGAGGATTGGAACTTACCTGAGTATTTTGGTTGCCAAAAACTTGTTATTTTCCTTTGTCTTGTTGGGAACCTGCACCCTCTCTTTTATTTTTTTGGTAGACATAGTTTGCCTGATTGAAATCACCTCTGCCAGGGAAACTCCTCAAATTTCTTTTGTCTAGCATTGCCGACTTTTGGTTTTCTCTATTCATTGCCAGGTTAGGGCACTGATTGCATAGATGTCCTTGATTTTTACATTCTGCACAGAATGTCAGTCTGTTCTCGTATTCTACCAAAATTTTTTGATAGTATTCTCCATACTCTAGCTCCACAAACCTTGGAAATTCATTATCCAAATTAGCATTTACATAGATTGTTGCAGGCCAAACAAGGTTAACTTCTTTCCTACTTTTGTCACATGCCCGTGCATTTAATTTATCAACCCAGGGAGCTTCGTAAACTTGCGAAGGGTCTTGAACAAGATTGCTTACAATACCACTTGAGATGAGTCCGCTAGTTCTACTATTGGGGGGTGTTTCAACGGTCGTCAATCATTCATACACTCCTCAATAATTTACGTAAAAACAATTAAATCTACAGAAAGGAAATATTCACGCATTCCTGGAAATAAACCTATTGCAATACTAGAAATAACAATGCGATAAACAATCTTATAAAAGTGGTAAACTAATCTAGAAAACATAAGAAAAATAGGGGAAGAAATACTGGCTTGGAGTGGGCCCAGGCTCCAGCAGCTTCCTCCCAGCTGAACACGCACTTAGAAACTCTTAGAACTATATTATAATTATCAAAGTATTACAATGCTTCTTCTATATATCTCTCTACATTTACTATCAAAATATTCTATATATCCTCAGAGAGGTCTGCATGTGTTTATATAGCACACCCATAGATCTTCTATTACAAAGAAGTTATAACAGTCGATTCATTCTAGACTAAACTAAGATAGTCTGGTAAATGTGATCGACGTCTGCTAAAATTGGCATTCATTTCTAATGGTGGCATGTTCACTGATTGGTTTGTGCTTCACCTGGCATTGGTAGGACATTCTCATACATCGGTGTGATCCCCAATTTAACTCTACATGACGTAGAGTTGGAACTGCACCAGTCTCTGTTGTCCACGTCATGCTTGTCTGGTCAACGGGTGAAGAACAGGGGTGCCTTCCCTATGAGGAAGGTGCCTAAGTATGTCGGGCGCCTTCTCTATGTGGAAGGTGCCTTACTACCATTGGCACCTTCCTGGAAGAGGAAGGCACTTATCTTCTATTGGTACCTTCCTATGAGAGGAAGGTGCTTGCCTTCTAGTGGCACCTTCCTATCAGTGCCTTCCTTATGAGAGGAAGGCACTTATTTTCCTTTGGCACCTTCCTAGAAGAGGAAGGCGGCCTTCTATTGGCACCTTCCTAGGAGAGGAAGGCACTTGTCTTTCCTTGGTGCCTTCCTAGAAGAGGAAGGCGCCTACTTACGCTTGGTGCCTTCCTGGAAGAGGAAGGCGCCTACCTTCTCTACATTGATTCCGAAAGAAACAAAGTGCCAGGTCCATGAAAAGACCTCGACTGATCCAAATCTGACTAAATCAACTACAATTCCACAAAAACACACTAAAAACACATGAATTAGATAACATGCATAATTTCATCAAATAATTATATAATCATTCATAAACATATGCAATCCTTATTATACAACCGCATAATAATCAAGAAAATGTATACAAAATATGAGCATTTTTGATGCTCATCATCCCCCATGCCTAACATATGCCATGCCCTCGTGGCATCAAAACTATAGGTAGCCCTGTTGACCCCTCATCATTGTCATTTCTTGGTGGATCCGGCTGTACCTACGGCCCGTGTCTGCCTCTTCTATGCACTGGCATCTGGAGGTGTGGCTCCTCTTTTTCTACGTGGGGCTATGGGTGCTTGTCGGCTTTGCTTTCCTCATCCTGGCCGCTATCGGAGGTGATCTAGCCAACGTCATCTCTGCTACCTAAAATGTAGCTTCTACAGCTTGCCATAGGTCAACGTCTGAAGGTCTAACCACTACAAGAGGGATATCTAAATTATCCCTCTTGAGATGAACTACTTGGGCTTTGTACAATCGGGCTGCTTTAGGAGTAAGCCCTGCGTTCTCCTTTGCAATGGCAGTGGCTTCCAATTCGGGGCCATATACCCCCATCATTCAAAATACCTTCTTATCTTGGAGGGTCATCCCCGGGATGACCCATAAATCTCCCAGAACTGGTTGTCCTCTATCGGATTGACGTAGATACCAGAGTCCCCCTACATCCTCGAGGTTGCCTTCCTGGTCTCCTTAGCTATTATCATCTCTTTGAGCAGTCATTCAAACTATTTTTGCCTCTCTACGAATGGCTGCATATCCCACTCATCTTCTTCTGGCTCGACGAAGGTCACCTTCACCTTCTTTCGAGCCATCCTGGGCCCTTTTCCTTTGGCCTCTACAAAAAATGTGGTGGCTCGAATAGGGGTTTTCCCTTTCTCCCTGGTGGACATCTTCTCGCTCCGAGGGGCCTGCTCTACGGTCCCTGGAGCATTCTCTTCACTCTAGGGGACCTATGCTACCATCCCTAGGGGTGCTTCTTCACCCCCTATCTATCCTATGTTGACCCCTCAGGTTCTTCTCTTTCTTCCTTAGGTCCAAGGAGTTCTTCCTTATCCCCGTCCTGTCTACTATTGTTGGTCCTCGTCCTACTCTATATCACTCAGGTCGATGATAGGGGGTGTTGTGGGACTTCTTTCCCCTTCACTCCCAAAAATAGAGGAATTCTCCCCTACCTCTAGGCTGCTCTATCGAGCATCCGATCAAAATTCTCTCAAAGAGAATACTCATTCTATAGATGTGGGAGAATTCATCGGGACCTCTATTGCCCAGTCAGTTTGGGTCGATGCATCCCTTATTTCTATTCCCCTATCCTGGAGTTGTTGGTTCTCCTCCCGCAACTGTTGGACCAGCTGCTCGAGCTGGGTGATTCATCTTTCTCATTCTTCCAATTCCCCTCTATGCTCATTCTAGTAGTCCTCCAAAATTTTTGGGCCATCCAGCAATTGGTCTGCCACTCCAGCACTTCCTCCAAGGCTACGTCGACCTGATCATTGCTCCCGAAAGTCCCTACATCTTGTGGGCTCTAGTTTGTCAATTCCTAGAGGGTTTGGGCTGCAATGTCGACTTTCGAGTCATTCTCTTCTTCTTCTACCAAGAGGAGGAGTCACCATAGGCATTTCCTCCTAGGGACTAGTTCTGGTAGTCAAAACTCGGCCTCGCTGCTAATAAGCGGTGCTCCTTCCTCTTCATACTCGGGCACTAGGGAATGCCCTCTTTCCTCTATGCATTTGGGCACTGGTGAATGCCCTCTTTCTTCCATGAAATTGGGCAATGCCAATTGCCCGATACTTGCCATCTCCTCTGTAGGGCTTCCCTCTTCTTGCCCTATTTTGGCAATAACATCCTATTGCCTTTCTTGGCCGCCATCTCCCTCTACGTCGGGGTTCTACCTCTACGCTTCTGCATGGCGGACCAATGCTGATATCAGCCCATGGTGGGCCAAGGTGGATGGTGCTCCCTTATGGTACCTAGCCGCTTCTTCCTTCAGGGCATTTTCTAGGTAGAAGGGCACGTTCAACTTCCTTCCATGCACCAGGTGATTCAGAAACTGCACATGGTTAGTGTGCAAATGGGTATACTTCCCGGTGCATGTAAAGAATCGAGCAACCTGCTCGAATATCTTCCATAGATTCATGGGAAGGCTGCTTTTGGGTAGCCCTTCCTTATCTATCTACACATTTTCTCCTGGTAGTAGCACTTTGGCGTACGGCTTCAGCAGTCCACCTTTGTATATGCATTCACCTGTGAGGGGCAATCCAGTCGCCTACGAGATGTATTCGGGGGTGACCAAAATTTCTACCCCTCACACCTGAGCTACGTCACCCCTCAAGGAGGCAGCGAATTCCTTGGATACCTCCATATCCTAGCCCTAACTGACCAGGGTACAGTATTCGAACCATCCCTCGACCTCGAACTATGTTTTTACCATCCCCTGATTCCTTCCATATCACTCGGCTCATTCTTTTTCACCGCATGATTCTTCGACCTTCCTCCCATGGCGCCTTCCCTTACTACTGCTTTTTTTTTCTATCCTTACTTCTTCAGGAAGGCACCTTCTTATAGGGAAGGTGCCTAACCTTAGCATTTAATTCTAGGGTACACCTTTCGAGCCATATCATTGGCACGTGGTTCCAGCCATGGGGGTATATGATTTTTATGATGACAATATTTTTTTGGTACTGCATAATTTATGAATAATTATATAAATATTTGAGTTAGTATGCACGTACCTTATTTGGTGTTTCATGCATCATGAAGAGCATTGATTCACTAATTTGTGACATGGGGGAGGGGTATTTCATTTGTGTGATTACCTATGACTTTGTTTGATGTTTTTGAAATTGCCCCATTTATCTCAATATTTTTTTATTGGGGTGGATTTCCATCACATGGGCGATGGTGGTAATCTGATGTCGCTCGTTCATGTGGTGATTTCATTCTGATCGAGGCATCCATGAGACTTAAGTGTTGGTTGTACATGAAAGGCACTCTTTGGTACCTTCCCAATGTGGAAGGTACTTATGTGGTGCCTTCCTAATGTGGAAGGTGCTTATATGGTGCCTTCCCAATGTTGTCGATGCTCTTTGAATGGATGCACCTTTCGGTGGTGGAAGGCACCCTTTTGATGATGGTGCCTTCCTGCTATGGAAGGTGCTTCTGAATGGGTGCACCTTCCTGATGTGGAAGGCACTGCTGAATACCTACGCCTTCCTAGGGTGGAAGGCATCATTGTATACCTACGCCTTCCTAGGGTGGAAGGCGCCTCGGTCTGTATGCGCCTTCCTGATGTGGAAGGCACCTCGGCTTTTTTTTTTTTGTGGCGCCTTCCCCCATGGAAGGCGCCTATTTTTTTTTTTGGCACCTTCTTATAAGGAAGGCACCTTCTTCTTGTGGGGTGCCTTCTTTATAAGGAAGGTGCCTTCTTCTAGCGGGTGCCTTCTTCATAAGGAAGGCACCTTATTCTAGCGGGGCACCTTCTTCATAAGGAAGGCACCTTCTTTTGGCTAGGCACCTTCTTTATAAGGAAGGCACCTTCTTCTACACCTTCTCGATGTGGAAGGCACTTTATTCTTGGCAATCATGTTGTGATTGACTAGGAAAGGGTGATCAAGCCTTCTCAGTCTCGCTTCACGCTGCCTCAGCTTCTACCTACGAGTGTCGGTGTCGGAATGCTGAGCCGAATCAGGCCTGGTTTCCTAGATACCTATTCCTCATGTTGTCAGGTCCTCCACCTACAAAAACAAATGAAAAGAAAGAAAAATAAAGGTAGTTAGATGCATTCCATGCCTATTAGGCCCTAGATTAGGATGCCTATAGCTTGCATGTGGGCGTCATCCCTACAAAACACATCGTAAGAAAAAAACTAAATTAACTAATTTTGGTGAGCACCTCCATGCCCACCATTTTTCTTATTAAGAGTTTGGTCTGGATCTAACAAGATGGGGTCTCCCCCACGTCTATTATGGATTCCACCTATAAGGTTTTGGATGTGTTATAGGGGCACAGTCGGTGGCCATTGACCATTAACATGGTGTTGCTACCATCAATTGTTCTAACATGCACTACCCCATTCTTGATGAGCTCTACCACCTCATACGGTCCCATCCATATTTGCATTAATTTACCTTTTCTTTCCTAGAACCGAGAATCATACAACAACACCCATTCTCCTTCTTGGAACTGCTTCAGTTTAATGTGGCGATCATGCCACCACTTTCTTTGCTTTTGTATGATTTTTGTTCTCTACAAAGCGTCCATTCAGATTTCATCCAGCTGATCTAGCTGTCGAATCCTTTCTTTTTGAGCGTCATCCAAGCTCAAGTTCAATTCTGAAGCCATCCTCAATGTCTTGATTTCAAATTCAATGGGCATCATCGCACTCTTCCCATAGACCAGTTGGAAGGGTGTGAAGCCTGTGGTGGATTTCCACGTGGTATTATACGCCCAGACTGCCTTCGACAACCGTGTAGCCCAATATTTTTTGTGTTGTTGCATGGTCTTCATCAGGATGTTCTCTATTTCTCTATTCGTCACTTCCACTTGCCCATTTGCCTATGGATGGTAGGGTGTAGTTTTATTGTGCCAAACTTTGTATTGCTCCATCAGCTCCTTGATCAACTTGGAGGTAAATTGAGGCCCTTGGTCTATTGTTATCTCTCTAGGGACCCCAAATCATGTAAAAATATGGGCAAATAAGAAATCGGTGACTGTTCTTTCTTTTGAATCTCTCAACGCTTGAACTTCAACCCATTTGGTGACGTAATCTATATAGACCAAAATAAACCTCCTCCCTATTGAAGGTGGATTAATTGGTCCCACGAAGTCCATGCCCCACTTATCGAAGGGTTCCAGGTGTACCTGAGGCTGGAGGGGCATTTCATCTCGATGGGTTGGTCTACCCATTCTTTGGCATTCATCGCACTTGTTGGCGTACGCAGCCGCATCCTTGAACAGAGTGGGCCAAAAGTACCCAACCTATAGGATTTTGTAGGTAGTTCATTTCCCTACAAAGTGTCCTCCGCATGGTTCATCGTGACATGCTTTGAGTACTTCTGAGAACTCCTATTCTGCTATGCATCTCCTTATAATCTGGTCACATCCTATTTTGAATAAGAGGCCATCAATCCATAGGAACGATGCACTTTTCTCTATGACCACCTACTTTTCTCGAAAAGAGAGAGCAGGTGAGGTTCTTTCGATGGCCAAGTAATTGGCTATATCTACGTACCATAGGATTTGCTCACTAATGGTGAACAAATGTTCATCCAAAAACTGGTCTTCCACTATTGTATGGTCTATCGGTATCAATCTGGATAGAAAATCTGCTACGACATTGTCTTTGCCTAGTTTGTCGACTATTGTGATGTCGAATTCCTATAGTAACAAGAGCCACCTGATAATTCTTTCACCAATGGCCGGCTTGCTCATCAAGTATCTGATAGTCGCATGGTCCATGTGGAAAAATACCTTATACCCGATGATATAATGGTAAAATTTGTTTATGGCATGCACAACTGCAAGGAACTCCTTCTCCGTCACCGTGTAGTTGAGCTCGGCTCCTACCAAGTTTTTGCTGACATAGTAGATGGCATAAAATTCTTTGCCATCCTTCTATCTGAGGACTGCTCCAATCGCATTGTTGGATGCATCACAGTAGATATGGAATGGTATGGCCCAATTTGGTCCTCTTAAAACTGGTGTGGATATCAGTTTCTCTTTAAGCAACTGAAATGCTTCTTCGTAGTCTTCCATCCAATTGAACTCCACATCTTTAGATAATAGAGTGTGTAGTGGTTTTGCAATTTTGTTGAATTTGATGATAAATCATCGGTAGTACCTGATTGATCCAAGAAAACTCCTCACCTCTCTCTACATTCTAGGGCTGGGTAGGTCTCTGATGACCTCAATTTTTCTTTTATCAACCTTTATTCCTTCTACGGAGAGGTGGTGTCCCAGTACGATGCCTTCTTGCATCATCATAAAGCATTTCTCATTGCTCAGGGACAAATTGTTTTCCTTGCTTCTTTCGAGCACTCTTTCCAAGTTCGTCATTGCTTCATCAAAGGTTTCTCCATAGACGGTGAAGTCATCCATGTATACTTCGACCGCGTCTCCCATCATGTCTAAAAATATGCTAAGCACCACCCTTTGAAAGGTGGCAGGTGCGTTGCATAATCCGAAAGGTAATACCCGATAGGCAAACGTTCCCCATGGGCAGGTGAACGTTGTCTTATCCTGATCCTCTTCTCCTATCTGGATCTGGTTGTATCCATTGAATCCATCCAGGAAGGAGAAATACTTCCTCCTAGAGAGTGTATCCAAGACTTGATCAATGAACGGGAGCGGGAAGTGGTCCTTCTTGGTCGCTTTGTTTAACGCTCTGTAGTCCACATAGATTCACCACTTCCCATTCTTTTTAGGGACTACCACTAACGGTGATACCCACTCACTATCAAAAATTGGATAGATGAATCCGACAGTCAAGAGTTTTTGTAGTTCTTCCTTGACAATGTCTTTCATTGCCAGATTCATTCTTCTCTATGGTTGCCTGCTTGGAGTTGCTTGATCATCGAGGTATATACGATGGGTACAGATCTCTGGGCTGATACCCTTCATATCTGAGTAATCCCATGCAAATGCCTATTGGTGTCTAACCAGGAGCTCTTCTACTTTCGTCAATTGTGTGGGAGTCAACCCACTGCTGACATTCAATGTTCTTCCTGGCCCGACGTGTATCTGCTGAACGTGGTGATCTTGGGCACCAGCCAATGATGATCCAGGTGTGGATATGGAGGACTCCCCATGGAGGAACTCCACAATAGCACCATCTTCATCTTCTTCTACCAACTCATCCAACGTCATCATCGGTTGGATCATGGATAGCTCAGGATTTTCATGCTCGATCAACATGGGTTCTCCTAATGAGTCGACGGACTACGTTGGGGTGAAATAGTCAACCTTTTAATATTTCGTCCATCGAAGATGGTCATCAGCCCATCTCGATAGCTGATGTAAGCATCAGCTATTGCCAGCCATGGCCTTCCCAAGATGAGCGGGTAACCGCCTAACCTAGTTTTAGATTGCAAGACTAAAAAGTTGGTTGGGTATTCCCATGCATTGACTATCACTATTACGTCTTCCAACATTCCTTTTGGTGCCATGGTCGATCGATCGGCCAGCTATAGCACTATCATAGTGGGTTTCAGGTTCATGAGTTGTAGCCTCTACATGGTCTCCTAAGGCATTACATTGATGGCTGCTTCGAGATCGACCAACGTATTGGATAGGGAATGTCCCTCAATTTTTATAGTCAGCATCGGGCTGCCCGAGTCTGCATACTTAGGATGGCACATTTTTCCCATCATCAAATCTGCTAGTTTACCCATGACATTGATAGTCTGGGTTGCTCTTCATCCTGGCTTCCTTAGACACATCTCTCTTATCACCTTGGTATATATCGAAACATCTCGGATGGCTTGAAATAATGGAATTGTCATGGTGAGGTTCTTCAAGCTAGACAAGATATCAAACTTTGGTTGTGTTACTTTCCTCTATTCTTGCAGCCGATTGGGAAATGGAGCCTTTGCTCTCTCAGGCATTTCTTCTATCACCTCTTCTACAAGAGGTGTTTCTCCTACCTCTTCCTCCTCTTCTACCAGTGGAGGCATTCCTACTCCTAGCTGTCTACTAGACCTAAGCTGAATATGGTACATCGGATACATCTCACCCTCCATGTTGTATGCTGGTTGGTTCACCCTATTATTAGGATTTGTCATCGGTTGTGCGGGTAGCTACGTAGGTCTCACTACTGGCAACATCGGTAAATTCTTTTGGGGGTGAGCTGGTGCTACATTCTATGGAGCCTGATTCCATGTAGTGTGGCCTCTCCACTACTGCCCAGGATATGGATATGGCATCCATGGTTCTCTGGTTCGAGAATGTTGTTGGGGGTGCATTGGACCAGGGTGATGGCCCCCACCACCCCATGTTAGGTGGTTGAGGTGGGCCTTGGGGCATGTATGGTCCTCCCCCATATGATGACATTTTAGTTGGCATATTCCCCATAAGGGGTTGTGGCCAACTCTTTCGATTGCCTATGAAATAGGCATCCATGCTTTCAACATCCTCCTGATTACTAGGCAGTTGTGGGCACAATCGAGTTTTATGGTTCAGCCTACAAACTATGCATACTCTGACTTTGTTCTCTGGGCATGCATTCTTTGCATGCTTCCCTCTACATTTTGGATAGAAATAAGCCAATGCTGCTTCATTTTCTTGCTTCTTTTTCTCTAACAGCAGCGTATCCATCTGCAATGCTAGAGATGAGAGCATTTCGCTCTTTAAATCTTCCAACATGTTACCTATTTCTATCTTCGTGATTGAAGCAGTCACTTTCATGGTTCTAGAAGTGGTCTTGCCTCTCCTTCTTGAGTAGTTTCGGCATAGTTGTCGGATGTCTTCCATAGCATGCTGGTAGACATCACCTCCAAAAATCATGTTAAGAGCCTCCAGTGATTCATTGGTAAGTCCTCTCAAAAATATGCTTTTGAGGGACTTATCAGATAGTTTCGTGTGAGGAGATCATTGAAGATTGAAGTTGAATCTCTCCCAGTATTCCTTGAGAGACTCATCTTCTTTCTACATCATGCTCAGGACCTCTTCTCTAGAGTCTCTTGCTCTCCCAAAATCTTGGTATTGCTCTAAAAAGAGCTTCTTCATTTGATCCCAAGTGGCAATGTGTTTGTCTCCCAGACCGATGAACCATCATAGAGCTGCATCATCCAATGTGGAAGGAAAGAGTTTCAACTTCTGCGTATCAGATTTGTAGTCCACAGACCTGCATAAGACATCAAACTTAAATAAAAATAGGTCAGGGTCCTCAGTTGGGTATCCTCTGAAGGTCGAAAGGTGAGCAGGGGATATGTTTTTCATTTTGGTATCTCCTACTCCTTCATCAATCGAGAAACTAAATCCAGATGAGACTTCTTCATTGTCAGCCATTTTTTTAGGAAATGCGGTCTCTAATGCAGTATTTATGGCCTTACGATCATTTAAGACTTTTTGAGTCAAGGCTCTAAGGTTGTCTGGTGTTATCATCCGATCTTCTACAACTTTCCACAATAGGGCTTCCTCTAAGGGTGTCCTATTAAATAGGGGATTTATGATGATTCGTTCTTCCCCAAGTTGATGGGATGAGGAGGCACTTTGCACAAAGTGTGGATCCTCACTCCAATGGATTGTTGGAGGTGGGTCGGGTGAGTCTAATTCAAATTTAGAATGTTTGGCTGACTCAGGTTCTGGTGGATTGGTTTTTATAAACCGACCATCAGGTCCTCTTCTTCTCGAAGAACTCATACAAGGTCAGATGGAAGGTTTCTAGGTATTGTAAATAATCTAGTTGAGATGCTTCCCTGACAATGGTGCCAAAATGTTGTGGGCCAAACAAGGTTAACTTCTTTCCTACTTTTGTCACATGCCCGTGCATTTAATTTATCAACCCAGGGAGCTTCGTAAACTTGCGAAGGGTCTTGAACAAGATTGCTTACAATACCACTTGAGATGAGTCCGCTAGTTCTACTATTGGGGGGTGTTTCAATGGTCATCAATCATTCATACACTCCTCAATAATTTACGTAAAAATAATTAAATCTACAGAAAGGAAATATTCATGCATTCCTAGAAATAAACCTATTGCAATACTAGAAATAACAATGCGATAAACAATCTTATAAAAGTGGTAAACTAATCTAGAAAACACAAGAAAAATAGGGGAAGAAATACTGGCTTGGAGTGGGCCCAGGCTCCAGTAGCTTCCTCCCAACTGAACACGCACTTAGAAACTCTTAGAACTATATTATAATTATCAAAGTATTACAATGCTTCTTCTATATATCTCTCTACATTTACTATCAAAATATTCTATATATCCTCAGAGAGGTCTACATGTGTTTATATAGCACACCCATAGATCTTCTGTTACAAAGAAGTTATAATAATCGATTCATTCCAGACTAAACTAAGATAGTCTGGTAAATGTGATCGACGTCTACTAAAATTGGCATTCATTTCTAATGGTGGCATGTTCACTGATTGGTTTGTGCTTCACCTGGCATTGGTAGGATATTCTCATACATCGATGTGATCCCCAATTTAACTCTACATGATGTAGAGTTGGAACTGCACCAGTCTCTATTGTCCATGTCATGCTTGTCTAGTCAACGGGTGAAGAACAAGGGCGCCTTCCCTATGAGGAAGGTGCCTAAGTATGTCGAGTGCCTTCTCTATGCGGAAGGTGCCTTACTACCATTGGTGCCTTCCTGGAAGAGGAAGGCGCTTACCTTCTAGTGGTGCCTTCATGTCGATGCCTTATGAGAGGAAGGCACTTATTTTCCTTTGGCACCTTCCTGGAAGAGGAAGGCACTGGCCTTCTATTGGCACCTTCCTAGGAGAGGAAGGTGCTTGTCTTTCCTTGGTGCCTTCCTGGAAGAGGAAGGCGCCTACTTACGCTTGGCGCCTTCCTGGAAGAGGAAGGCGCCTACCTTCTCTGCGTTGATTCCGAAAGAAACAAAGTGCCAGGTCCATGAAAAGACCTCGACTGATCCAAATCTGACTAAATCAACTACAATTCCACAAAAACACACTGAAAACACATGAATTAGATAACACGCATAATTTCATCAAATAATTATATAATCATTCATAAACATATGCAATCCTTATTATACAACCGCATAATAATCAAGAAAATGTATACAAAATATGAGCATTTCTGATGCTCATCATAGATTCATGCATGAGTCATCCTTATCCTAGCCAAGGTTGCATGATCAATGGATATTAGGTCCCCTATAGTTCTGGCTATGCCCTACAACCAATATTCATTGAATAACAGGGCAGGTAGACTCGGGAGACGAACCCAAATAGGGGTAATGTTAATATTTTGCTTTTCAAGTTCAAAGTATTCACCACATCATCTGATAAAAAGGCTCCTTTTGCCAAAAAACCAAGGACCTCCTATTAAAATGTGGTTAACATCCTCCATATTTTCAAAATAGATAATGAAGAACCTTCGATTTAGAGCTACCAACTCCAAGATACCTACCGGTCGCCATTTACTCGTCGCCCAAGCCCTGATAGTCTCCATGTTCGACCTACCTCCCAAAAACATGCCTACCAGGGAGAATTCTTCCATTGAAAGAAAGGGCTCATGGAAATTTTTGGGGCCAAAATTTTATTATTTACTGGAACTAGGGGCAGAAGAGAGATAACCTCATTTCTTTTTCCTCTAAGAGTCTCAGCAAAAGACAACCACTTCTTGGGCCCCGCATTGTCATTTTTTTTTTGTCAGGGTTTTTTTGAGGAGGGTCGGGCCCCCGCATGATGCCCACCTCCAAATCTACCATAGCCTGATCGCCTTCCTATGGATCCTTGCTTGATCCATGATCAAGGTTCCCACCCACACCTTCCATACCTACTCTACCTCTACCACCTTGGCTAATATTCTTTCCCAGAAAATTCAAACCCTCACTCTCGCCGCACCCGCTAAACCTCAGCTCACTCATTCCTGATGATGCAATGCCTTCATAATTAATTTTATAAAGGTACTTTTAATATATATTTATTATTATTATTATATATTTTTTTATTATTATTTTTTTTAAATCAGTGATAAGAATACAAGCACAAATTAGAAAATAACAAGCAACTTACAATTCACAATCAAGCAATGTCAGGCAGAATGCAATGCAAATACTATGATGGGCTTCCATGCACCCACGGACCAAGGTGCACATGGCATAACATCATATCCCACTTACCTGGTGCTTCCAATTTTTTTCCTTGGTCAAGGGAGTGGGTGTTTACTTATGTATCCGACATGAAACCCTGTATCTACATCACAAAACTAGAGCCGAATCATATTCTTTCAAGTAAATTAAACAAAAATAGCGGGGAGGTGACAGATCAAATCTTGTTGCTTCTAGAAATCTTAGTTTCATTATTTTTGCATGATCGAATATCTGAAAACCTACAACAACAAAATATATAACATAGATCATATTTAAAAGGTATATTTAAAATAAGAAACCCTTTGGGGGTCCCACTGTGATCACCATTTTGTAAAGCAAAAATTGACAACACCAAGATAACAATAAAAGAACCAACACAAAAGATATTGCACAATGAAGAAATAATATTTTATTAATATTGTGGGAGCCTTGATCTCCAATGTTACAATATGATGTGTATTTATACAATAGTTACAATGGAAAGGTTTTGAAAACCCTCATTCACAAAGGATATTTGGTGTCTTATGCATCATCTTTCACTCAAAACAAGTTGTGGGTGGGATTGAGTATCTCTACAGGATCACCCTAGCTACAACAACCTTCAAAGATATGATATTTATACCTACAAATAGATCAACAATAGAAAATAGGTCAATTAAAAATGTGAGGGCTCTACTATGTGAGACCCTCAGAATAACAAATCTTCTAAAAAACCTAATTGCAGTAATAGTAAAATGTAAGAAAATATAAAAAACTTAGATTGTAACACTATGACCCTTTTACCTTGTTAAATAATACATGATTTACCTGATTTGTGCTTCTACTTCTGTGATTTGATGGTGCACGAATGCTCAAAAGCATTCGAGCATTTATCGATGTCAAACTAGGGGTTGGGAAACGCCCTAGAGAATATTTGAAGGGTTGTGAATACCCTACATCATTCTTGGAACTCTCAACAACATTCGAGGGATGTTAGGGGGAGTTCAAGGGTTTTTTTGGATGATACTGCATAATCAGATCTGGTTTTCAAGGGTTCCAGCGATGGAAACAAAGGATATGGTGGTGGCGATGGAAGATAATGATAACAATATACTAGTGTTTAGGGCAAGGATGGATGGCAAGGGTTTAACTTCTCAACAAATAAAATGACCTCTTAACTACTAAGCTGTTCAACCCTCATTCAAAAAAGTGAATGACTTTTTATAACTTTGCCTTCAACATGTTAGGGTTTCGATGACATCAATGGGTGGTTGAGATTAAATCATGATGAAGGGCTAATATTGTGCATTGATATGTGACACGGATTAAGTTAGTGGATGGTTGAGATTAAGTCATGATGAATGGTTGTGATTTATTCATACATATATATATTTATATTAAATATATAAATATAAATATAAAATATTTATATTTATATATAATATAAATATATATATATACATAAATAAATAATGGATGGTGGTGATTGGACGATGCATGTATGAAAAGCGGCTAGGATTTGGTGTCTACATAGGGTATTTAGGGGAATTAAAGAGGAAATAGAAGAATTTAGAAGGATTTAGGGGAATTAAAGAGAGGACATTGGGAATTTGAAGGATTTTAGAGGAATTTGGAAGACTTGGAGAGAGATTTGAGAGGAATTTAGGATTTTGGAGGAAAGGGATTTAGGGAATTTAGAGGAAACTAAAGAAATTAGAGAGAATTACGAAGAATTAGTGGAGGAATTGGGGATTTTTAAAGGATCAAGAAGAAGTTGTAAGAGAATTAAGGAATTTGGGAGGAAAGTGAGAAATTTGAAAGGAAAGTGAGGAATTTGGGGGAAATTAGAAGAAATTGGGGACTTTGGTGGGTTGATTGGGGATTTCATGAAATGACTTCAAATAATTATAAAATTGACCCTTTATTGGTGTCTACAAGGCCTTCCCTAATGGAATAGAAAAGGGAATTTAGGTTAGATTGGGGTATTTATTCTCATACTTCATTTGATGTTGGTGGTGCCAATGGACCTCTATCATTCCATGTGAGGAATGTTCTAGGGGGTGGTGGTGGAGGTGGAGCAGCCATATTATAGACTATGGTTTGTCTTCATGAAAATGTTGCAAGTGGTGGCAGAAACTCTTATCATAATTTGTAGATGCAAAAACTTAATCATAGGTTCTTCGTCTAGTTATTTTTAGGTTTCTTGTATAATATGGAGTCATCAAGTGAATGCAGCTTCATCCTTGTAGGCAGCAAATCCACCTCCAAGAAGAAGAAGAAATGATTTTTGGATTTGCATAATTTTTTTTAGTTTTGTTAATTTTTTATTAAAATGTACAAGTGTCAAAACACACAAGTAGGTGTAAAACATACAAGGTTTGCAAATGTACAACTTGAAATGTCAATGAAATTAGGTGAAATGTGCATTTGGGATGAATTTGATAAAAATCAAATTAGACTTAGTAAAACCTTATAATGATACGCAGATAAAAGATAAGATAATGCTTATAATGAAAAATCTAATCTAATAAATATGAATTTTGTACACTTGGAGAACCTAGCCGACGGCTAGGTTTGCTAGGTTTGGTATGTAGCATGACTCCCCTCCTCGGAAAGCTTTGTCCTCAAAGCTGGAAATGTCTGGAAAATACTTTCGAGGTTCCCATGTAGCATCGTCCTCTGGTAGGTCTTGCCATTTGATGAGAAATTCTTGAATCTGGCATGACCTTAGTCTTCGTATTCTATGTTGTAGGATTTCTTTAGGTTGGAGATGTATGTGTCCTTCCTCATCGAGCATTGGTAATTCTGATTGACTTTGTACTTTCTGACCAATTACTTTTTTGAGACACGAAACATGAAATACTGGGTGTATTCGTGATGATGAGGGTAGCTCTAACTGATAGGCTACTTCTCCAATGCGGCGCACAATTTTGTAAGGACCATAGAATCTTGGGGCCAACTTTTGACTGGTCTTTATCCTTAACGATGATTGTTTGTAGGGTTGCAACCTTAGGAAAACCTTGTCACCTACATTAAAAGTTCGCTCTGACCGGTGCAAGTCTTGTTGTTGTTTCATGCGATTTTGTGCTTGGAATAAATTCTCTTTGAGGATGGTGAGTGTAGACTGCCTTTGTTGAAACCAATCATCCACTTTGGCTACCTTGGATGAACCTGGTACGTAATCTGCTACTATTGGAGGCTTGGTACCATACAATGCTTCAAAAGGAGACATTTTAATTGAGTAATGGTAAGAAGTATTGTACCACCATTCTGCCAATGCTAGCCATTGGCTCCATTGATATTGTTTATCTTGAACGAAACATCGTAAGTACGTACCCAAACATTTGTTAACTACTTCGGTTTGACCATCTGTCTGTGGGTGGTAAGCTGAAGACATGTTCAATTTGGTACCACTAAGTCGAAATAATTCCCGCCAAAAGTTACTAGTGAAGATGGGATCTCTATCACTTACAATATTTTTGGGCATACCATGTAATTTGAAGATTGAATCCATAAATACCTTTGCCACCTTGCTTGCGGAAAAAGGATGTTGTAAAGCCTGAAAATGAGCGTATTTGGATAACCGATCTACGACTACGAAGATTACTTGTCCTGCCCTCTGATTTAGGAAGACCTTCAATAAAATCCATGGATATATGTTCCCACTGACGCTCCGGGATGGGTAATGGTTGTAACAACCCTGGTGATTTAACTGTTTCTCCTTTATTGCGCTGGCAAACTTCGCATTCGGCTACCCATTGTTTGACTTCTGCTTTTAATCCTTTCCAACAAAATGATTGTTTGACCCTTAAATATGTCTTCAAAAATCTTGAATGTCCTACTGATGGAGAAGCGTGTGATTCGTCGAGGATCTTTGATTTGAGTTCTGAATTGTGTGGAATGTAAATGCGGTTCTTTTTTCGAAGGATTTTATCTTCATAAGAGAACAAAGGGTGTTTAGAGGACCCTATAGATAATTCTTGAATTATCTGAGCAGTTTCGCTATTGGACAACCATTCATCTTGTAATTGAGTCACCCATTGGGAGCAGGGACCTGAAATAGCGTTAATGATTACTTCGTCTTCATATTTCCTGGATAGCGCATCGACGGCTACATTTTCCTTCCCCTTCTTGTATTCGATAACAAAATCATAACCCAATAGTTTGGTTAACCACTTATTTTGTTTCGGATAGGAAAACCTTTGCTCAAGAAAATGTTTGAGACTACTATGATCTATTTTTATAATGAAGCGACTACTGATTAGGTAGTGTCTCCATTTTTCTACTACGTGAAGAATAGCCAACATTTCTTTTTCGTATGTTGATCTTCCCAAATTTTTCTCGGAGAGTTGTTTACTTTCAAATGCCAACGGATGACCTTCTTGCATTAATATAGCCCCAATTCCTGTTCCTGACGCATCACATTCGATAATAAATGGTTTGTGAAAATTGGGAGTTGCTAAAACTGGAGTTGTACACATGGCCTCCTTAAGAGCTTCGAAGGCTTGAGTAGCCTCTTCCGACCAACGAAAAGCATCCTTCTTTGTGAGTGCTGTGAGAGGTGCTGCAATCTTACCATAATTTTGTACAAACTTGCGATAGTAGCCCGTGAGACCCAAAAAACCATGAAGTTTCTTGATGGTTTTAGGTAACGGCCATTCTTGAATTGCCTTAATCTTATTGGGATCGACTTTGACGCCCTCGTGTGAAACTATATGACCAAGATACTCGACTTCTTGGACACCAAATGAACATTTGGAACGTTTGACAAATAACTTTTCTTTGTGTAAAATGTGAAGGGCTTTATCCACATGATGTAAATGATCCTTCCATGTTTTGCTATATATGAGAATGTCATAAAAAAAAACTAACACAAACTTACGGAGGAGTGGACGAAACACTTGGTTCATGAGACTTTGGAATGTGGATGGTGCATTGGTGAGACCAAAAGGCATGACCAAAAATTCGTAATGACCTTCATGAGTACGAAAAGCAGTTTTGGGAATATCTTCTTCTCGAACACGGATTTGGTGAAATCCTGAGCGAAGGTCTAATTTTGTAAAAAATTTTGCACCATGCAGCTCATCTAGTAGGTCATCTATGACGGGGATAGGAAATTTGTCCTTGATAGTGAGTTTATTGAGAGAACGAAAATCAGGACACATACGCCAAGAGTTATCTTTTCGTCGAGCCAGAACTACAGGTGAGGAATAAGGGCTAGTGCTGTGACGAATGACTCCATGATCTAGCAGATCTTGAATGATCTGTTCGATTTCTGTCTTTTGTGGTTGAGGATAGCGGTAAGGACGACTGTTAGGTGGGACACTCCCTGGAATCAAATGGATGGCATGGTCATGAGATCGTTTAGGTGGTAATCCTTTAGGTTCTTGGAAAACCTCTTCGTAATTTGTTACGATGTCTCATAAATCTGGAGCAGTAATATCCGAAGTTGCTCGAGATTGTTTTTCCAAACAATTAATTTGAGCTATAAATCCATATCCACCCTTTTTTAATATCTTCTCCATACTATGAGAGCTCACCATTTGTGATGGAGGAGTAGTAATGCCTTGTAAGCGAATGACTCGTCCGTTTTCCTTCCATTCCACAAATAATTTTTTGAAATTGAAGCTAACCGTGTCTAATGTTTCCAACCATTCAACTCCCAAAATGACATCAGAGTTCCCTAAATTCATGACGAAAAGGGATCCAAACCATGTATAAGTTCCCATTTTTATGGAAACTTGAGACGTTCGACCAACACATTGCGCGTTCACCCCGTTGGCTACTAGAACCTGGAATTTGTCTTTGTTGGAAGAGTTAATGAATAAATTCAAAGCTTTTGTTGTTTTGATGTCGATAAAATTGTGGGTACTTGCCGGAATCAATTAGCACATTCACCTTTTTCTGGCGAGAGAAATCCTCGGTACCTTGATGGTATGGTGGGCGGTTAACCCCATGAGGGCATGCACGGAGATCGCCATTGTATCCTCTTCCTTCTCTTCTAGAGTACTTGGTAGTTCTTCTTGCATAGGTTCTTCTTGGTGGTAAGTTTCTTCCTCTTCTCCTTCATATTGATCGCATTCAATATGAAAGTTTTGTTTTTGGGCACATGCTTGTTCCCTGGGATGATGAGTGCGACATTTATAGCAAAAGTATCTTGATGGTTGATCATTTCTACTGAAAGGAATTGTTGCGATATGAAGGACGACTATAAGTTTCACGTCGTGCATACAACTGAATTCTCTTCTCAACCAGCTTGGCTATTCTTATACAATCGTTCAACGAGGTTGGATTTTGAATGTCCACCTCCACCCTAATATTTTCTTTCAATCCATTGCAAAAAGCTCCTACCATTGTGTCGAGGCCGAGGTCTAATGTATATGGTAGTAAACTTGGTGAATTTCGAAACGAACTCGCTAACCGATCCTTCTTGTTTAAGAGATAACAGTCTTACTGTGTATGACGATGTAGCTCCTTCATCAAATCTTTCTAAAAAATAGGTAGTGAATTTTTTCCAGTTAATAGTAGCTCCTTTCTCTCGCTTAAGCCATACGAACCATTGGTAGGCCTCAGTGCCTAATTTTGATGCAGCGAAAGGGACTTTATCAAAATCCTTAATTTGGTATAAGTCGAGAATGCCTTCCATTTTGGCTATCCAACCACGAGGATCATGACCCTCAAAAGTGGGCATATCAATGCGTGGAAAATTATTAGGGCCTCTCGGTTGGTGATAACCCATATCCCTTTCCTGATCTTGGTTATATCGCTGTCTATGATAGCGATCCCTGTAATTATTTGGATTGCCTCTTCGCTGCTCCCAATCGTCATCCTGGTCGTCATTTTCTTCATTCCTTTGTGCATGGGAGTGATTTTGGGGATTAGTATTGGGATTAAGTCGGTTTTGTGCGCTCACTAGGTCTTTTAGGTTGACACTAATTTCGTGCATACCATCTAGTAAGAGTCGAAGAGTTTCATCCGTGGTAATGGCCGAGTTACTTGAGTCTCCTTGTGTGATGTTTTCGTGAGTTGGGGGAGGGTTAGTAGCCATAGGGTCTACCAGTGGATGATGTGGATTATAACTACCAATTTTGAAAGGAGAAGGAGAATTTTTTGTACCTAGGCTTCGATGAGGTCTTCGTGCATTGTTATTGGTTGTCTCCGAGCTTGATAGTCGACCGTCAGATCCTTTGGTCCAACTTCTACTCATGCACTTTTCAAAATTTCCTGCTTAGTAATCCTTGAGCTTCGATTTCTGCGACAATTCGGTTGAATTTGGCAAAAATTTTGTGTTCCGCTTCAACTGTCGCTCCCACTGCGACGCGGATTTGAATTTGGGTGGCCTCGGGACAACTTTCAACAATTTTTTCAATTTGGACAATGCCAACAACTTTTTAGCAACTTCTCAATTTTGCAACTTTTCAATTTTGACTGGGACTGACTGGACGATTTCAGCAACTTGGACAACTTTTTAGCAACTTTTCAATTGTGACTGGGACTGACCGCAAGACAACACGTACTGCTACGACCGAACAACGAGGAACCCAAAATGGATGTGGAAGACCCTGATCAAGACACGTGGGACACAGATTGTGAGACACGACAAGAACAGCTGGACGAAGAACGACGCCATGGAAGATGATCAAAATATTGAGACGTGACGAAGGACAGCAAAGAGTGAATTGACACTACAGGACGTAGTGATAGGATCGACAGTGAAGACACAAACAGGGCTGGAGTGGACAAGACAAGACACGATGACAACTGGACGGGACTCGACGATAGCCGAGACTGAAATGGACGGACAACAACGGGACGCGATGACAATCGGACCGAGACGAACAAACAACGAGGAGGCTACACACGAAGGACTCCCGATGTGTGATCAAATTCACAATGTAGAAGGGGGAGTAAAGTGTTTTAAAAATTTCTATACTCTGGATACAACAAATGTGGGATAAACCGTAAACTGACGTGCAAAAACAACTTAATTTTTCTGACGTCAGCATTGTAAATTAACTAAAAACCTTAGTGTTGCCCTTAATTGAATAAAATTGCAATTTTTTGATTGGTTGACGGCGACGGAAGGAAGAGCAGTGTTGTTTTTGTCAGATTTTTGAGCAATTGAAGGGATCTGTTTTCGCTGGATGCAGTGTTATTACTGCGGTGGAACACAGATGCCGATGGATGCTTCAAACGTGCAAAGTTGTGCCCCAAACTAGCATGCAGTATGGTGACCCCGACTGCGTTTGGAGATGGAAACAGTCGCAAGAACGCCCCAAATGGAGATGACGCCTACAGAGTGCGAAGGAAGCCTGTGGTTTCTTTAGGATCGAAGGTGGATACTGATACCACTTGCAGAGGAACTTCTGCGGTTCCTCTAAATTATATTTCTTTGTCAATAATAAAATTAGATCGGACGCATAAACAAACCAAATACAGATACATAGAATAAACCAAAGGAAAACTTAGATAAATGCAATCGCCACTTAAGGTGGGCTCTCCCTCATCGTAAAGGCTCGATGCGGATACGCAGATAAAAAATAATGATAGATGATGCTTATAATGAAAAATCTAATCTAATAAATATGAATTTTATACACTTGGAGAACCTAGCCGACGGCTAGGTTTGCTAGGTTTGGTATGTAGCACAAATTAGACTTAGTAAAACCTTATAATGAATTGTTTTGAGATAATTTGTGATGGCAGTTGTAAGTAATGTGATGTCTCAAAAATTGCTTTGGAATGGCCTGGGTATGCATTATATAGCCCCCATTCAATTTTTGAAGAGTTCCTATTAGTTCATTGATAGTTTTGAATTGTTCATTAATGAGTTCTTGATTGTTCATGTTATCCATTGTTGAGTCCATTATTGAATCCATTGTTGTGATAAATAATGCATTGTAGATGAAGGTTCTACAATGAATATATCAGTAAGACTCTTTGATTCCATGTCCTTGTAAATTCCATTATACATTTTGGGTATTGCAGGTTGAGTGATTAGTGTTGAATGCATAACTTGTTATGTTATTTAATGGAATTGCATTAGAAATGGCTCTGATCATCCTACGGACTTAGTGTGAGGCTATGAAATGATTGCACAGTAATTTATGGTTGTAAATATATATTTCTAGGTAGTTGTATGATTTCTAGAAATATCTTTGATGATTATAATTAATTACCAGTGAATTAGGGTTTGCATGTTGGAGGGAAAGTAAGTAATTATCATAGGAAAACATCCTAAAACTTGTCTTGAAGAGAATGGTTGTGCAGGTTGGTAAATCTAAGTGTAATTTGTAGCAAGGGTTCATGCAATCCATACATAAGCTGTAACAAATCATACAAGGGGTCATTTACCCGATTTGGTAATAATATTGCAATATATAACTTGCCAAATAAGAAAATTTTGGTGTTTTAGAGAAATCGATTACAAAACTGATCGATTTAAGTTGCAAAACCTGTTCCATTGAATTGACTAAGTGGAAAATCATACAAGTGATAGTTTTGTATGATTTGGATCATACAACTATATGATTTGGTGATCGTACAAGCTATTTTGGCAAGTTGATAAATTGCACAAGACAAACCGTACAAGTTGTACGATTTGGGCAAGTTAGTTTTGAGACTTTGGAAATAATTTCTAGACCTTATAAATAACCTCCCCACATAGTAATAATACACTCGTATGTTACATTTTTATCCATTAACATAGTTGGAAGGACCCATTACCATTTTATAGGTTGCACCAAACTATGCTACATTTGGTGTCATTGCCTTATCAAACTTCGGCAATTTTATTAAAATGGGTCAAAATTGTTGCAATCGAGAAGATATTACAAAGTTAAAAATTGTGAGTACCATTAAATTGGATGTGAATGACAAACACAAGTGTGTAAATAAGTAGGATATAGAAACAAGGAGAAGATATCCCAGTTCGAAGGAGCACAAGAATTACTTAAAGAGTAAACGTGAACAATGTTGAACACAATACACATGAACTAGTGATAAAACAAATATGGAAATATATTGAATGAGATATTGAGAGGTTGGATACATTACTGATCAAAATGAAAGGATATGAGCAAGAAGCACCTAGATTTAAGGAGAACATTAGCATCAGTGAAGACGTTAATGTGGAAACTATGTGAGGTCAAGGTGAGTGGATGGTAACACCTAAGAAATTGGTAGATAGGTTGCAAAGAAGTGTAATGTATGGGATTCATGCACTAGAGCAATAACATATGAGGTCTCAAGAGGAAAGACCAAGGGCACAATCTACACACCAATGAATGAGGTTATGGAGTGAAGATATACAAGATATTGGTAGATGATTGTTTGGTGAGTATAAGATACCTCAAGTAGATGCTTTCGATGAGGACCAGTAGAGTGAGTCACCTATAAGGAGGAATAAATAAAGGATTCTAGGAGATACTTCGTCAAGTGAAGATTAAGAACCACTAGTAATAGGAAACTTAGGCAATCAAGAAGGAAAGAAAATATGCCCACCCTTTATGGGTGAAGGAAAGAAAGACCCGATGATACACATCGGGACATGCATAACCATTTGGAAAGAAAATGGTTTGGACCAACCAAATGAATGGTTATGATTATTTCCTACTACATTAGGAGGACTTGCCATAGATTGGCATTTGAAAAGATAAAATACACCAAATTTTTAGGACTGAAACACAATGAAGGACGATTTCATTGAATTTCATCCTTTAAATGATGATGGAGATATTGTAACTAAACTTTGTGCTACTAAGCAAAAAATTGATGAATATGTAAAGTCATATGATCATTGATTAAAGCAGTTGGTGGACAAGATGTAAATACCTCTAGCAGATGTACTGGTGAAAATATAGTTTGTAGATAGGTTTTTACCCAGATATAAGAAAAAAATGAAGGTAATTCCATCTTCCACATATGAAGAAGTCTTAGATAATGCGAAGAATTTTGAAAGTGAGGTGAAACAAAGAATTGTTGGAATAATAATACATTCTAAGCACGCTTATTTAGATAGTGATGAAGATGATACAGTACAACAAATGGTACAATCATTCTGGAAGGAATTTGACAAGATAATAAAAGAGGTGAAAGGAAAAGTTAAGAAAGATAGGAAGGATATTTTGCGTACAAAATGCAAGTTTGAAGGTCACACGAATGTGACTTTTCCTCAGAATAAATATTGTCACATTTACAATGTACTTAGACATGAAGTGGTAAAATGTCCATTAAATGCAAAAGTGCACCCACAGGTTATCTCAATCCAAGAATAGGAAGAGAAACCAAAATCTCAAGGGAGTGGCAAGCAAGATACCAGTGGTGGTTATAGGAATAATAGAAGAGGGAAAAGACAATATCAAGGAAACCGACAAGGAGGACAAAGCCGCTTGTAGTATGATTCAGAAGGAAGACCAATCATACAGTGCCACAATTGCCAACAGTGGGGCATTTCACGAAGAATTGTCCTTCACCTTAGAAATAAGAGACACAACAGACTAATGCTACACATATGTGTAGATGGTCTAGTCCAGAGAACCACACAAAAATGAATTATCTAAAGCAAGCAAGTTCTAGTAACCTGTAGAACATAAACTTTTTTGATATTGATGTACCTCTAGTTAAAGAGGAAATCAAAGAAGTATTAAATGTGACAACGAATCATACTAAGAAGGATAAGTATCCCAAACCTGCTAAATAAAATAAATTATAGCAAGTGGCAAAGAGGGTACTTGAGAAAGAAGCATAGAAGGTAAAGCAATTGAGACTAGTAGGAGAAAAAGAATTAAAGAAACCATCAGAAGATAAAGTAGTTGTGCAAAACTTGGCAGCACAAGTTTTGAATAAAATTGTTGAGATTAAGGTGGTGAGTTTTTTATAAGCCATCCCATCATTGCATAAAGCGATGGTGGAAGAAATACAACCTCATAAGATGATGGAAGTCCAGAGCCAACCAATCAAGGAAGAAGAACAAAAGAACTATTTTATAGATCCAACCATATTGATGATTGATGTTGGGAAGAAACCTACATTAGTTCATATGGAGATCTTGGGGCACAAGTTGATGCAAGTCATTATGGATGGAGGATCCAGTGTTAATGTATTACCCAAGAATACTTGGCAAGAAATTGGTGATCCATAATTATGGGCACCTAACTTCTAATTGTATGGTGTTGACCAGTATGGTATAAAGACAAAGGGTGTCTTGACCACACAACAAGTTATAATAATTGACTAAGAATTTATCTTGGATTTCATTGTGATTACCATGAAAAACCATCATATGATGATTTGTTGGGGAGAGTATGGCTACGCATAGCCAACGTTAATCACAACTGAAGAAAGGACCAGATCACCTTCAATAAGGGACAACATAAACACATGATCAATTTGAATAACAAGAGGATAAGTGAGGATGTGGCCACAATTGATGAGTCAGGAAGTTCTTCTTACAAAGAGGAGTATGAGCCTAATTAATAAAGGATGTTGTACTTATATTACTATAGTGAATATGAAGTTGGATCTAATAGTGAACTTCTCCATTGGTAGATGGATGAGTATGAGGTTTTTTAGCCCACCTACCTCTATATTAATATAGAGGAGACCATGAAAAAATAAGACAAGATGAAGTTCAGATCTAAACCAAAGAAAGAAGAAGAGGAGAAATGGATATTCCCTAAAAATTTTGTAGAATATACAGTAGGATATGCTGAAATCGATGCAAGACTAGTGCATCCAATGAATGTGGAAAATGTGGTAATAAATCTTGGGAACATTAAGTACGAAGGACCTCGGATAGTGGATGTAAATCTAAGAACTAATGAGTGTTGAATGATATTTTTGTCCAATTACAAACACACGCACAATCAGGATTCTTTCATAATATCCTCTCTTAAAAGAAATATTTGATTTACCCAAGGTTCGAATAGGGTTAATTTAACCTGTTTGTATGCTTATCAAAATATGCAATGTAAAAAGTCATATGGACAACTCAATGAAACATGTAACTGTTAACAAGGGGCACATATAATTTATTTGTTTGTCAAGGATTGTTGTTCATGAAATTGTGAGAATATGCATTTAATATCAAAATTACTTTCAAAAGATCAATAACCTTTCATTTGATTTAACATTTTGTTTTTGTTCTAATCAAATTATCCCAAAAAATTTCAATTATTTTTTCAATATAATTATTGTAGGATAACTATTACAACAAAATAGTTGTTTCAAAATATTTAAGATCAGGATTTCCTTAAATAATATTTCAAAATAATTATTGCATTTTATATTCATGCTATGAGAAAACTATTAAATGTTCACAATGTTGAAAATCGAAATTTGAATTTTGATTTTAATATTTTTTATTAAGTTTTTCATTTTTAGGGTTTTTACGTTTTTATACCACAACTTTAAAAATATGTCCTGATTGTTTCAAAATTAAAAAAATCATATTTTAAAGAAAAATAAAAATTTAGGGTTTATGAAAAGAAAATAAATGAAACAAACATGTTACTGTAACTTTTGGAACTTCATTCTGAATCTTTTGAAACAAGTGCTCTAAATTTTAACCAAACCTAATTTGATCAGTCTTCACACAATCTAAATTAAGTTGGTGCAATCTTCTAAAGGAAATGAAAATATATTAAATTTATTTCAAATAAGAACACCATCCGCATGTGCATATCTTATTAAAATAAACCAATATATTACATAAATAAAAAATATTCAATTAATTCACTTTCAAAATACATTGAATCATACGATTACAATAGATAAACTTTATTCATTCCAACAACTAGGCCAAAATCTCTAAAGCTTCATGCAACAAATTGCCTCTGACTCCTTCTTCTCAAGTCTTAATGACTATTTATAATTTGAAATTTTTTTGTTGTTTAGTTTCATAACAATTCTATAATAAGTTTCTTAACTATTTTCTTCAACACTCGTTTACTGGCTTGATGACCAATTTCTCTTAAACAAACATTTTAGGTTAAATGATTTGTTATAATTTTAATATACAATTTTTGAGAGCACCATCAATAATATCATGAATAAAACTTTATATGTCATACAAAACCATTAACAACGTGAGTCCGAGCTAAACAATTGTTGTGAGTACTATACATCGAATGAAACCCACCTTCAAACTGCAGTCCACAACATTGAAGAATCTGCCTTTACCCATTTCTACAAGCGTCATATTTTGGCTTTTCAAACTAATATTGAATAATGGTCTTCCATAGGCTAATTACTGTGCCCAAATCATTGTGTATGTTTGTGTGTTCTCAGTGATTGTTGAATATTCCCACTAGAGCTAAATGTGCTATTCCTTTGCTTTCATATGGTTATTGTTTTCATTTACCAATGTGATTGAATGCTCATTTTTGTACAAATTTTATCACTTTAGCTTTGGCTTTATTTAAATTCAAAATAAGACTTGCAATCTACAATTATACAGTTAGTATTCATTATTCATTGTTCTTCGATATCTTCCCCAACTGTGAGGTGTAATTGAATAAGATTAGTTTTCATGATTCCATCTCCATTGTTGGGCTTTGGATGAGTTACAACCCCTACCATCTCTGCCTTCAGTTACAACCATGGCATATTTGTGATTAGCATCTAGCTTTTCATGTAAAATGATACCATAACCAAGTAAGGCATTCATGTCAAAACAAACATCTCCTTCCATATTGAATGTATTCTTCAATCGACGAGAATATCAATATTCCAAAGAAACCATAATTTTGTCAAAGGTGGTTTGATTTCTATTTTCATCTCAACTCCACATTAAAACATGTTCTCCAGCTTGAACAATTAATTTTCTTTCATGACAAACAATGCATGTTATCATTATCTAGGTCATGTAGAATCCAAGCTCTCCCTCAGTGAGATTGACATCCCCAAATTTCCAAGCCCCTTGGGAGTGGCCACATCGTGGTATACCTTGTTGTTTGTAAACCTCAAAGGGCACAACCAGCAAAGAGGATCGCCATCATGTAAATCTCAAAGAGTGCAGCCAGAAAAAAGGATTATCATCATGTACAACCTCACGTGATCACAGTGATCATTTTTGGAGAAGAGCAAGCATAGGTCTTTGAAAAGTAAAAAAATCACCAGATGTGCATCATCGTCCAATGTGTTAAATACCAATATCACATTCATTCTGCATCCACAATTTTTCTTGGGTATTGTGAAAATTTTGATGGGAGTTGTACGTCAAAGGAGTGAGAATAAAAAGCACTTGAGTCACTTGAAGCATTGCAAAACTGGTTTTTGTAATATTCGTCTGACATCAATGCATGCATCCATGTAAATTCAATATATCTGCACTCATATGTGTAATCGTTCAAGATTTCATTTCCAATCATTACCCCTTGCAAGCTAATGAAAGATGTCTAAGAATTGTTAATCTTCAGGATTACATCTGCAATGAACAGACAAAGACTTAGTGAAAATACTAATAGCTAATATTAACCTCCTCTTTCAATTTGTAAACTTAATCTTCCTTTGCAGTTATCCTCTATTGAGTTGGAATCCATGGGTATTTCAAGAAAGGCAAGTGAATTACTTGTCAATCTCCTATGCCGAGCATCATTAATTTTCTACAGAATCTCCCTCTATGCACATATCTAGAAACCACCCATGTCCAAAATATTTTCACATACCAACATCATCATGTTCTACAGTGGTGTGGCAGTTTAACTTGTTTGAAAACTAGTATTATCATATTCTGTGGTAGCAACACTCTATATGTCAAAGTGGTCAGACAAGAATAATTCTATGATATCATGGAATTTGTGGCAACCACAGATTGCTTCCTTGGGCCTGTAATACCACCATACATGCACAAAAACATCATTTTATTCATCACGAGTGCTACATAAGGTAGCTCCATAGGATCCTCCATCCTTATTAACACAATATTCCCCATTGTGATGATCTTTCTAGTGGTCTCAATCATCCAACGTTTCCATGCCAAATTTATATATCATCCAATGAAACCTTGACTGCTTCACAAAACTACTAAAGCATGCACTTCTTCATTCTATTTGATTGGAATCAAACCAAATCCCTCATCAGTAAAGCCGGCCACTTCCTATCATATTTGTGTGTCCATTCCAGTAGATAAACCAAGAGGATTATCTTAATTATTACGGATGGTACTCATTGTAATTAATTGATATATCTAAATTCAAAGGCTTTTATTAATATTATTGCCATCTATCTAATTTTAAAACAAACATCAATTACCCATCAATTACATCAATTACTATGTTACACCCACGTCAATTACATCAATTACTATGTTACACCCATGTTGCAAACAAGGTATTTTAATCATTTGAAATTTGAAGCCCTAATAATTTATAGTTTAGCTTATGGGTTCCATCAAATGTTACTCCAAATATCTCAGGCCAATATCAATATGAGATTTTCTTAAATTTAAAAGTTTAGTTAGTTGAGGTTTTACCAGATGCTTTGTCCAAGGATTACAGGCCATTGACGGTATGAAATCATCATACAAAAATAGTATAGAAAAGCTTGAACATTATTTATGCATGATTTGACAAGACTTAAACTTTGGCCTCTTCTTTAAATGTTGAGGAATTTAACCCATTGAGTTTTATGAGGGTCTTCTTCTACAAGGATTTGAACTTGAGTCTCCTAAGGTTTGAAAATGAGATCAAATTATAAAACTATTATTTCAAAAATCATGACAATGGTGAACCTTCGGACTTCCTTTTGACATCATGAACTAAAACTCAACCATAATATCTTAAAATCTTGACACGTAATTTCAAAACTTTGTAATCCACATTGCAAAATTTCTTGGTATAAACTAATCAACAAAACACTCAATGCAAACAAAAATTTCACATTAACCTCAAAATTTCAAGTGGGTCCCCAAATTGGGGTACGTTGTGCGATGGCAACAACAAATGGCGACTCTACTAAAAAATGCTCCTAAGCATTTTGGATAAAGAACCCAATCTAAAATCAAGAAAACCAAAGATCAGCAAAATATAGATCATCTAGTAATATCCAAGAAGTATGGGGTTAAATAGTTTCAACTGAAAGTAAATACTCCACTCGCTTCAACTTAGTGTGTGTTTTGTGCATTCATTATTTATTCTTGAATCAATCAAAATTCTATCATTTGTTTTGCAATTAGGCTATTAAAGATGTCACTCATAAATATTTACCTCTACATTGCTCCACTACCAGTCAAGCATCCATAGCTCCGGTGGAGATGACCTTGATCTCTTCTAGACCTTGCTCTACTACTAGTCGTGCATCTATAGCCCCGGTAGAGATTATCTGAAACACCTAGGCATTTGATTGATTTGCATTTTTTTATTAGCATTTGATTGCTTTGCAAATATCATATGTGCCTCTTGGGTTAGAGATCATCTAAGGCTAAATATGGAGTGTATAAAATTTTTTCCTAATCAACAAACCAAAATGACTTCATCCTTCAAGATCAAAAATATCATTTAAATGTGGTGTTACATGTGAAGCTTCAACAAAATGTTGCACTATTTCAATATCCACCATTTTAATCCACAATCCAAGAATAACTACTAAATAATCTAATTTCTCTAGCTTCAGTTTCACCTAATTTCAAACAAGCAATTCATCTTCCATTACTAAGAAATATTTCCTTCAGAGGGACCAAGAGTCCATTGCAACTACATAACCATACCACAATCAGAGGAGCAAAACAAAAATGCATTGTGAAAATGAAAAGCAAAATGTGAAAGTAAACCAAAACACATAACCTAACATGAACTTGCATCAATGAAAAGCACAGAAAATAAAGCAAAACAAAATTTCAAAATCAAAGATAACAAAACAAACAAATAAATGGAGACTGTGTCCAAACATATACAAACAAGAAATTATGTACAAGAAAGTGCGTAAAACAAGGAATTATGTACAAATGATGAATGTGTTATACTGTCTCAAGGATGAAAATAGTGTTTTAGGAACTGCCCATTGATAGGTAAATGAACATCCTCTCCATTCAGATTCTTCAATCTAAAGGTATTCTCTCCAAGTATTTCAAAAATTTGATAGGGACCTAACCAGAGGTTATCAAACTTGTTATGATCTCCTTTCTTTTCATGTGCCTTATCCCACAATAAGACTAAGTCAAAAATTCTGAAGGCTTTAATTTTAGCTCTCTTATCAAACCATATTTTGACTATCTCTTGATGTTTACTGAAGTGTTGTAAGGCATTCTCTCTCTTTTCATCTAAATTCATTAGATGGGTGAGTCTAGCTTCTATTCTATCATCAGTTTCCAAATAATCCTTCATGAACTGGAGGGTTTGCAATTTCAAGTTAGAGGGAAAGATAGGATCTTGACCATATACCAAATGATAAGGTGATGTACCTATGGATCCTTTTGTTCTAGTCCTATCTACCCATAAAGCATATTTTAGCTTATTGTGCCAATCTCTAGGATTTCTTTCTAAAAGTTTCTTAATTATTGACAATAAATTCTTATTGGTAGATTCAGCTAAACCATTACCCTGTGGGTAGTAATTAGAAGAAAAATTTATAGTCACTTTATTGTCATAGGCCCATTCTACAAGTTGAAGTGAGATGAATGTTGAACCATTATCACAAACTATAGAATAAGGTATTCCAAATCTAGTAACAATATGTTCTTCTAGAAATTGAATGACAACTTTTGTGGTGCAGTTTTTGGTAGGTATGGCTTCAGTCCATCGAGTGCAATAATCTATTGTAGTTAGGATGTATTTGTGGCAAGCTGAATAATTTGGGCTAATGACTCCTACAAATTCTAATCCCCACTGTGCAAAAGGTCTAGCCTCAAGTACAGGTTGCAAAGGCATAGAAGCGTTTCTTTCTCTATTTGCAGCAATTTGACATGTATGACAAGATCGAACATGGGCATGGGCATCCTTAAAAATATGTGGCCAGTAATAACCAGCTCTTAAAATATGATGTGCAGTGGCATTGGTTGAACCATGTCTAGTCCCATATTTACCATGAAAATCATTGAGGATTTGTATAGCCTCATCTTTATTTAGACATCGAAGGTAAATCCCTTCATGATTTCTCCTGTATAAAACACCTATTTTAATCATGAAATTAGCACTTTTTAAACGTAATGCTCTTCTTTGAGTAGCATTGAAATGATTTGGGCACTTACCATTCAGTAGGAAATACACAATATCTTTGTACCACTCATCTGTTATGATATCTTCCACAATATATTGCTGACACATAATTTGAGGATCAATTTTTGCTAGAGTTTTAGTCAATCCTTGACCTCTAACTAGCTTCATAGGGTGAATCTCCAGATCAAATTCCTACAATGTAGACATCCACTTACCTCTTCTTTCTCCCAATTCATTCTGCATCAACATAGTTTTAATAGTAGGGTCAGGTACAATAGCAAAAATCCTACTATGCAAAATATAATGCCTAAATTTCTTCATAGTTTTGAATAAGGCATATACCTATTTATCAAGAATTGTGTATTTCAGTTGAGCATATTTTAATGGAGAACTCATAAAAGCTATGGGATTTTCTAAATTAATTTCATTTTTTTGAGTCAAGACACTAGCAAATGAATGTTCAGAAGCAAATGAGTAAATGTAAAATGGCTTCTTATAATCAGGGCTCACAAGAACTAGTGCATTAGATATAGCATATTTAATACCTTGGAAAGTTATTTTAGCTTCAAAATTCCAAGTGATGTTAGCATATTTTTTAAGCATTTCATTTAATGGTTTAACAATTTCTGCAAATCCTAAGATGAATTTTCTGACAAAATTAATCTTTCCAAAAAATGATCTTAATTCCTTTTTACTACCAGGGAGAGGGATTTTCTGAATTGCTTCTACTCTTTCTAGGTCTATTGAGATTCCATCCTTTGAAATAACATGACCCAAGAGTTTCCCTTCGATCACTCCAAAAATGCATTTCTTAGGATTCAATGAAATACCATGTTCTCTACATTTTTGAAGAACTTTTCTCAAGTCATTAATATGATCAGTTCTATTCTTTGAAAATACAGGGATGTCATCAACATATATAACAATGCATTTTCCAATTAAATCTCTAAAAGCATAATCCATTGCTCTTTGGAAAGTGGCACCTGCATTTAGTAATCCAAAAGGCATCCTTCTATAGGCAAAAGTGCCCCACTTAGTAGTAAAAGTTGTTTTCATTCTATCTTTAGGATCTATAAGGATTTGATTATACCCAGAATATCCATCTAGGAATGACATCATCTCTGATCCATTTACCATCTGCAAGATATGATCAATAGAGGGAAAAGGGTAATTATCCTTTTGAGAAGCCTTATTAAGATTTCTGAAATCTATGCATAGGTGGATTTCTCCAGTCTTCTTTCTAACTGGTACTATGTTGGCTACCCAAGTGGAGTGCCTAATAGGAAATATGATTCTAGCATCTAAAATTTTCTTAACTTCCTTTTGAATAAGTGGCTCTAACAATGGATTAACAGGTCTTTGCTTTTGCCTAAATGGCTTTGTATCTAGTTTCAATGGGATGGTATGTGTTATGATATTTTCATTGTATATTTTTAAGTCTTCATAACTCCAGGCTATGACATCCATGTAATATTTAAGAGCATGTATGATTCCTTATTTTTCCTGACTAGTGCAAGCTTTTCCTATTAATACATTGTGTGGATCTTCACTAGTCCCTATATTAATAGTGTCATAAGCATCATTCTGAAATGAGACTTTATTACATATTTTACTTTTGTAATCAATGTCAAAGAGTTTTTCAAGAGAAACTATACCTTTGGGAATTGCATTGGTTTTCATGGTTACCTCATGGTCTTCATTTTCATCATCTTGCAACCTTTCATCTTCATCAATAACCTGGTTTTCAAAAACACCAGAATTAGTCACAAAATTGAAAATATGCCTATCATTTTCAAACACCTGCAAGTTTTTCACATTATCAGGTATGGAAGGATAGGGTATTAATTCAATTGAAAATTTCTTGAGCCTTCTATTATCTATGGGTTTCAGAGTACTTGCTGCTACAGCCAAAGAGTCAACAATTCGATTTTTCTTTCTGGAAATCAATGTAATATTAAAAGCATGAAATTCATCAATCAAATATCTCACTCTATTCCTGTAATGGATTAATATTTTATCATGGCAGGTATATTGACCTTTCACTTGTTTAACTACCAATTCAGAATCTCCAAGCACTTTTAAGCATTTGATGTTCTTCTTTAAAGAAAACTGCAATCCAAAAATCAAAGCCTCATACTCTACAGTATTACAAGTGCAAGGAAATTGCAGTCTATAAGCAGCTAGACAGGACTTACCTTTGGGACTGAGTAGTTCAACTCCTGCTCCACTACCTTGTTTAGACTTGGATCCATCAAATTTAAGAGTCCAAACTAGATTTTCATCTTTAATGGAGTTACTAGATGGTATTTCAGTTTCATATTTATCTGCATCCAACTTGGTTTCAAGAGTGTAAACTCCTAATTCAGACTCATTGTAGAGAACTTCATTAGTTTTATTATACTCAGTAATCAATTATTTAAGTCTAGGTTCTCTCTCAATTCTGATTTGGTTGGCTACTCCTTTCCATGGTAGCCACATATGTGAGAAATTAGTGGCCATGTATCCATTTAAATTTCTGGACCAGTCTCTACTTAACAACATTCCATACCTATCTGGTATATCTACAACATGTATATCAATATACTATTGTATCCTAGGTTCTGATGCTAGTTGTATGTGAATGTTCTTGAGCACACCTACCACATTAACTTCAGTTTTGTCCAATTGCACCACTATCCTATTGGAAGGGATGGGTTTCAAACCCAATTTCTGATAAACAATATATGGCATAACATTTCCTGATGCTCCTGAATCAACAAGGCAGTTATGTAGATTTCTTCCTGCAATTCTTATAGTCAAGAGAAAGGGAGGAGCTTCTCCTTTGTCCTTTCATGAGACAAATTGTGCATCCATGGCTTTCTAGGATTCATTTTTACTTTGATCACTAAAAGCCTTAATCAACAACTCTTGTTGATTAGTCAATTGAGCAACATCAAACAAAGATATATTTGCTTTTGTCTTCTTTAAATCTTCTACAATGTTATATGCAAGTTTATCATGTGGTGGTTGAGGCAGATCAACTTTAGATGGAGGTATGGGATTGTTACTAGCTTGTGTATCAGGAGGAATGATGGTATCATTAGGTGGAGTAGAAGAAGTGAATGGAGCTTTACTCTTGCTCCTAAGCTTGTAATTATGATTTCCTTTCTTGAATTTTCTAAAATCTTGTACTTCCTCTTCTAGAGATCCATCATATCCTTCTTCATCTTCTTCAGTTGATTCAAAGGTTTCAACTACTAATGTTGTTCCTTTTCCTTTGCTAGTACTAGCCTATTGGGAAGTATCTTCACTTGGAATTATTTCCATGTTATCCATCTCTTTTTGGAGTATGTCTAGGGTTGTCTTGAACTCAGGGTATTCATTTTCACTATGTTGTGTAGTAGAATGTACTCTACACCAATTTTTCAAGGCCAAATCTGAAATATTAACTATGGTACTAGTTTGATTTGCATTAATGGTAGTATTGGTTTTATTAGCAATAGGATTGGGCACTCCTCCATTGTTTGGACGAGTGTTCCATTATCTTCTTTGAAAACTGAAATTCCTATTTTGATGTGAATTTTGAGGTAATTGTTTCTGCATTTGAACCATGTCACTACTGAGTTTTTGGATAACTCTTTGTATGTCATTTATCTGAGAATTAGGTTCATTATTCTATCCTACAATAGTCTGATTGGTTGTGTTATTTGCAATAGCAGTGGGATTCTAAAAATTTGGTATGTTTTGATTCTGAACAACATGTGGAAATGTTGAGTTATTTTGATGAAGATTAACATTGGGAAATGTTGATGAGTTTTGAGTGGGTGTTGTATTCAAGAATGCAGGTATGGTCTGAGCATTAGTTTCAGTAGTTTTATGAGTGGTGAATTGGTTGTCTAAATATTGTGGAGTGGTAGGATAGGTGGGAGTGGTAGGAGGATTATATGGCTGATTGAAATTATTGTATGGCATGGCATTCAACATTGGCATTTGTTGTGACAAATCCTGGTTTATCATGGGCACTTGATTGTAAGCACTTGGTTGTCCTATGGAAGGTAGTTGTCCTATGCCAAAGCCTTGAGGTATCAACTATTGTTCTATAGTTAAGGCTTCATTGTATGCCATGGGAAGAGTGGTGATCTGAGGTGTTCTTCTCACAAACATGGATGTGAGAGGATCCAATGCTCTGAAGTACATTTGTATGGCTGCATTTTCTTGAAGCGTATAAGGAGTAGTCAACCTAGTATACAATTTATGAAATCTGGTATTGAATAGCCTCAAAGGCTCATTAGGCTCTCTCCTTGCTGAAGCAAATTGGTGGTATATAACAGTAGGGTCTATAGGTAACCTGAATTGATTGATAAAATTTATTTATAATCCAACTGTTGGCATTTTTGCCACATTGGAATTTTGTTGTAGTGTGCCACATTGACATTTCGTTGTAATCATTGGTGCCACATTGAAAAGTGTTTTTTCTTTTTTAAGTGTTTTCACACATTGAACACTTTTTCCTATGGATGTAATTTTGGGTGAAGTTTGGTGCAAATATTCCTTGAAAAGAGATTAATATTGATAAAGATAATTCTTGAGGTGATATGATCGCTGAAGCTACCAAGTTTAAGCATGTGCTCTTGATTCCAGTGCAATATTGTTCATTTTTGAGGCATCGACCACTTCGTGGGCATGCATTTCCAAGGCGCCACCATGGAGATTGAAACTGGACCGATGATTTGTGCTGAAGCTTGATATGCCATGTGATAAAATCATCAGTTATTTTATTTGGCATTTGCTCATTGGTTCATTGTTGTGGTCGAGGAGAAAGTTGTTGCTATTGGTGGCTGAGTGGCCGACACTTTGCCTCCACATGTATTTAATGAAAGAGGCGAAAACCTCTATAAATACTAATCAAATTCTTATTGTAAAGGGAGGTTAGATATTTTGCAAGAAAACTCTCTAAGTTCTCTGCATCAATAGAAGAGACTTGGCTTCTAAAATTTGCAAGCATTCTTATGTGTGTGATTTCCTTCTTTTTTAAAATCATTTCTGTTTATGCTCATGCTCTTGTTGTTAAGTTTTGAATTCTGCATTCTGAATTCAAACGTTGTTGGTTAGTGAGTAGATTTTGAAATGCGATCCGGGGGTTATCTCTACAAAGGTGTGAGTTAAATTCTGTTGCTTTCCTTTTATTATATGTTGTTATAAAACTTGGTGGAATTTTTGTTGTTAGTCTGCCCCAAATTCTACACTTTGGCCTGTGGCTATATTTCCCTTTCTTTCAGTTATTTTTCAATTTCTTTCCTGCATCCCTAGTCTTCAAACAGTGTAGAATTTAGTAAGGGAGCCAACCCTCTCTGGAGATCGGTTCGAAGGAATTTTCTTTTTCCCTCGGCCTTTCAATGTTGGCCGAGTCTAGGGCGCACAAGTGATGAAATCTTGTACTTAGGCAGATTTGTGACCAACAATTTTTGGCATGCCCGATGGGACAGACTGTCTCTGTCTCAATAAGATCCATAATCGATGGGACAAGTACTATTCCAAGTTGACAAACCCACCTGTGCCAATAGTTTTTGGCATGCCCGGTGGGACCCTGAAAGTTTCACTTTCAATAGTATTGAGGTTTAATGTTCGCCTTCATGTTGTATAGTTAGAACATTTGGTGACTCAGCACTACCCAGAAGCCTCCGAACGTGGAGACAGTGAGAGTTGTACTTCATGATCACAAGATCGAAGGCCAAAAATTTTGAAAATCCTGTTGAGTTTTTTGAACTTGACAACCAAAAATTAAGTGGACACCCTAAGTTGGTCTCCCCACCACTTACGTCCTCTGCAACATCCTCACAAATTGTTGGTGTATTTTATGTTCCTTCAAGTTCATCTAGTACTGCTACTAGTTTTCCACCTCCTCAGCCACACACACCAGTCCAAATGGCCCAGAATCCTCCACCAAGGTAGTTCTCGACATGGAATAGTTTGGGAGCCTTGAATTTATAGGCACAAAATCTAGTCCCTCAAGCTGCTTTGAAAGCTTTGTCGACCTATGATGGTACTGGTAAAACTGCTTATGAGCATATTCAAGATGTAGCCTCTTTGGCGACCATCCATGACATAACGGATGAAGACGTGATGATAAAATTGTTGGTGTTGTCACTGAGAGGGAAATTGTTGTATTGGTACCGATCATTGCAACCAGGCACTATTGCATCATGGGATCAATTAGGAGAGTTGTTAATCAAAAACTTTCATGAACAAGCCGATCCATTTTCCTTGTTGCATCAATTTAATGCAATTCAAAGGCATCCGCAGGAGGAGATAGCGGACTTCAATGTCAGATTTACCAGAAGCTGGCAGAGAGTTCCTGAAGGTCTTCGGCCCACTCATGAGCAAGTTGCATTCTATTATCTCAGAGCTTTTAACATAGACATTGGCTTGGCTATCCGACAGTCCAACGTGACTACATTCCCAGAGCTGTTCGAACAAGCGCAAAAGGTGGAAGCAGACTTGATTGCCATAGGTAGGCTTCCCCCAAAGGTAACAATGCCTATCTTACCTGATCTTCCTCAACATTTGTATTCTGGTTCATTTTCATAGCCTATGCCTTCCATGTATCCTATTCCATCATGGAGCTCAAGTGTGCCTCAGATCGCACCCATTCTAGTTCCCCAGCTCCCTGCTCCAACTATTCCACAATTGCCTACACCAAGCATTCCATAATTACCAGCTCCCACTTCATTCCTAGCATTGCCTACACCACTAGCACCTCTACCTATACCGGCACCTCCTACGCCCTCAAATCCTGATCCTTACACAACGCTATTACAAGAGGTAAAATCTGCTAATTCAGCTATAAGAGCAATGGGAAATAAAATCACAATTATTGAAAGAAAGCAGGCCGAGAGAGATTTCCAACCCAGGAGATTTCAACCTCCGTCGATCACTAGAGAACAAGCGGCTTCAACAAGCAAAGTGCCTGAGAAGAACCCGACTGTGTTGACGAATGAGGAAGTTGGCCCTGCAGAAAGAACATATTGGTGCTCTACATGTAATGATCCACACGGTGAGGAGACTTGTATGGTTCATTTGAACTATGTACAAACATTGGCCGCAAGCTCTTCTGGAGGACAAGTTAACATGATTACTGAGGTAGATCATAATTTTATGGTTCCATCTGAAGAACAAGTCTCAGTTCTCATGAGAACTAGGAAGAAGCCAGTCACGGTAGATCCAGCAGAGATGGAACCATTAAGGGTACCGACTGATCCGAAGATGCAAAATGAGAAGAAACAAGTACAAGTGAAAGCTCCTGCTTCAATACCAAAGCCAGATTCACCTGTTCTATTAAAATATCTTTTGCCACCATGAGCAAAGGAAATATTGCAAGAAAAAGCCTCGACTTCGTAGGCAAGAGCTGAAATAGAGGAACAAGCCAGAGAAAAGCTCAAGTACCCATATTTGACTAAAATACTGAGGGTAGAAGCCACTCAGCAATATCGAAGCAAATATGAAGCCACTATTGAAAAGAGGGAGTCTGGTGCATCTACATACAATATTGTTGAAGAATTGAAGAAGATTCCAGCCAAGGTTAGTCTCTATGATGCATTACAATTACCTGGGCAAGTTGATTTGTTACAAGAATCATTGAAGTCTATGAAAGATAATGAGAAGAATCCTACCCAGACGATTTTTGCTCAAACATTAACTACTTCAGCCACTGGAAAAAATAGACCACCCCCATTTTATTTGTCACTCGGGATGGAGGGTTGGATAGTGCACAACTGCATGATTGATTCTGGTGCTTGCGACAACTGTCATGCCAAAGGCAGTTTGTGAAGTCATGGGTATGGAGTATACAAGAAGTAGCCCTGGTGTCTTGCAGTTGGATGGGACTCCCATGAAAATAGTGGGTGTAATCAAGGATATTCCTATTGTTCTACATAGTATGCCTCAAATTACAGTAATTCAGGAGGTAGTTGTGGTTGATTTGGAACCATATTTTAGTATGTGTTTGTCGAGAGAATTCATTGCCAAGCTGGGAGGCTACCTTTCTCTGGATTATTCTCACTTGGAGATTCCTTTCAAAGGAAGAAGAATCTGGATCTACAATGAGAAGCCTTCTACTTTTCATATAGAGAAGATGGAAGAAGAAGAAAAGTCCACACATTCTGTCAACATGATAACTGAAGAATTGGAAAATCCTGATTTGATGGATGAAGTCCTGGATGAGCTTCGCTTAGAGGATGAGTTTTCAATGCTCGATTTTAATGCCATGATGGAAACTAAAATTGGTTGTTACTCCATTACAAAGCCTGAAGAGGTTGAAATAAAGATGCCTCTTGATCAAGATGATCAAGACTCTGTGCCCGATCAATTATGGAAGTTGTATTTTGATGGAGCAAGATGTAAAAATGGTGCGGGAGTAGGGATTGTTCTTATTTCTCCCTCTGGCCTATAGAAAACATATTCATATCGACTGACCTGGAGTTGTACTAACAATGTTGCTGAGTATGAAGCGTTGTGCCTAGGTTTGAAGAAGGCAAAAAAATTGGGGATTGAACAATTGCAGATTTTTGGTGACTCTGAATTGATTGTGAATCAAGTAACGAACAAGTGCATCTCCAAGCAGCATTATCTCAAGGCATACCGCAACAAAGTTTGGGACCTGTTTGAGGCTTTCACAACATTGAATATTCAATCCATTTCATGAGAGCTGAATAAGCATGCTGATCTTCTAGCATCTCTTGGAGCAAACTTCTCTCCGATTGAGCATGTAGTGAGGAAACCTAAGACCGTAAGGTTAGTTTACAGACCTTCGGTCCCGGACAAGAACATGTATTGGCAAGTATTCGAAAGTGATGAGCAGATTGTAAATTTTTTGATAAGAGAAGCGAGTACTGTGGAAGAGAGAACGCTTGATGAGGAGGAAGCCAAAGGGCTTATTCAACTAAGGAATAATCATATCCCAAAAGGATTGATTACACTTGAAAGCCTTTTTGATCAAAATGATAGGGCAGAGAAGCATAGGATCAAAGTAGATGAGAAGGAGTATACTGAACTGGAGTTGGGTCCCCAAAAATCGATAAATATTGGGATGGATTGTACTCCCGAGGAGTTAGAACAAATCAGAGATTTATGTCATGAATTTCCTGACACAGTTGCTTGGAGTTACCATGATTTGAAGGGATATAACAAAGATGTAATACAACATACTATTGAGTTGCATGATGGGGTGAAACCCTTCAGACAAAAGCAGAGACCAATTAATCCCAAGATTGAAGTACTGATGAAGGCGGAGCTTCTTAAAATGTTGGATTCTAAAATCATTTACCCCATCAAGCATTCAACTTGGGTGGCAAATCTGGTCCCAGTACGGAAAAAGAATGGAGATATTCGCCTATGTGTTGATTTTCAAAATTTGAATCAAGCCTCGCTAAAAGATCATTATCCTCTGCCTCAGATTGACCAGATTCTTCATGTGGTTGCGGGAGCTCAGAGATTCTCTTTGTTGGATGGATTCTCTGGGTATAACCAGATTTGGGTCAGGGATGAGGACCAACATAAAACAACGTTCACCACAAAATGGGGAACCTTTGCTTACCAGCGAATGTCGTTTGGACTCTCAAATGCTTGGCGCAACTTTTCAAAGGGCAATGGATGTGGCTTTTGGTGAGTTGTTAAATCGCATTATTGTGATTTATTTGGATGATATGACTATTTTTTCTCACAATAGGGAGGAGCACGGATCTCATTTAAGGCAGGTATTTGAAAAATGTCGAGAATTTGGCATATCTATTAATCCAAAAAAGTCAATTTTTTTGTAAAGGAGGGAAAGCTCCTAGGACATGTAATTTCAGAAAATGGCCTAGCTATTGATCCAGCTAGGGCCCAAGCTCTTTTGAAGCTTCCATTGCCAGCCAATAAGAAGGATTTGCAATATTTTTTTGGGCAAATTAATTTTGTTCGAAAGTTTGTTGCAGATTTCGCTCAAGTAATAAGGCCAATGACAGAGCTTTTAAAGAAAAATGCTGAATTTAAATGGACCGAGCGAGAGGAAGCAATCATTTGAGGAGATCAAAGAAAGGATCACTCAAGCTTCGGTCCTGGTGAACCCTGATTATTCCAAGGATTTTATCCTTTATGTTGTTGGTGAACAAGAAGCTTATGCAACGGTGCTTACACAGAAGGGAGATGATGAAAATGAACGTCTGATTGCTTTCCTAAGCCAAGTCATCCAACCACATCAAGAGAAGTATAACTTCATTGAGAAACAAGTGTATGCGGTAATGAAATCTCTGAAGAAGTTTCGGCACTTTGTTTCACAGAGTAAAACAATAGTTTATGTTGTTCATCCAGATGTCCAAAATTTTATCATACAAGGAGAACTTGGAGATAGGAGAGCTAGTTGGGTTTCTAAAATTCAAGAATTTGATGTTGAGATCCGACCAACCAAACTTGTTCGAGGTCGAGCATTGTGCCAAGAGCTTGCAAAGAATGCTTCCTCTGGATCCACAATTCATGAGTATGAGGATGTAGTAGATAATTGTAATTTTGACAATCATTCTATAGTGGATCAAGATTGGACAGAGGAGCTGATTGAATATTTTTATTCTGGGAAATGTCCTTCACATCTGAATGCCTCATAGAGAAGAAGATTTAGACTGCAAGCCCTCAAGTATGTCTTGCTGCCAAATGGCTTGTTTCATAAGAATATTGATGGGGTTCTTCTTAGATGTGTCAAAGAATCAGAGAAGGAGAAAATTTTAGAAGAATTCCATTATGGATTATCAGGAGGTCATTATGCAGGTAGACCCATGGCATTAAATATTATTCGAGCAGGCTATTTTTGGCCTACTCTTTTTGCAGACGCCTTCAAAGTTAGTCAAAAATGTGATAAGTGCCAAAGATACATCGGTAGAACCAGGAATGCATCATTACCTCTTCACCCGATTCAAGTAGAAGTACCATTTCAGCAATGGGGCCTAGACTTTATCGGGGTCATTGATCCTAACTCATCTGCTGGTCACAAGTACATCTTGACTGCAACCGACTATTTCACTAGATGGACTGAAGCAATTCCAACTAAAAATGTGGATCAAGCCACGGTCATCACTTTTCTTGAGGGGTTGATCACTCGCTTTGGTATCCCAGATGCGATTATAACAGATAATGGAACTCCTTTCATAGGTGCCAAAATCAGTGAATTTATGGGTAAGTACGAAATTTATTTGAAAACTTCATCTAATTATTATCCGTAGGGGAATGGCTTGGCCGAATCTACAAACAAGAATTTGCTTCGAATTTTGAAGAGGACCCTTGGCGACAATAAGCGGAGCTGGCACCTACTTTTGAATCAAGCATTGTGGGCTGATCGCATCTCGGTGAAAAAATCTATCAAGACATCCCCTTATTCATTGGTATACGACAAAGAAGCGGTTTTGCCAATTCATATTGAATTACCGGCCCTCCAGACTTGGCATTTGATTGATGATGAGGATGATGAATCTGATTCTATGAACATGAGATTAGCTCAACTTTTATAGTTGGAAGAAGAATGGGAGAAATCATACCAGGATTTTATAGAACATGCTGAGATGACAAAGAAATGGTTCGGTAAAAAGGTCTCTGAAAGGACTTTTAAGGTTGGCGATCTTGTATTGAAGTGGAATGAAAAGAAATCAAAGCCTGGCAAACATCACAAGTTCGAGGCAATATGGGAAGGTCCATTTCAAATCACAGGTGCCAATCAAGTTAATTCTTTTTATTTGCAAGATATGGATGGTCATGCACTGTTAATTCCAGTTAATGGTCTTCATTTGAAGGCCTATTATCAAATTTTTTTGTTTTTTTTTTTTTTAAAAAAAAAAAAAGTTGATTTAATATCCCCTTCCATTATTTAAAAAAAAAAAAAACATGCTCATGCATGCCCGAAATTTCTTCCTTTTCCCCCGAAATAGCCTTTTTGGGTCCCCGAAAACATTATTTCGAGTCCCGAAAAAGCCCTTTCGGACCTCCCAATATACATGTCTTCCACCACTCCCCGTCCGCAGTCTTCGTTATCCTTCCGAAATACTCATTTCGAACCCCGAAAACACTATTTCGGGTCCCGAAATTCCCATTCCATCCCCGAATAAACCATTTCGGCCATTTAAAAAAAAAAAAAAAAAACAATGATACTAAAATAAGAAAACCATTATGCATTTAAATCCTTTCGCTCTTTTTTTCCCATCACCCCCATCTCCATCTGCACTATCCATAAATTCCGCTCATTAACATTTCTCACTCCGCTCACTCATTACACTTTCTAAAAAAAAAAAACTACCACTTCTCGCATTTCAAGAAGTGGTAAGAAGCATAAAAATAAAAAAATAAAAGCATCATTGGAATGCATGCGGTGCCCATGAAATTAGAAAGCTTTCCAACGGATGTGTATGGAAATTTATAAAAAGGAGGCCCATCCTTTTGTTTTCAATCAAAGCATTTGCAGGGTTCCTATATCGAAGTCTTGCGAATCCCTTTTGCTCCAGGGTTTGTTGTTCGTTGCTGCATATTCAAAGGAAGCTGAAGATGGGGAGGAAAGCTGCAGAGGCCAAGAAGGTGAATGTACAAAAAAGGCCTGAGATCGTGAAGAAGCCGCGAAGAGCTCGAGAAGAAAAGGTTGAAGATATGGAACTGAAACCTTATGATGATCGCTTGGGACAGATTAAAGATTGCAATATCACCAACAAGGGAGTAGAAAGACTGCGTCTAGATGCTGAGTTTGTTGCACAACATATGTCTGTTGGGAGTCCCCGTACTATAGCATTTCATTCTCATCTCTCCTGGTACTTGTGTACACCTGTGCATCCATGTCTTGAGCTGATCTGGGCAATCGCACAATGCTACAACACTGCTGCAAGAACTGTCCAAAATGCCCACGGAGAAGTATTGTTTAGTATCTCGGCTAGTTCCATACAGGATGCGTTTGCTTGCGGTGCACAACTTTCATCTTCTGCTACATTAAAAAAATTCAGTTTTAAGGAGGAGGAGGAGAGGTATCAACCTACCATTCAGATGCGGCAGTTCATGGAGAGCCAGTTATTAAAGACCCCACGATTGGGAGAGTTGCCAAAAATGCCGACACCATTGAAAAGTTTCAAGAGCCCAGATTTGTATTCAATGATAGCATGGCTAACAGGATTATCTTCAGATTTTGCAGTACAAAAGTGGCAAGCATCATTGGTGCAATTCATTTCACAGCCAGGGTTTTATGCTCCAACTACCGCGACAACAACTCCAAATTCAATTTTCTTTGATTGGGCAAGTTTCTTAGAAATGAGGATACATTCACAATTGAGAAAGGTACAAAATGGAGAAGATCTTACCTTTAGGCATTGTTCCCTCTTGACATGGTATTTTTTCTACCATATGCACTCTCGTTTTGCTTTTGTAGCAATAAACAAGACAGATGAAGCAGGAAAAGCATTACCAGTATACTCATGGACTCAGAGTTTGTCCAAGAACGAGTCCTATTATAACTTCAACATAATGTTTTTAGGACCTGCTTTGGAGATAATGTATGGAGTATGCAACAGAGTGCCTCGGGCCCTACAAGAAGAAGTGGTTGATCAGAAAAAAGGTGATGTTTTCTTACTAACCCAAGGCGTGGTAGTTAGAGTGTATGGTTTTACTGGTAAACCTTTTTTGCTACCATATTTTACAACTGAACATATTTTTGCCTTGGAAGTAGCCCGACAAAGTGATTTTATAAATGATACCTATGGGTCAGGTAATAGAAAAAAATACATGTGTTATGCCTTTCAAGTTTGGTGATATCACAGTTACTCAGTGTGGGCAGAATGAACTGATTGCTGAGACACTCTATGATCATGGATTGGTTGAGCTCCCCCAACGATGGAAGTATGATCCTTTGGGTATTTTTTCCAGTTTCATCAAGGCAAAAACATTTCATTGTTGCCCAGAGAAGATATTGTGCGACAAAGGAACAATCCTGAAGGGCATGACATTGAATGGCATGTAGAGAAGATGATGTCACTTCCTCCTTGGCATGATTTTTATGAAATGGAGGTTGAATATGATCCTGCCAATCACTCGAACAGGTTCCTCCTGAAGGTTTGTTTGAGCAAATGAAGACCAAATTGCATGATTGGTCTGATGAAAATATTTCCAATTGGTGGATCATGAGAGTTCATCAAAATAAGCTCAAAACAAAATATTCGATGGCTATAGATGATTCTTTTTCAAATATTTATGATGATAATTATGAGAAGTATCAGCCCCTCTCCTTTGCTGATTTGGTGCCTAAAAGTATTAGTAGTCCAGGTAAAGAACAAGAAATGATCGGACAAGTGGAGGTATTGGAAAAAGAGAGGATTGTTATTGAAGAGGAAGAGCAAGAGCAATTTCTACAAAATAAAAGGAGTGCAGCCATGGAAATTCCTTTCCCTCACATAGCGAAGAAGCCTAGGAGTGGAGCACATTCTGTGCTGAGCATAAAATAGTCTTCATCACAAGCAATTGAGCTAACACACTCTGATTCAATGGTGACATCGGTTGATCTGAACATGGGGAAGGAACAATCTAAAGGAGAAGAAAATATTGTGATACAACAATGTTTACCATCGGCTCAAATGATCATAAGCACAAAAGGAGAGGAGCCCATAGGTATGCATTTTCCTTCTTCTTCTCTCATTAATAAGCATTTGGTGACCACTATTTTTTCATCCATAGTTCCTATGTCTACTTCACCTCCCGTCACATCCACCTCTCCCATTCCCACTTCTGTCCCATAGTCACAGGTCACTAGTGCTTCTTCGATTTCACCCATTCCATCCTTTTCTCTTGCCTTCAGTTCATTTGCATCTGCCCCAAATCCATTTGCCCTTCCATTACCCTCTGTTTCATCTTCCATACCTTCACATTCTTCCATAAGCATGCAAGCACCTCTTCGAGTAAGCGTAGCTGAGATCCCCTCCACTTCCATTCCTGTGGTTGAATCCAATCCCCAACAAGCTATTTTTCTCTCTTCCCCAATTTTTGCCATGGAGGAGCCACTAGTCTCTGAGATAGAGTTGCTACCTGAGCGCTCAATAGCGGAAAAACTCAGCAAGGCACAACAAAGTTCATCTAGGTGGTGGAAGAATCGTAAGAGAAAGGATTCACTAGCCATGGCACAACCAGTAAAGAAAGTGACTTTTGATCCCATAGCAATGGAGAAGCACACGGTGACCATGATTCCTCGGGTTCAGAAACCTCAAAGAGAAATGACATCTAGTGACTATTCATACCAAGTTGTCACTGAGGACCTCACAAAGAAGCATCCAGTTGAGCACATGGGCACCATACAGGAGGCATCAAGTTCCATGTATCTGTAGGCAGAACATTACAAGGATCTTCTCATTCAGGCTGAAGAGAAAATCAAAAAGCTCGAGGAAGCCTTAGAGGAACAATAGGCTAAATTTGATGCAACACAATTTGAATCTCAATAGTGGCAGCAACAGGTGATGCATTTGGAAAGTGACATAGCGGAGAGCAAGCAGATAGCTACACAGTTTCAAGCAGCCGAGCAGGAAGCACAACTAAAAATTCAAGCTTTGTAGGATCAGCTTCAGAACTTGCAGAATCAATTGGCAGCAAAATCAATGCACTCTGTGTCCCTCACCAAGGACAAGATTAAGGAAGCTCATAGTCAGATGTTGACTAATTGTAAGAAAATGGTGACCAAGGCTACATTAGTGCTCTTGTTCCTTCAGGATGTTCAAGCAGCTGTTTCATATGGTGGACCTATAATAGACAGCATGGAGCAAGATTTAGAGCCAAAATTGGAAATGGCCATGAAGATCCAAGCAATGACTCAAATAAATCTCAAGATGCGTCCAATGAGTGATATAGCCCATGCTTGGGCGAGTGCTAAAATCACATTACGCAGTTATTTCTCCAAGATGAATCTGATTAAAGAAGCTCGTCAGTTGCAAGAGACCTTTGAGCATGAAAGACGTATTTCATTGGTTTATTTTGAAACACTTGCAGATAATGGTTTTCCTAGTTTTGTTGATGATCAAGGAAATATTCTGGCAAAGAAAGACCTGGATACATTATGGGCTGTTTTCATGATGGATACTTCAGATATTGATAATTTGGAGGAGCCCATCACCGAAGAGCATGTGTTACCATTAATGAGAAAGTTCATTCGCATTGAATCTGGATTATTGGAGCTCAGTCAAAGGGCCAAACATCTTGATATAGAAAAGGTTGAGACTTTTCGATATCTTGTGGGTACTCTCAAAGCTCGGGAGGCGATTACCATAGATGGATGGGCTGAAGCAGTTGCGATATATGAATCCACCGCAACACATCTCAAAAAGCAAGACGAAGCTGATACAAGTAGCTAACCATCAGATGCAGCTGCAAGTGGGAACTCTGTACCCAATGAATAAAGGCCTGGAATCGATTACATTCAGGTGAGCTGAATACCCCGTGAGCCGCCAAAAATGTTGGCATTTTTGCCACATTGGAATTTTGTTGTAGTGTGCCACATTGACATTTCGTTGTAATCATTGGTGCCACATTGAAAAGTGTTTTTTCTTTTTTAAGTGTTTTCACACATTGAACACTTTTTCCTATGGATGTAATTTTGGGTGAAGTTTGGTGCAAATATTCCTTGAAAAGAGATTAATATTGATAAAGATAATTCTTGAGGTGATATGATCGCTGAAGCTACCAATTTTAAGCATGTGCTCTTGATTCCAATGCAATATTGTTCATTTTTGAGGCATCGACCACTTCGTGGGCATGCATTTCCAAGGCGCCACCATGGAGATTGAAACTGGACCGATGATTTGTGCTGAAGCTTGATATGCCATGTGATAAAATCATCGGTTATTTTATTTGGCATTTGCTCATTGGTTCATTGTTGTGGTCGAGGAGAAAGTTGTTGCTATTGGTGGCTGAGTGGCCGACACTTTGCCTCCACATGTATTTAATGAAAGAGGCGAAAACCTCTATAAATACTAATCAAATTCTTATTGTAAAGGGAGGTTAGATATTTTGCAAGAAAACTCTCTAAGTTCTCTGCATCAATAGAAGAGACTTGGCTTCTAAAATTTGCAAGCATTCTTATGTGTGTGATTTCCTTCTTTTTTTTTAAATCATTTATGTTTATGCTCATGCTCTTGCTGTTAAGTTTTGAATTCTGCATTCTGAATTCAAACGTTGTTGGTTAGTGAGTAGATTTTGAAATGCGATCCGGGGGTTATCTCTACAAAGGTGTGAGTTAAATTCTGTTGCTTTCCTTTTATTATATGTTGTTATAAAACTTGGTGGAATTTTTGCTGTTAGTCTGCCCCAAATTCTACACTTCGGCTCGTGGCTATATTTCCCTTTCTTTCCGCATTTTCAATTTCTTTCCTGCATCCCTAGTCTTCAAACAGTATAGAATTTAGTAAGGGAGCCAACCCTCTCTGGAGATCGGTTCGAAGGAATTTTCTTTTTCCCTCGGCCTTTCAATGTTGGCCGAGTCTAGGGCGCACAAGTGATGAAATCTTGTACTTAGGCAGATTTGTGACCAACAATTTTTGCCCCGTGGCAGACTGTCTTTGTCTCAATAAGATCCACAATCGGTGGGACAAGTACTATTCCAAGTTGACAAACCCACCTACCAATAGTTTTTGGCACGCCCGATGGGACCCTGAAAGTTTCACTTTCAATAGTATTGAGGTTTAATGTTTGCCTTCATGCTGTATAGTTAGAACATTTTGTGACTCAGCACTACCTAGAAGCCTTCGAACGTGGAGACAGTGAGAGTTGTACTTCATGATCACAAGATCGAAGGCCAAAAATTTTGAAAATCCCGTTGAGTTTTTTGAACTTGACAACAAAAAATTAAGTGGACACCCTAAGTTGGTCTCCCCACCACTTACGTCCTCTACAACATCCTCACAAATTGCTGGTGTATTTTTTGTTCCTTCAAGTTCATCTAGTACTGCTACTAGTTTTCCACCTCCTCAACCACACACACCAATCCAAATGGCCCAGAATCCTCCACCAAGGCAATTCTCGACATGGAATAGTTTGGGAGCCTTGAATTTACAGGCACAAAATCCAGTCCCTCAAGCTACTTTGAAAGCTTTGCCGACCTATGATGGTACTGGTAAAACTTCTTATGAGCATATTCAAGATGTAGCCTCTTTGGTGACCATCCATGACATAATGGACGAAGACATGATGATAAAATTGTTGGTGTTGTCACTGAGAGGGAAATTGTTGTATTGGTACCGATCATTGCAACCAGGCACTATTGCATCATGGGATCAATTAGGAGAGTTGTTAATAAAAAAATTTCATGAACAAGCTGATCCATTTTCCTTGTTGCATCAATTTAATGCAATTCAAAGGCATCCGCAGGAGGAGATAGCGGACTTCAATGTCATATTTACCAGAAACTGGCAGAGAGTTCCTAAAGGTCTTCGGCCCACTCATGAGCAAGCTGCATTCTATTATCTCAGAGCTTTTAACATAGACATTGGCTTGGCTATCCGACAGTCCAACGTGACTACATTCCCAAAGCTATTCGAACAAGCACAAAAGGTAGAAGCAGACTTGATTGCCATAGGTAGGCTTCCCCCAAAGGTAACAATGCCTATCTTACTTGATCTTCCTCAGCATTTGTATTCTGGTTCATTTTCATAGCCTATGCCTTCCATGTATCCTATTCCATCATGGAGCTCAAGTGCGCCTCAGATCACACCCATTCTAGTTCCCCAACTCCTTGCTCCAACTATTCCATAATTGCCTGCACCAAGCATTCCGTAATTACCAGCTCCCACTTCATTCCCAACATTGCCTGCACCGCCAGCACCTCTACCATTGATGTCGTTGGGGAGGTGATAAATGGTACAATGGATTGAGATGAAGTGTGAAATAGTGGGATAGTTCTTGATGTAATTTTAGACCTTATGGAACTTTTTGGAGGAGAAAGGCTATAGAATTCAGTCTTTTTCGAATCCTTAGACCTAGTGATTATAACTTTTGGTTCTAATTTTGATAATTCAAAAGATATAACATACAAAAAAATGTGTAGAAAATTTCACAATATTAAAATTTTGGAAGGTTAAATCATCATATTTCAACAATTATAAAAGCATTAATTTAATCATAACCATACAAATATTTCTAATTTTGTAGAAAATTAAAACTAAATCAGCATATATCAAAAAATTTCAAAATTTGAACTTCAAATTAACAAATCAAATTAATTACCTTCAGGCCCTCCTTCTAGTGCCAATTCTATTGAGTGATATATTTGTCCAATTACAAACACATACCCACAGTCAGGATTCTTTCAGAATATCCTCTATTGAAAGTAAATAATTGATTTCCCCTAGATTCAGGTAGGGTTAATATAACCTATTTGTACACTTATCAAAATATGCAATGTAAAAATTCAGATGGGCAACTAAGTAAAACACATAACTTTTAACAAGGGGCACATATAATTGATTTGTTTGTCAAGGATTCGTCTTCATGAAATTGTCAAAATGTGCATTTAATATCAAAATTACTTTCGAAAGACCAATAACCTTTCATTTGATTTGACATTTTGTTTTATCTCAAAAACTTTCAATTATTTGTTAGTATCATTATTGTAGGGTAACTATTAAAACAAAATAGTTGTTTCAAAACTTTTAAGATCGGGATTTCCCTAGATAATCATTTCAAAATAATTATTGAATTTGATATTCATGCCATGAGAAAACTATTAAATGTTCACAATGTTGAATATCGGAATTTGAATTTTTATTTTAATATTTTTTATTATTATTTTTTTTAGGCTTTATATGTTTTTATACCACAACTTTAAAAATATATGTCCCAATTGTTTCAAAATTAAAAAATAATATTTTTAAAGAAAAATCAAAAGTTAGGGTTTATAAAAAGAAAATAAATGAACACTGTAACTTTTGGAACTTCATCCCAAATCTTTTGAAATAAGTGCTCTTGAATTTTAACCAAACTTAATTTGATTAGTTTTCATACAATCAAATTAAGTTGGTAAATTCTTCTAAAGGAAATGAAAATATGTTAAATTTATCCACATGTGCATATCTTATTAAAATAAACTATTATATTGCATAAATGAAAAATATTCAATTAATTCACTTTCAGAATACTTTGAATCATACAATTACAATAGACAAACCTTTTTCATTTCAGCAACCAGAGAGGAGATGCTCATTGACAACAATCAAACTTTCTAAATTTCTAAAGCTTCGTGCTCCAAATGGCCTCCAATCCCTTATTCTCAAGTCTCAATGGCTATTTATAATTTGAATTTTTTCCATTTTTTAGTTTCATAACAGCTTCTATAACAAGTTTCTTAACTATTTTCTTTAGCACTCGTATTACAGGCTTGATGACCAATTTCTCTCAAATGAATATTTTAAGTTAAATGATTTGTTATAAAATTAATATATAGTCTTTGAGAGCACCATCAATAATATCATGAACAAAACTTTGTATTTGTATGTCATACAAAGCCATTAACAACGTGATTCCGAGCCCAATAAGCATTGTGAGTACTATAAATCAAACGAAACCTCCCTTCAAACTACACTCCACAACATTGAAGAGTCTACCTTTACCCATTTCCACAAGCCTCATCTTTTGGCTTTTCATACTGATATTGAATATCGGTCTTCCACAGGCTAACAAGTGCACCCAAATCATTGTGTATGTCTATGTGTTCTCAATTATTGTTGAATATTCCCACCAGAGGTAAATGTGCTATCCCTTTGCTTTCATATGGTTATTGTTTTCATTTACCTATGCGAGTGAACATCCATTTTTGTATAAATTGACCACTTTAGTATTGACTTTATTTAAATTCAAAATAAGACTCGTAATATACAACTATATAGTCAGTATTCATTATTCATTGTTCTTCAATATCTTCCCCAACACTAAGGTGTAATTGAATAATATTAATTTTCACGATTCCATCTCCATTTTTGGGCTTTGAATGAGTTGCAATCCCTACCGTCTCCACCTTCAATTACAGCCATGACATCTTTGTGATTAGCATCCTATTTTTCATTTAAAATGGCACCATAACCAAATAAGGCATTCATGTCAAAACAAACATCTCCTTCCATCTTGAATGTATTCTTCAATTGAAAAAGAATATCAAAATTCCAAAGCAACCACGATTATATCAAAAGCTACTTTGGTTTCTATTTTCATCTCAACTCCACATTGAAACATATTCTCCAGCATGAACAATTAATTTTCTTTCGTGATAAATAGTGTATACTATTGTTATCTGGGCCGTGTAGAATCCAAAATTTCCCTCAGCGAGCTTGACATCCCCAAATTTCTATAGCCCCTTGGGAGTTGCCACGCTGTGATATACCTTGATATCTGTAAATATCAAAGAGCACAGCTAGCAAAGGGGTTTATCGTCATGTAAACCTCAAAGAGCGCATCCAATAAAGAGGATTTCTGTCATATACAAACTTACATGATTGTAGTGGCCACTGTTGGAGAAGAGCAGGCACAAGTCTTTGAAAAGCAAAAAAATTGCCAGATGTGCAGCTCTAGCCAACATGTTAAATACCAATATCACATTCATTCTGCATCCACAATTTTGCTTGGGTATTGTAGAACTTTTGATAGAAGTTGTACACCAAAGGAGCGAGAATAAGAAGCACTTGAGTCATTTGAAGCATTGTAATGATGGGTTTCATAATCTTCATCTAAAATCAATGCATGTGTCCATGCAAAGTCAATATATCTACACTCATCTGTGTAATCATTCATGATTTCGTTTCCAATCATAACCCCCTGCAAGCTAGTGAAAGATGTTTGATAATTGTTAATCTCCAGGATTACGTCTGCAATGAATAGACAAAGACAGTGAAAATGTGGATGGGTGAGATTAACTTCCTCCTCCAATTTGTAAAATTCATATTCCTTTGCAGTTATACTCTACTAAGTTGGAATCCATGAGTAGGTCAAGAAAGGCAAGTGAATTACTTTCCGATCTTCTATGCTGATAATTATTAATTTTTTGCAGAATCTCCCTCTGCACACATATCTGGCAACCACCCATGTCCAAAATATTATCACATGTTCTACAGTGATGTGGTAGTTTAACTTGTTCGAGCACCAGTATTATCATGTTCTATGGCAGTGGCACTCTGTATATCAAAGTGGTTGGACAAGAGTAATTCTCTGATGTCATGGAATTCATGGTAACCATAGATCACTTCCTCAGGCCTGTAATACCACCATACATGCACAAAAGCATCATTGAATTCAGCATGAGTGCTATGTAAGGTGGCTCCGTAGGATCCTCCGTCCGCATCAACATAATATTCCCCACTGTGATGATCTTGCCAGTGGTCTCAATCATCCAATGTTTCCATGCCAAATTTTGATATTGTCCAATGAAACCCCAACTGCTCCACGAAACTGCTAAAGCATGCACTTCTCCCTTCTATTTGAATGGAATCAAACCAAATCCCTCATCAATAAATTTGGCCACTTCTTGTCATATTCTTGTATCCATTCCAGTAGATAACCCAAGAGGATTATTTTAATCATTACGAATGGTACTCATTGTAATTAATTGATATGAATCTAAATTCGAAGATTTTTATTAATATTATTGCTATCTATCTTATTTTAAAACAATCATCAATTACCCACTTACACCCATGTCAATTACGTCAATTACTGTGTTACACCCATGTTGCAAACAAGGTCTTTTAATCATTTAAAATTTGAAACCCTAATAATTCATAATTTAGCTTATGGGTTCCATCACATGTTACTCCAAAGATCTCGGGCCAATATCAATATGAGATATCTTAAATTAATATTTTATTTAGTTGAGGTTTTATCAAATGTTTTGTCTAAGGATTACATGTCATTGACGGTACGAAATCATCATACAAAAATAGTATAACAAAGCTTGGACATTTTTTATGCATGGTTTGACAAGACTTAAACTTTGGCCTCTTCCTTAAGTATTGAGGAATTTAACCCATTGAGTTTTATGAGGGGCTTCTCCTACAAGGATTTGAACTTGAGTCTCCTAAGGTTTGACAATGAGATCAATTATAAAAATATTAATACTAAAATCATGACAATGGTGAACCTTCAGACGAACTAAAACTCACCATAATATCTTGAAACCTTGACATGTAATTTCAAAAAATTGTAATCCACATTGCAAAATTTCTTGGTATAAAGTAATCAATAAAACATTCAATGCAAACAAAAATTTTACATTAACCTCAAAATTCCAAGTGGGTCCCCAAATTGGGGTACATTGTATGATGGCAACAACAAGGAGGAACCTAAAATGATCCACTGCAAATATGATTGGAACCCAGTATTGAAAGCAACAGTTTTTAAGATATTCTTGGAGTACAATGATGTCTTTGCTTAGAAGTATAAGGACCTAAAAGGGGTACCACCAAAGTTATGTGTACAAAATATTATGCTAATACCTGGGGCACAACCAATGATAAGAAGACCTTATAGGATGAGTTATAAGTATGTCGCATTGGTAAATGCATAAATCGAAAAGATGCTAGATGCAAGTATCATTTTTAGAGTCACTACTAGTGACTGGGTTTCACCTATTGTGGTCACTTTGAAGAAGGAAGTGGATAAGATTTGAATATACGTAGAATTCAGGAGTTTGAACGTAGTAACAATCAAATATCCATTTTCTATTCCTTTCACAGACGTCATTCTAGAAGAGATCATAAGATATGAAATTTATTCATTCCTAGATGGGTTTTTGAGGTACAATCAAATAAGTATAGTCGAGGAGGATAAGTTGAAGACCACATTTATTATGGAAATGGCATCTATGCATATAATCGAATGCCATTTGGGCTATGTAACACCCCAACCACATTTCAGTGCATTATTCTATATATCTTTGATCAATTGGCCATAGGAAATTTCAAGGTATTTTTGGATGACTGGTCTATTTATGGTAATATCAAGGATCATCTACTTGGTCTAAGTGAATGTATGAGCAGGTTTAGGAAAGCACAAATCTCTCTAAATTCAACAAAGTGTTTTCTGATGGTACCCTATGGGAAACTTTTAGGACATATAGTGTGCAATGAAGGGTTGAAGATTGATCTTGATAAAATTCATGTTATATTACTCATGGAGGAACCATATGATGTGAGCTCGTTAAAAACCTTACTTGGATCCATGGGATACTATTGAAGGTTTATCAAGAACTATGCACATGTGTCCTACCCCCTAGATTCTTTGAATAAGAAGAATATTCCTTTCAAATGGATGGAGGAGCACCCAGGAGCTTTTGAAGAATTGAAAGCTAAACTTATCATTAGTCCCATTTTGGTTTTCCCTAATTGGGATAAGGAATTCCATATCCATATTTATACCTCAAACTTTGTGATTGGATGTGCATTGGCACAAGAGGGACAATTTAGGCTAGATCAGTCTATCTTTTTTGCAAGTTGCCTATTATCACAGGTGAAGAGGAATTATAGTACAACATAGTGAGAAGATTTAGGTATGGTATATGTTGTACAAAAATTTAGGTATTACCTATTGGAAAACTATTTTTCTTTTTACGTAGATCACCAGGCTTTGTTGAACTTGATAAATAAGTCAATCATACAAGGATGGATCAGAAGGTGGCTCATCATTTTATAATAATTCATATTTCGAGTAATATTTTAACTTGGTAAGAAGCATGTGATTACAAATATTATCTCAAATATGATCAGAGGACCCTATAGGGATGAGGATTCTAGATGAATTCCCTGATGTTAAATTATTTGCAATTAATGTTGTTCCATATTGGTAAAATTTAATTGGACAATACTTATCCACGGGTGAGTTTCCAGAGGATTTTATAGAAAAATAAAATAAAAAGGTAATTATAAAGTCAGTACCTTTTTTGTTGATAGTTGGATTGTTGTACAAAATAGGTATTGATTGTATCCTACAAATATGTGTGATAGACAAGGAAGTAGGAGGACACATGGTGTAGCATAGGGGTGTATTATTCCTAATGGTGAGGTGATTTCTAATTCTTAGTATGGTCAACTTACTATTCACAACTTGTACACCAAATCATACAACCGAATAGACTCCCAAACTACTAGTTTGCACCCAATGAACAACTTGTACGGAACCCAAATTGACACATTGTATAATCCAAAATCCTAAAGTTATAGATTTTGTATGATTTCACACTCGAAAATCCTTTATATTTGGTTTTTCAAGCTTTCGTACATAGTTTTGTAACCAAACTAGTCGATTCCCTAAAACTGCCAAATCGGGTAAATTCCCTTCAATCGCATAAACTACCAAATCAGGTAAATTCCTTTTGTACAATTTGTATGAACTATGGTGTACTATCTGTACAAAAAAAAGGGTACATCCAAGTTCTAAATTAGATATTACACTATACAAATCTCTCTCATATAGGTTTTGTAAGGGTTTAATATGGCAATTAATCCTTTTCCAATAACATGCAAAACAGATCAATAGAGATGGAGAGAGATGTATATCCAATGGTGATACCCAAAAATTGTACAACAGGGTTCAAAAATCCTTGTTTGATATTACCATAATCACATATCATCCTAAAAAGCTACACCAATGTTGGTTAACCCAATTCCTCCATAACAATGTATAAAATAGCCATAACAACAAGGAAAGTGCATGCAATAGAATTAAGTTGTAAAATGCTATTCTACCATTATATGATGATGTACTACGTAATAGAAACCATGAATCTTGTCAAGATTTATTATTGTTCAACAATATCACTCAACAATGGAGATATGCAATAACAATCCACAATCAGGACTCATAGTATTCCTCAATGACCAGAATAACACTAGATCATAATCAAAATGTAACCAACATATCAAAATTGAAAATGGGTCCTTATATAACATTGCCCAGTCTATTACCAAGTGGTTCCTGAGGTAATTAGTTATTTAAAACCGTCCATGCATAACAAATGCATTAATTAAGACTTTTACTAAGTATAATACCTTAATAATCAAATTCATGTGCAATTACAACTTCAAATTACATTTCCCATGCATTTCATGTCATTTCATTGTGCCTTGTACGATTTACCTTCACCTTGTACATTTTACCCTCTTGGATGTATGGTTTACTCCTACCTGTATGATTTACAAAACTTTTCAAAACTATCAAAATTGGGTAAATCCATTTATCACTTCTTCTTCTAGGAGGTGGATTTGCTGCCTACATTTTTCCTCCCCTTTAATTTGGTCGGTGTCCTCACCGACTCATCCTTTTATTTCAATCACGCTTCATAATTCATGACCACAACTTTCAATTCATCCACTTGGGATTGAAGAATTGCAAGTTCATTATTCAACCTGGATGCATAATTCCCCATTTCCACTGCTTTCACCCCATGGAAATTAGATTTCTCTTTGGAAATATATAGGAGTTCCCTCATTTGCTTTTCATGATCAGTGGCACTCTTATTTATCTTCTCCTACAAATGAGCTTCTGTTCGAGTTGCCACCTGAAGCTCCTCATTCTTCTCTATAATGGTCTTCAGGTGGTGGTCAATATCAGCCTCCAAGGTACGAATAGTATCTTCTATGGCCTTTAGTTGTACTTGCTTCTCAAGGACCATATCATTATATATTTTGTTGTCCTTTGTAATCTATTCTATCTTAATGTGTCACCATTTTCTCATATTTTTTGGCCAATTGCGTGTTCATATTTTCATCCTTTGCTCAAATTTGAGCCTCCAATTCCTTAATCTTATCTTCTACCATATGTGAGACCTATTGCTTCTCTTCTTCAAGTGAACTAAATGGCCTCAAAATTAGTCTTAGTGCTTAGCATTTCATCTTCAAATTTCTTTATTTTATCCTCTGTCGTAGCCTTTCACTTTTACATTTATTCCTCTATTGCAATCAGTTCCTTCTGAGTGGATTCTATCTCCTCCTTCTGAGCTTCCTTGAGCTGATAAATCTACTCCAATTTGATGCTCAGCCACTCTATCCAATGTGTTAGGAATTTCAAATTCCTTAGAGTGATAGCCAATATTTTAGTGATCCTCTTGTGTTCCAACTCTATTGTATTCATGGGATAAGTCGAATGATAGGTTCTATATAGGTACAACCTTAGATGCTGCCTATAATTGGTTTTCACTCGTTCTGGCAAGTCATATCTTCCTAACATCATGGTTACCTCCTCCCTGGGTAACTTCTATGGATGTTGTACATGATTTTTTGTAATTCTCCTTGTACGCTCCTCATTGCTCACCCATTCTGTTATCTTATCCAACCTGAGAGACACTTGTTCCTCCCACAGCTTCAATTATCCCGTGCGTTTAATACAAAATTTTAATTTGGTGCTAGCTATGGCATTGCGTATATAAGAGAAGAAATGTTCCACATAATCTTCCACTCCTTGTGTGACCTTCTCAATTTCAATATTTTCAAACTACGGTACCTTTAGAAGGTAGCTTGTTTGCATTTTTCGTAGTTCCTCCTCTATAGGATTTTGTTCTTCCTAGTCTTCCATGTGGTGGTTAGAGCTTCCCAAAATATTTAGTAGTGCTCTCTTTATATTTATCTTCCCTTGGTGGAGTTCGTTCTATTGTCTTCTCCACATCCACCTCATATTCTATATTCACAATCTCCTCTTGATATTGTTGTTACTCTGTCGATTCCTAGGCTTATTTCTATTCAATGAAGCCCACCTGTTGCTCTTTAGTCACATGCTCTTCTTTCTGATTCTACTGTATCTCCATCACTGTAAATTTTTCAACAATAGGTTATTCTTGTTATTGTGATAATTTCACCTCTTCTTGTGCATCACTTGGATTATTTTTGTTTGAACTTCTCCCCATCATGAATTTGAAATAGGGCTTCTTATTTTCTCTAGACTCTTCCTCTGAGGCTTCCACTCTCACTTTGGTTTCCTTATTTTCCTCCTGAGTAGTGGCTGCTACTTCCTATGCTATCTACCCAACTTCTATATCCTCCAATAATTTTAAGAGTATAAATTTTCAAATTCATTATGTTGGAAGATCTGTGGGGATACCAACATCTTCTTTGCTTCTGCCAAATTTCACTAATGCAGATCCAACTTCTTCGAGTGTGACTATCTCTTTTCCTCTTACTAATCCTTTTGCACAATCTCGGTTTGTTTTTCTAGACTAGGATTATTTGCCATTATTTCCCATTGTCTCTTTTTCCTTATTTGTATTGAGTTGTATTGCCTCCCTATAATTTACTCCCTTTCTTGAATTGATGGTTGCTCCTACTACCATTTTTGAGTTGCTTATTACTCTAGTTCAGGTTCCAAATTCATTTATCTTTTTCTTCAAGGATGTACATCCTCATCCTTCAAAGAAGTATCCTCATGTACCTCAGTATCCTACTAATCTTTATTTGTCGGAGACTTCTCTAGAGTCTCCTTATGAATCGGTACTAACTTTGCCCACATCAAAATGGTTGGTTGTACTATCCTAACATTCCTAGGTTTTTTCAAACTTGGAAAGTGGATTCCCATTTCTGTAACAGCATTTAACAACAATCCAATGGCATCGAATGTCATTCCGAAGTTATTTGATATTTTTATCAGTACTTCATGCATCTTCCTTTCTAGATAGGTATCCCAATCATACTTGATCCCTTTGGTGATACCTTCTACATATTGAGTCATCCATATTGACATATCTATAGCCCATGTATCTCTTGATAGTCGATCCATCATAGTATTCATCGCATATGACCAATCGTTTCCCTTCAATTGTCTCTATTTAATTCCTCGAGTCCCTACACCTGATATCTTTGCATTAGTCAGTGACTTCACATTGGTTAATGAAGTGATGATTTGATATTTCTCAATCAGATCAACCAAATTCTTGACTATATCTATGTCGTATGCTGGTAATCAAAATATTTTTTTGAAATCCTCCATCGAAACTTCTACTTTCATCGACCTCTTGCCCACATTGACAAAGATAATTTTGGTTGCAGGATTATATTCTTGAACTATTTGCAACAAATAGTTGTAGAAGAATGTCTTCTAGTGTGGTGTAACTTGTGCTATTACAACTACACTAGCCTCCTCAAACTATTTTCTCCAGGGATGGTTCTTGTTTTGTTCATTATTCCACCACCTGCATGTTTCTCCTCCATATTGTACAAATGATATATTTGTTATCTCCACCTAACATTCCTTAGGTCCACTACGTAGATCCTCATACATATCTGGAACATGTACCTCACTCATCAATTCCCTCCTTAGGATCCTCTCTTGTGCCATCCTCTCTTCTTAGTGTCTTGGTGGTGTTCTCCTTTGGTCAAACCTCTAGTACCTTTGACCTCTCCATGGCCTGTATCCTCATTTTATCCAAGGATGAGTACCACACCAATCATCGGACTAAAATTTTTATCCTTGATACTACCGTGGCCATGACTCTCTTATGTAGGGGTCCTGGTGACTGTTCCACCCTATTGGCTATAATTCTTCTTAACCGGTATCTAAACTCCTTGGTTGAAATAATTTTCTTGCCATACCTCCAGTTATTTGCCTACTCGGACATAACCAATTCTAAAATTAGAAGTGTCTCAAAAATCATACAACCTACTGTAAATCATACAATAGTTTCTCCACTTTCTCCTGTATGGTTTCTTTATGAACAACCCTTCTAGATCATACAACTATTCAATTCTATCACTATTCGGTCTTCAAACTATTTGATCTTCTAGAAATCATACAATTGTAGCATGAAATCATACAGGTTCATACTCCTCCGTACAGTGTCTTTATCTAGTTACTTCCCTTTACTGAATCTGTACAATTTCATATGATTTGCTCAAAATGTCTTAAAATAGCCTGAAAACAACCTGAAATCGTATGATCTTTTTCCTAAGGTCATACACTCCACCACCAGATCATACAATACCTATTTTCAAACCCTTATCTACTTAAAAATCATGTTTTTCACTTTCCTTCTATGATTTCTCTCTAACCCAGTTGTTGAATTACCCTAATCTATCTTTTCAACGCTTTTTAGGAGCAATTTTCCAATGTTTCCACCCTTGGTGCAATTTATCTCCTTCCTTTCTTCTATCTTCTCCCTTTCATTTTTGGTTGCTTTTGTCAAATTAGGGTTTGTAACTTCATTTTCCCTACAATTTCTCTACTTCGGCTCCAATCCACCACTTCTTTGAACCCTAAGTATATTTTTCAACAACCTGGTTCATGTCTGGATGCCTTCTACTGCAAACCCTCCTTTCTTTCTGGCTGAAATTGAATTCTTCCTTCAATGGAGTCAAACCCTTGCTTTTTATCCTTTTTCTTCTTTGATTCAATTTATTCAAATGTAAAAAGTCTCCTTGGTGTGATTTTAAAATGGGTCATGAATTATTTCAGCTTATTGATGAGTTTTAACGCCCATGTAGTTGCCTCTGTTCAGTTGCACGCTTGTTTCCTTCGACCTCCTAAAAAAATTTGAACTTTGCTTTGTATGGTTTTAAAATTTGCTAGGGTAAGCCTTGTATTTAAACTATATTCAAACCCTAACCACTCTAAATTTGAAATTGCACCACTTTGCATGTCTTTTCATCTTCCTTGCCTAGATGATTGACAACTCATCATTTTTCATACAATTTTTAACTTTTTCTCGTGATTTTCTGACAACTCATCGTTCCACACATACGATCATTAAATGCAATGGTTGAAAATCATACGATTGCACCAATAATCGTACAATGTACGATCCAAATCATTTTCCAATTTTACTTGTACGATCTCTCGCTTTTGTTTTTTTTAGCTTAAATTTGACTTTGTACGATCTATCACTTAGAGAATTTTTCTCTCTTTGAAGAGGTTGTCATTTTTGGTTTTCAACCCACTTCTTTCTTAATTGTATCCCAAGGTATTTTCACAATTAAGGCATTTAATTTATTTTTTCTTTTTCTTTTTCTTTTTATTTTTCATTCCTAACCTATTTACACTTATCATCATGGAAATCACATAGTGATATTCACTTGTACGATCCCATCAGATTCTTCTCTTGGAGGTTCAACCATGACATTATGAGTAGTTGTGTTGCCTAGTGCCACTTGCTCACTAGGTTGATTCATCTCTACTTGTGATGTTACTGAATTCCTTGGCCTTCCCATACCATGTGTACAATTGGAAATTGTACAATTACAAGCTAGAGCATATTCACCTAGTATCCTTTCCTCTTGTCACATAGGTTATTGATGCCTTGGTAGCGGTGTCCTTACTACTCTACTATTATTCAAGCAACTTATTCACATATCCCCTCAGATCAATTCTAGCTCTATACTGGGTGATCTAATTCTTTGTTGTCCCTGGTTTCTTTCATCTGCAAAATTCACTCTTCCTCTACTAGCAAGGCCTCTCCTGCATGGGTGTCTTCCCCATCCTATCCCTCTTGATATCGAGTTTTTTAGTGCCAATGGTGATTCCTCAATTTCTTGTACAAATCCTCTACCACCTACCACTCTTTGATGTCCTCATCAAGTTATTAGTGGTCGTCCTAATGGATATTGCCTTGTAGGGCTAGGTAAGATTCCTCTCATATGTGGTAACCCTCATAAATTCCTTATCCATTTCATACAAGCTAAAGGTGTATCTCCCGACCATCTAGGAGTAGGGGGTCAAAAACTTCCTCATCCTCTTCCTTCTCTAAATGTAACATCACCTTGTCCTTGCTTACTTCATAGTCGAATACCTCCTCCTCTTCCTAGCTGAAGCCTTAGGGGTCCTTCTTTATTCCATCCTCCCATTGCTCGATTATCAAGAGTTATCTCTACCAACTTAATGTTGGCTAGTGGACTTCTACTTCTTCTTGTACTTGGTGAAAATTATCATAGTGCTCTAATTCTATGATCTGCATGTGCTAAGCAATGTCTCCATCTTCTTTCCTATAATCTTATTTGTGATGATGAAGTTGCCAAGACCTCTATATGCGTCAGAAAATTTTGTCTTAGAACTTGAGTCATCCTGATTCTCTTCTCTCTATTCCACCCAATCTATTGGCAAACTCATCATTCTATCCAATATTTGTACTTCTCTTCTTTGTCTTCTCAACTATCGATGGGCTATTATATATGCTTGCAAATAAAGGTTGGTTTGATGCTCCTATGATCTCCCTAGTTGTTGTAGTGTTGTACATGATGGGGGATCACTATTATCTCAAGGATTATGGAGATTACTTGGGCCATCATCATCATAACTACTTTCTATTATAGGTTTCCTTACTAGCCAAGGTATTCCTTCATTATTGGAGTCACTCAAATCTAGTCGTACATTGCCATGTGATTCAGGTGATGTGGTTTCTTCCTCAATGTCTCACCAAAGCATCTCTACATCTTCATTCATCATTGGCAGATCACTTGGTGGTATTTTTAAACTTGTGCTTGCGCCACCATTTCTTGGAGTTATCCCCTCATCCTTAAGTTCTCCTTCTAGACCCCTAGATATTCTTTGTTCATCTAGTCTTCGTATTGTACTATCCAATTCCTAGATGGTTTGTTCTCTTAACCTTGCATTATGAACTTACAATATTTGGTATTCTTCTTACAATTTTTGAGTCTACATTCACATTCTCTACTGTAATAGCCCTATCCAAGCTAATAGAGTAAGTCCAACTAATTCTTCATCGATGGTCTCATTCCTATATGCTTCTTCAAAGGTTCCACTATATCATTGTATCGTACTGTTAACCATAACCTTCTTTTTCCTTCCGCTTGTTGGGGTAGTTATTTACGCTCCACCTGAGGATACATCCTATTTTTGTTTACTTGGGGTACTTCTTCTTACCTTCCCCTATTTTTTGGGAGCAATACTATCTCCTGATGTCCTCTTTCATTTAGAGTAATCCATTCTTCATCTTCCTCTTCTACTCGTTCTGTCCCATCTGTAAATCTGACATGCACTCACAATCTTCTTCTTTCTTCGGGTTGAGGTGCCAACTCTTGTTGTTCTATGGTTGGTCGTGTCTCCTTCTCTTCTACAAATAAGTGTGCAAGTATCATGTCATGCTCCTCCTATGATGTACCTGACTCATCTTGAGTCCTCCATTGAGCTTTTGCTCATCTTCTTCGTTCAATCTCTTCTGAAGAAATGAATAAGTATTGTACCTTGTAAGGCTTCAACTTTGAGCCATTTATAGTGTTTGGTACCTCCATCCATTTCAATTTTTGCAACTTGACAACACCATTATTCATTACTTTAACCACTTCATAGGTACCAAGTCATAACGTCTTCAACTTATCGGGCTTGATTTTCCACTTTCCATTAAACTTTAGAACCAAGTCACCTGAACTAAGTTCTAACTTTCTCAAATGTTTGTCATGCCACACCTTCCTTATTTTCTAAGCTACCTCAATCACCCATTGTGCCATGACTCTTCTTTCATATAACTTGATCAATGTTTTTAATCACTCTTCCACAATTTCTTGATCACCCAAGCAATGCTCTACTATGACTCTCAAACTTGGTATCAAGAATTCAATTGGCACCACTACCTCCTGTCCATACATTAACTAGAAAGGTGTATGCTTTGTTGTTGGTTTAAAATTTGTTCTATATACCCACAAAATAGATGGTAGCATTTCCTCCCAATATGCTCCCTCTATTCCATAGGTTTTATATGGAGTTGATACCAGGACTTTATTTGTTGCTTTTGCATGCCCATTTTCTCTGAGATAATAAGAACTAGAAAATGAATGCAAAATCCTGAAATTCATTGTCAGGTTTTGATTATTTCATTAACAAAGTTTCCTCCTCGATCACTTGTGATATATAGCGAAATACCAAATCTTTTGATTACTTGCTCATACAAGAATCTCACTATACTTTTAGCTGAGTTATTAAGTAATGCTCTTGCTTTAACCCATTTTGTCAGGTATTCCATTGCTACTATGATGTATCTACACTTTCTTCTCTGGGATATCTTTAATGGTTCAACGAAGTCTAATCCCTACCTTTCAAATATTTCTTGAAATTTTGATGGATGCAATGGCATAAAGTCCCTCTTTACCAACTTTCCTTCCCTTTTACAAGTATCTCATGCTTTCACATACTCCTTTGCATCATTATATAGTTTGGGCCACTATAATCTAGCTAATAATATTTTCCTAGCTATCACATCTGGTCCCATGTGCCCTCCTGCTAAGCATTCATGAGCTTCTTTCAATGTTACTTTGACTTCTTCTTCCATCACACATATTTGTAATATACCATCACTTACCATATTATACAACAATCCTGCTATCAACTGGAAGGGTGCTGACTTCATAAAAAAAAATATTTCTTGGTTGTCATCATTTCGTGTGGAAAGTTATTGGCTAATCAACTTGTACCATGATGGAACAACATTGATGGTGAATAATTATACATCAAGTAATTCATTTGGAACCCCTATTCTTGTAGGTTCTCTTGATTTTATCTGATATAATTTGTCTGCAATAACATACTTCTTACCAGATCTTACTACTGCTTAGAATATGAACTCATGTAGGGTGACAAGCCACCTACTAACCTATCCTTGTATCATCGATTTATTTATAAATTACAATATATCTTGATGATCTATGTAGAAATAAAAATGGTTCACCAATAGGTAATACCTAAACTTTTGGACTGCATATTCCATTCCCAAATCTTCTCTTTTTGTTGTACTATAATTTCTCTCTGGCCTTGATAATAGGTGACTAGCAAACAAAATAGGTTGATATAGCCTGAACTGTCCTTCTTATGCCAAAGCACATCCAATTACAAAATTTGAAGCATATATATGGATATGGAATTCCTTATCCTAGTTTGGAAACACCAAAATCAAACTACTCATGAGCTTAGCCTTCAGCTTCTCAAAGGATCCTTGGTGCTCCTCTATCCATCTGAAAGAAATATTCTCCTTCATCAAGGAATCCAATGGATAGGATACATGTGCATAGTTCATGATAAACCTTTGATAATATCCTATTTATCCCAATAATGTTTTAAGTGAACTCACATCGTAGGGTTCTTCCATGTGTAATATCACACGGATCTTATCAGGATTTGTTTTTAATCCTTCACTGCACACTGTGTCCTAACAATTTTCCATATGGTACCATCATGTAGCATTTTTCAAGGTTTAATGATATTTGTGCATTTCCAAACCTGCTCATACATTCACTGAGGGTAGCAAGATTTTCTTTGATCTTCCCATAAATGAACCAATCATACAAAAATGATTTGAAGTCCCCTGTTACCAATTGGTCAAATATATACAGTATGATGCACTGAAATGTAGCTATGGCATTACATATCCCGAATGGCATTTTATTGTATGCATAAATGTCATTCTTCATAATAAGTGTGGTCTTCAACTTATCCTCATAGGCTATACTTATCTTATTGTAAACCAAAAACCCATCCAAGAATGAATAGATCTCGTGTCCTACGACTTCCTCCAGGATAGAATCTGTGAAGGGAATAGGTAAGGGGTCCTTGATAGTTACTGTGTTTAGACTTCTAAAGTCCATGTATATTATGATTTTGTACACTTCCTTATTCAAGGTTATTACTATAGGTAATACCCATTCACTGGTTGTCACCCTAAATATGATTCATGCCTCCAGCATCTTTTGTATCTCTACATTAAGTAATGCAACATACTTTGGGTTCATTCTATCTGGTCTCCTTATTATGGGTTGTGCTCCAGGAATTAGTGTAATATTATGGATACATAACTCTGGTGGTACTCCCTTCAGGTCCTTATATGTCCATGCAAATATATCTTTATATTCCAATAATATCTTAAAAGCCATCACTTTTAGTATAGGGTTTCAATCATTGCCACGGTAAATCATCCTAGATTCCTCCTTTATTCCTAGATTTATGTCTACTATCTGAGGTCCTTCATATTTTATATTCTTCGACTCACTTGCTACTTTCTCAATATTTTTCAGGTGTGATAGTCTTGTATCAATCTCCGCATATCCTATTGTATACTTTGCAAAAATTTTTGGGAATGTCCATTTCTTTTCCACCTCCTTCTTAGGTTCCTGACTGACTTTTGGTTCATCTTGTTTTTTCTTGATCTCCTTTGACTCAATGCAAAGGTAGTTGGGCTAAAAAATATTGTACTCCTTCAATGAAGAAGTCTGCTATCATATCTATCTTTATCCTCACTAGATTCATCCAAGTACAACATTCCTTCTCCATAAAATTCATACCCTTCATCTCTTAAGGAATTTTTTGATTCGTCTATCGTAGCTACATCCCCACTAACTTTTTGATTAGATAGATTAATCATATTTTTATGCTATCACTTCTTGAAAGTGATTTTATTCTTTCCCCAGTTGTGATTAATTTTAGCTACTTGTAGCCATCCTCTTCCCAGTAGAGCATCATATGCAGGCTTCTACATTGTAATCACAATGAAATCCAAGACAAACTCTTGGTTAGCTATAACCACTTTTTGTGCTATCAAGATTCATTTTATCTTGATACCATACTAGTCAGAACCATATAATCAGAAGCTCAAAGCCCGTAGATATGAAGCGCCTAATTCTAGCCAAGTTCTTTCAGGTAGCACATTGATGCTGGATCCTTCGTCCATAATGACTTGTGTCAATTTGTACCCTAGGATCTCCATATGAACTAATGCAGGTTTCTTTCCCATATCAATCATCAATATAGTCAGATCCATTAATTGATATTTTCTTTCCTTCTCCTAAATCGGTTGAATCTGCACTTCCATCACCTTATGCAATTGTATTTCTTCCACCATTGTTTTTTGCAATGCTAGAATAGCTTCCAACAGGTTCAACTCTTTAATCTCTACTATGGTGTCCAAGACCTATGCTACCAGATTATGAATAATCACCTTCTCTTCTGATGGCTTTTTCAATTCCTTTTCTTCAGCTAACTTCACTTTTTTAGCTTTATGTCCTTCATTTTGTAATATTTTCTTTGCTACTTACCAGTGTTGCTTTTCCTTTGTTGGCTCTGGGTACTTGTTCTTTTTAGCCTGATTCCTATTCATGGCTAAAACTTCCTAGGTTTCCTCCTTAACTTGAGGAACCTCAATGTCTAAATAATTGACATTCTGTGGGTTACTTGAACTCACCTACTTTGGGAAATTTACTTCTTTGTGGTTCCCCGGACCACACCACCTACACATATGTGTAGTGCTTGCTTGCGATGTTTCCTACCTCTAAGGTGAAGGATAATTTTTCATGAAATTCTCCCACTCTTGGCAATTGTGACACTATATGATTGGCCTCCCTTCTGATTCATACTGCAAATAAATTTGTCTTTCTTTTCTATTACCCTTGTTTGGCCTTCCACCTAATTGACTATATCTATAACCATCACTCATTGCTTGTTGCCCACCTCCTAAGGTCTTCTGTTTCTCTTACTACTCCTGTATTATCAAGAACTATGGATGTACTCTTGAATTATATGAACATAGTATTACCTCATGTCCCATCACATTATATATGTGATAATAGTCATTTCATGGATACTTTACATTTGTATGCCCTTCAATATTATATTTTGTGCACCAAATGTCATTCCTATCAGGTTTAATTATTTGTTCTTTCATGATCTTGTTGAACTCTTGATGAAACGATGCCACTGTCCTTTGTATGGTGTCATATTCTCCACTTTTTGAATCATTAGACTTAGGGTGAGATAAAATTCATGTATATGTCTATTTTGATTCACTTTCAAAATTCTTTGCATGCTTCACAGCTTCTTATATGTTTTTGATGGTACTGCCTTCATATTTTCCTTATATTTTGGTATTAATCCATCTACAAACCACCACTTTACCAATACATCTTCCAAAGGCATTTGCATCTTATCTACTAACTACTTTAGTCTACGATTGTATTATTTTACATATTAATTTTTCTTTTGCTTTATCATGCAAAGCTTAGTAACAATGTCTCCATCATCCTTCAAAGGATGAATATCTTCAATGAATTTATCCTTCACTTGAGTCCAAGTCTAAAAATTTGTAGTATTTTCCCTTTTCAGATACCAATCGATCTCCAATCCTCTCAAGGTAGCAAGAAATAAGGTTACCCAGTCATCTAGTCGATCTACACCATTTGCCCTCCAAATGGTTATACAAGTTCTGATATGTCTTGTGGGGTCTTCCTTACCCTCACCTATAAAAGGTGGACATCTCTACTTGGCTACCTTATTAGCCATATTCGAAGAATCGTCCTCATCACTTGAGGTCTCCCGTGGAATCTCTGTTTGATTCCTCCTTGGGGGTGTCTTACTACAGTCATCATCAAAAGTTTCTATATGATGTATCTTTTTCTATCCCACCAATTATTTACTAAACTCATGTGCATATTCACTTTGCGACCTCCTTCACTGATGTGAGGGATATGGTCTTGGTCCTTCCGTCTGAGACCTTGTGCCCTATTGCTCTGGTGCCTGACTCTCATCCTATACACTCCCTTGAAAGCCTTATATCACTTTCTTAGGTGTAACCATCCACTCTCTATCCTTCCACACTATATCTCTATCAAATAATACCTCTACACTAGGTGGTTATGGTACCTCCTCTTATATCTCTATCAACAACGCCTCAAAGTCTCCTTCTTTAGATGTCCAAACTTGCTCTATTTTTGGTTCATGTGTACTATGCTCTAAATTACTTGCATTCTCTCTTCAATAAATCCTCATCCTCCTTCTTACTATAATTTTATCTAGTAATTCTTGTTTCCTACACCTTTTTACACTAGTGTCTGTCATTCACCTCCAATTTTGTAGTATTTTTATTTTGTTAATTTGACCTATTTTAACAAAAATGCTAGATTCAATAAGGCAACGGTTCCAAATTTAGCACAAGGGTGTAGTATTCTCAGTGGGGAGGTGATTTCTAATGCTTAGGATGGTCAACTTACTATTCCCAACTTATACACCAAATCGTACAACCAAACAGACTCCCAAACTACTAGTTTGCACCCAATGAACAACTTGTACGGAATCCAAATCGACATACTGTATGATCCAAAATTATACAATGATGAAGCTTGTATGGTTCTACACTCGAAAAATCCTTCATATTTTATTTTTTAAGTTGCCATACATAGTTTTGTAACCAAACTAGTCAATTCCCCAAAACTGCAAAATCGGGTAAATTCCCTTCAATTGCATAAACTACCAAATCGATTAAAGTACTTATGTACAATTTGTATGGACTTTGGTGTACGATATATATGAAACAAAGGTATATCCAAGTGCTAAAATGTATATTAGTTATTTACAACTGCCCATGCATAATGGAATGCATTAATTAAGACTTTTAATAATTCTAATACCTTAATAATCAATATCATGGGCAATTACAACTTCAAATTACATTTCCAATGCATTTCATGTTATTTCATTATGCCTTGTATGATTTAACTTCACCTTGTACAATTTTCTCTCTTGTTTGTACGGTTTAATCCTACCTATATGATTTACAAAACTTGTCAAAACTATCAAAATTGGACAAATCCATTTATCACTTCTTCTAGGAGGTGGATTTGTTGCCTACACATGGGGCCTGATACCACTACTCAAAAAGTAATATTAGTAGGATTACGGTAGGCCAAACTGTATAATGATGTAAAATAATATGTACAAGCATGTGATACTTTCCAAAGAGCAGGGAAACCAATACTATGAGACTTTATGCCCTTACACCCATCACAACACCAAGAGCTATTTGAGATATGGGGGTTGGACTTTGTCGGACCATTAAAAACTACCCATAGGTGGAAGTGTTGATACATTATGGTAGCTACTGAATACCTAACAAAATATATTGAAGTAAGAGCACTACCAGATAACACGATAAATAGTACAACTTGATTCTTGTATGAGCAAGTAATTACAAGATTCGTTATTCTACTACAAATAACAAATGATTGAGGAGGTTACTTTGTGAATGATATTATCAAAAAGTTTATTAATTTTAGGATTTTACATTCCTTTTCTAGTCCATAATACCCTAGAACCAATGGGTAAGTGAAGGTGACTAACAAAGTTCTAGTGTCAATCTTGTACAAAATGTGTGGGATAGAAGGAGCATATTTGGAGGAAAGGTTACCATTTGTTCTTTGGGCATATCAAACTACCTTTAAAAAATGATAAACCATATGCCATTTTAACTAATGTATGGTTATGAGGCAATAGTTCTAGTGGAGATCTTGGTACCAAGTTTGTAATTAGTTGTGGAGCATTGCTTAGGTGACCAAGAAATTCTAGACGAAAGACTAGTGGCACTAATCAAGCTAGATGAAAGAAGAGTTACGACATAGTGGGTGATCAAAGTGGTCTATAAGAGAATGAATTTTTGGTATGATAAGCACATTCAAAAGTTACAACTTAAGCAAGGTGACTTAGTTCTAAAAGTTAATGAGAAATGGGAAATAAATCTAGGAAAGTTAAAAAACTTGTGTCTTGGTCCCTTTCAAGTTGTAGAAGTGGTGGATAATGGGGTAGTCAAACTCCAAAACTTGAATAGAACTGAAGTGCTAAACACTATGAATAGTTTAAATTTGAAGCCATATAAAAGTGCAGTATCTATTTATTTCTTTAGAAGAAATTGAAAGAATAAGAAGGAAGGAAGCTCAGTCTGACAAATCATAGAGAAGAATTTAAGGTCCATTACGGGAGGACATTGACATGGAACTTGCACAACTATTTGCATAAGGGGAGCCAATCATCTAACAATAATAATTGGTACCTCAACCCGATGAGATAAGAAGGTTGCAAGTACATGTAAGGTTCGTAGATGGGACTAAACAGATCAAAGAGGATGAATAATGGATTCCTACGAATGAGAGAAGGAACCAAGAAGAACAAGGAACTGTGTACCCACAATTGGAGTATAGAGAATTACATCAACCAACAAAATATCTATGAAGGATGTGACTAACGATACGGTATGTATACAAGACAAATACCTTTGATATGGAAGCTCTGGAAAGAAATAAAAATGAAACCACAAATGAAGAGCTCATGAGACTTACTCCATTAGCTTAGATAGGATTATTGTAGCAAAGGATGCGTCACCAGATCTAACAATTGTAAGAGGAGTACAAAATATTGCAAGGTCATACTATAAGATTTTGTTAACAAACTATCCAATAAATGGATGATATGATGCAAAGGTTGGATGAGTAAAGGATAGTCAGGTTACAGGAATTAGAAATCAGAGGAGAAGAACATGAAGTGACATCACAAGTAAGTGGTACATACCATGAGTGTGCAATTACCAATAGGGTGCAAGTACCATATGACATACCCAATGACACACCAATGATAGAAGAAGATGCAAAGATAGTTTGGTGATATATTGAAGAAGATATTACATCGCCTGAACCACAAGGTAATATACATAAGGACTCAAATGAATCCAGTGACAGATATTTGCCTTGGTTAGTAGGAGATGATAGTTTATATAGTAGTGGTGATGAATTCCTAAGGCAACCATAGGTACCTCATGCTCGTCTTGATCCTGAGACCTATACAATAGCCTATCGATAGTTGAGGTGACAACGAGAAGTGCAAAGACTTCAAATATTAATGAATTTACTAGAAAATTGATGAAAACAAAGGGTTGATGATCATAATGATTTTAATTCTAAGTCTAACTTTTCAAAACCATATAGGGAAACTCTGGAAACCTTGTCTCCACAATGATGCTTTGAGGAAAGATAATGGACACATTTGCTATTACATGCAAATCGTTGAATGCAAGCACTACGATAGTTGTCACCCAAAATGAAAATAAATGAAGATCACTTGGCCAACATAGAATTGGTGGATATAACTCTTGGTACTCAATAAAGAGTAGGAATGAACCAACAAGGATCCCCAAGATAGTACTAAGGTCATAGAGGAAGAGGAGTACATCCACTAAATACTAGGAGAATTTGGGATGCCCTACCTAGAGGAGGTAGAGGATGAGGGAGGATTCAACCCCTTACTCCTAGATGGCTAGGAAATACACCATTGGCATGATTGAGCTAGACCAAAGACCTACAAGGTATCCCCTTGTTGAGAGGGTATGTACCCAACCTTACTCAAGGACACCTAATTGGATGACCTCCATTGATCCGACAAGGACCAACAATAATTGAAGTTGGAAGAGGAATGCTTCAAGGTAGAGAAATACCATTTAATTTTCAAAGAGGTCCTATGTCAAGAGGACTATGTCATGGAAGACATATGCAAGGAAGAGGACTTATCAGTAGGGGAAGAGTACGTTTTACATATGAAAGAAGTCAAGGATAACAAAGAATTAATTCACCAAGTTTAGAAGTTGATCTGATCTGAGGAGACAGGTGGGGGAGTATCTCAAATCATAGTAAAACAGTAAGAGCACCCCTACCTCATGATCAATTACCAGAATGACGAAATGAAATATTATCAATAAGAAGTCATACAATTTGTAATTATATGATTCCAAATTGTACACATGGAAATGAGAGAATAGTAAATGACACAATACCGCAAATTAGAAGGGGTTTTTCAAATGATCATTTGGCACCTAATGATGTGATTATTTTTAATGTAGAAGTGGGACCCCCAATCAATGATTCAACTAAAGGGATCATACAAGTGAATGTCATTGTACAATTCTCGCGATGGTAAGCATAAGGATATAAAAAAATAAATAGAAAAGTATCTTAATTATAAAAATCCTTCATGACACAATTAAGATAGAAGGTGGTTGAAAATAAAAAATGGTGGTCCCTTCTGAGAAAGAAAAAAATAAAAATAAAAATAAAACAAAATAATTAAAGGCAAAGAAAAGGGCAAAAGTGAGAAAATGAAAAAATAACATGCACAAGGACAATGAGTTGTCAATCATTCATACAAGAAGATAAAATTACATGAAAATGAGACTAAGGTGGTGAAATTTCATGAAGGAAGACATTAGGATTTCAAAAACAAATAAAAAGCAAGCAGAATATGACTTTTTGACAAATCGTACATATACAATTTGAAATTTAGAGGATTTGAGAGCAAAAATGATGCAATTGAACAATTTTATTCTATATGGGCATTTGAATTCAATAAATTGCTACAATTTTTCATGACCCATTTTATATTTGTACCACAGAGCCTTTTGATTTCCAAAAAACAACCAGATTGGAGAAAAAGATGCTAAAAAATAGGGTTTTACTCTAGAAAGAGCTAAGTTTTTCAGAACTCGTGTTGCATGTGGAGAAAATATTCTATAAAAATTAGGGTTTGTAGAAGGAATGTGCTCAATGAAATCCTTATTGCATAAAAATCAAGGTTAGAGTTTGATTTTCCAAAAATAGTGAAGTGTGGGAATTGCAAGGAGGTAAAATAGTAAACCCTAGTGCAGGAAATCAGCCATAAAAGCACAAAAATGTTTCTAAGACTTTGCATGTGTAAAAAAGTATAAAAGGATGGCCATACATTGCTACCATATTTCCCAAAATATTCATATTGGAGAAAATTTGCATCGGTTGAAGGAAAACTTGCACAACTGCATCAGAATTACATCGGAAAGGAAGATTGCACACTTCTAACATCATAACATTTTGACACAAACAAGGGTTTTTAGCCAAGTGAAGTTTTCTAGGTCTGTCTATACAATTTGGAGGTGTGATTGTATGATTTTGGTATAAATTGTACGATCTCAGGGATTTCTATGACCCGATTTGTACATCTTGGAGGTGATTGTATGAAATTTTTTGTAGTTGTACAAATTCTAATGAGATTGTATGAAAGGGAGACACCCTTGTACAATTTTGGGGCTACTTGTACAATTTCATATCTATATTGTATGATTTTGAACCCTATTTGTACGATTTCATGCATTTGTATGAAATCGAATGTAGTTGAACAACTTCAGGTGGAGTACAAAATGGACAATAATTATATGATTTCAAAATATACATGTACAATTTGCTAAGGTGTTGTATGATCTTTGATAGTCCTGGTATGTTTTGGAAGTAGTCATATAGATTTTGAACCAATTTTGTGTGGAGTTGTCCTAAATTTCCAAGTTGACCAGAGAGTGTGTGAATGTGGTTTTGACTCGATGATGGAAAAAGCATGAGCTCCAGGTAAATATTCCAAGATAATTTTAATTGCATTACAACAAATAGGATGGAAATATCACCATTACCACTACACTAGAGAGATTCATGACCTAGAATATCTCACTGAGTTTACCCCATTCAAGACCAAGAACATCGATTTCAGTCATGGGAGGTGAAATAATCATCCTTGGAGAGGGAGAGGGTATAGGTCATGAAGAGGTCAAATATATTATTATGGTGGTAGAGGTGGTGCACTAATGTAATTTAGTAGATAATATATAGAGCCACTCAAGGCACACCAAAGGGAACTTCACAGTGAAGTTCATCGAGAGAAGACCCTAGAGGAGTAGGAAGAACTGCTCAGTGAAGCAGAAGAAGAGCAAGTGGATATCAAGGATATCACTTTTGGAAAACCAACAATAAAATTTTGTAGGAAATTGTGGGAAAGGAGTGAGGCAAAACATCCATTAAATATTACACTGAGGAAGGCCAGAGTAAGCACCATCGCGCAAATCCTATCGCAAGATAAAGTATTCTTCAATGAATACTTGCTGCAAATTATTTAGTCCTACGAACCCACTACGAATTGCACTATTGTGAGAGTGGGTAATAGGTAAATCAAGGTGGATTTTTTAGTGGAAGAATTTCAAATAATATTTGGAACCCAATGAGGAAGCCCCGATTATGAAGAAGATGGTAGATTCAATTGAGACTCACAGGTTGATTATGACACTCACATTTGTGAAGTCACTTGTGATAGCCAAGATTTTTGGTTCTAGAAATCATGGAATTAAATAGATCCAATTGAATACTAATGAATTAGCATGTGCAATGAATATTTATATGGCTAACTTGTTAGAAGAATCACAAGCTTTTGAAATGCTAATCTAGATGGCACAGTACGTGGAAGGTGTATACAATGATGTGAAGTATTATTGGAGAACCTATTTAGAGGAATGGATGCAGAAGTTACTAACAATGAGGAGGAAGACTTTCACCATGACTTTTCATGTCATTACTCTTTTATTAGGCGTAGTATCCAGAGTGGGTATTTCTTTTCTTGGTAGGACACAAAATTAGGATTTATCGCTAGATCAACCTACCATACTATGATGGGCAAATATTGTGCCTCTATCGAAGGAAATTCTAGAGAAATTGAAGGTCAAGAAGGGCACAAAATATCCAATACCTTTGATGCAAGAAGAGGTCAAGACTGCATCTGATGAATATGTTCATCCTAGGAGGAAAATAAGAAGATAGTTGGAACCTACCTTGGAATAGCAGGCACAAGACCAACAACTGTAGGAGCAACCAACCTCTTTTGAAGGGGAGGACAGAGTAAAATGATAATCCAATCCTATAAATATTCAAACACTTAGGAAATAGGATAAATAGAAGAATCACATGCAAAAATAGCAACCCAAGTTGGTACTAGAGGAAGAGTACTCAGACTCAAAATATACCTAGTATGGAAGAAGTAGGAGGATCAATGGTATCTCCGAAATTGCTTCAGACCTTTGATTTTAATTTTTTTTATTCATCCAAATATTTGGCATGAAAAACAACGGTACCACCAACACTAAAAGCAAAAGTAGTAGTGGAAGTTCGATTGGAGGAACCCAAGGGAATATAGAAAATTAATATTGTCATGAGAGGTGGCAACAATCACTAGGAGTAGGCAAGTATGCAACCACAATAGGAAGATTTTACTCCAAACCAGATAGTTGCAGCACTAAGGGGAGTGCAACCAAACCCACAAGAGGAAGGGTTGGAATAAATACAATAAGAGGACTTACCTAATCCACGATAGGAAGTTCAAGCACTGACAATAGAGTAGTAATATCTAGAGGAGATCATAAATGTTGATGATATAGGATCACCTGAAGGAGAGAAAAATAAGATAGTAGCACACATTTTGCTACAATAATATAAAGTAGCTAGTGTGATTAAAGAAGTTGAAGGAAGTTAAAATCCACAAAAAGAGGAAGGATAGACCCCACCACAAGACAATATTGTAGGGATTCATACAATATTTTTAGTTGAAGTACCTTGTTTTGGTATCTTAGGAGATGAGGGTGAAAATACTGATGAGTAGGTGGAGCACTTCTTTCGATAATCTAGAAATGTTTTTGGTAATTCTAGGTTGCAATTTTTTATTGGTGGCATTGAATAATTAAAACAGTAGAGGGAGCAAACCTTTACTAAATTTGAGAATATTATGGAGTGGGTGTGTAATGAAGATCATACCAGACAGATAACATAGATTCATGCACAACATCCATGGTTGTTGCCCAGGGGAAAGGTAACTATGATGTTGTAAAGAGATGATTTACTAGAGGGAGTGAAGACCAATTACCACAAATTTCCATGAGTGTACTTGTATAAGGTAACCTGTCAATCTTGTCCATTAAATACATCGGGTATAAAATTTTGAAGAGTACCTTCAAAATTGGCCTACACCTTAAGAAAAATGAATTTCCTGACTTACTGGATTGAGTGGCTCACATTGGGTCTTGAACGGATTTATGAAGACAAGGAAGCACAAAGGGAAGAAGTAGATGCTACTCAAAAGTAAATGGTTGCGATGGAAGAAGAACTTGTACACATCAAAATAGAGGTCGAGGAAAGACTAAAGAAGATGGAAGTAGAATGGACTGATATCAAGTAAACTTATGAGGATAAGCTACGCTCATAGGGGGAAAATTTTCTTGTGATCCAGCAAGTGAAATATTGCACAAAGTAGTTGGAATATCAGATAATAGCATAAATTGAACAATTGGCCAAACAAGCAAATCATTTGAAGGCAAAATAGGAATAACTACAAGAGAGGAACCATAAAATTGAGGATATGGCAAAGTATGCCAAGTGCTACAATGAGATCATCATGTATCATAAGGCTCGACTTAAGGCTAATGATGAGAGTATTGTGACTTATGAAGCTGACATTCATTAGAATCTATAGGTCATTACAAAAAATAATGAGGAATTATTCATAGCAGCTATAACAGAAGCCATGTTGAAAGATAAGTTGCACAAGGAAGCATCCGAGCATGATAATAAGCTAGATGCACTTTTGGATACTGTAGAAGAGAAATCTAATGAGTATGGGTTAAAAGCCCTAGAAGTCAGTCAATACACAGCTCGATTAAAGGATGAGTGTACTGCTTTATGTATGAAGCTTGATGATTACCACCAAGAATCATCAACCAAGACCAAGAAGATTGAATCAGTAAGGACACTGATTTATTTAAAGGGGAGGGTAGATGTAGGCAACAAATCCACCTCCTAGAAGAAGAAACAATTTTTGGATTTGCATAAATTTGTTCAGTTTTGTTAATTTTTAATTAAAATGCACAAGTGTCAAAATGTACTAGTAGGTGTAAAATGTACAAATTTTTCACATGTACAACTTGAAATGTCAATAAAATTAGGTGAAATGTGCATTTGGGATGAATTTTATAAAAATAAAATTAGACTTAGTAAAACCTTGTAATGAATTATTTTGAGATAATTTAGAATGGCAGTTTTAAGTAATTTGATGTCTCAGAAACCACTTTGGAATGGCATGGGCATGCATTATATAACCCCCATTCAATTTTTTAAGAGTCCCTGTTAGTTCGTTGATAGTTCTGAATTGTTCATTAATGAGTTCTTGATTGTTCATGTTATCCATTATTGAGTCCATTGTTGAATCCATTGTTGTGATCAATAATGTATTGTACATGAACATTCTACAATGAATATATCAAAAAATCTCTTTGATTCCATGTCCTTGTGAATTCCATTGTACGTTCTCATTATTGTAGGTTGTGTGATTGATGTTGAATGCATAACTTGTTATGTTAATTTAATGGAATTGCATTAGAAATGACTTTGATCATCCTACGGACCTAGTGTGAGGGTATGAAATGATTGCACAATGATTTATGGTTGTACATATATGTTTCTAGGTATTTGATATATCTTTGATGATTATAATTCATTTCCAGTGAATTGGGGTTTGCATGTTGGATGGAAATTAATTGTCATAGGAAAACATCCTAAAACTTGTCTTGAATAGAATGGTTGTACATGTTGCTAAATATAAGTGTAAGTTGCAGTAAGCATTCATGCAATCTATAAACAGGACGTACCAAATCATACAAGTGGTTGTTTACCCTATTTGGTAATAATATTGCAAGATAAAACCTACCAAATAAGGAATTTTTTGTGTTTCAGAGAAATCGATTACAAATTTGATCGATTCAAGTTTAAAAAAATTGTTTCAATGAGTTGACTAAGTGTAAAATTGTACAAGTGATAGTTTTGTATGATTTTAATCATACAAATGTATGATTTAGTGATCGTACAAGCTATTTTGGTAAGTTGATAGATTCCACAAGGTAAATCGTACAAGCTGTACAATTTGGGCTAGTTAGTTTTGAGACTTTGGAAATTATTTCTAGACCTTCTAAATCACCTTCCCCTCCAAGAATACTGCATCCCTATGCTATAATCCTTCTATAAAGTAGATAGACCAAGGTCTTCATCAAAAAATTGATCTGGTATCTTCAATAACATATTCTTCTGGTGTTCATTCTCGAGTGGAGTCCCTACGTGAGTAAAGAGGTGCTTCAATAATCAAGAACATACAAAGACCCTTACCAATTCTAAGCCTTATCTCTTATTATTATTTTGATACCAATGATTTGTCACTGTGGTCCCATCGATCATACCATTAAACGCTTGTCATCTCTTATTATCCCTAGAAAGGGAAATCATACCTCATAGTGAGTGAAATAGCAAGGATGTGATCAAGAGCATAGGGTTTGGATCAATTGGGAGCCTCCAAGAATTTTTTACAAGGTTGGATCCTTGTTAAGATGTGATCTTTCAAGCATAGTTGAACTCAACAAAGGAAAATAGGGTGTAAGATATAAAAAGGGGAATAACTCAACAAAATAAAGGGGGTGATGCATGAAAATATCCACTAAGATCTTCCTACAAAAATAGGCCTAAATAATATGTTCCAGTAGTGAACACTTAATTTCCTTTACATAGCAAAGCATAAATATAGTTATCAATCATAGGCATGCATAAATAGGTGGGTCATGTAGGAGAGCCAATGATAAATGACTAGTCCAAAAATAGACACAGACCCCTCACACATACATACATTGATAAAACCCAAAGTAGGTAAAAATATAATAGACACATACATACACACAAAAATGGGTTCATAGGGAGCCACATATGGCTAAGCCAATAATTGATGTAAGCTTTTGTATATACATGCAATCAATGATTACAAGTGAGGGTTTGAAATTTTCCACAAGTCACTCAGGGTTTAATTATATATATGCTAGAAGTGAGGGTTTGAAATTTTCCACAAGTCACTCAGGAGGCGACTATTTTTACAAAAATAATTGAAAGGAAATCCTACAAGAGAATACATTTACAAACTTTTTGATCCTTTCTATATTCTACACAATAGCTATTTATAGATTACAATAGGAAAATTTTACATTCAGAATTTTTTGGATGATTTGACTTTTTGGCTACTTTTTCGTAGGGATTCTAAAATTTGAATGAGGGTGCCTTCAACATTTATTTTTTTTAGTCTATAGCTCTCCTGGTTGCAGGTCTCATTCCTTCATATTTAATAGCTTACCTACCTTTTCTTTATTTGTTGAGCTGAAGTGTTCCTCATAGATAACCCATATTTTATTAATAATGGTGCACTATCTTTCTTCATTTACTTCTACTGGATATTTTTGCACTATCACCTACTTCCCTTTAATATTAATGCGCTTGTCTGTCTCTAAAATTACCTACCTTTTCAAAACTTTTCCTTGACACCTCTATCCAAATTATCAAGTATTTTTTGTCCATGCTATCAGGACTTTTGCTTGCCCCTTTCCTTCATGACTTTTATGAGTTTCGATAATTCATTTAATCGAAGATTTTTATTTGGATTTCTTTCTCTACCCTGAGTTTTATCAAAAATTCTTATAATTCCTCTTTATTTGTGTATTTAAGTTTTTGACTTTGTTTTTCTTTGTAATTTCTTTCCCCTTTTTCTATACCAACTTCAACAATATGCTCACATGCTTTTTATATCCTTTCAAAGATAATATTGATTATACTAAACCCTTGGGGCCAAGGGCATTTTCCTAGAATATTTCCATGTGTACCAATATGCTATCAATTCAATTAGTTCTTTTATTGATGTAGAGAGGTTTTAATTTTAATGACCTTTTTTATGAATTTGGAGAATTATATATCCTTCAACATCCACTGGTGTAGAGTCATCACAAGGATCCATCTCCTTCCCCTAGTTTTTGGTTCCCCCTATGTCATCTTCCACCATTAGGGATATCCTTAAATGTGTGGTGGAGATATAACATATGAGGTGTCAGAGGCTGCATACCTAAACCAATGCTAATTAGAATGAGTCCTACTAATTTAGCTATAGATGATATTTAGGTTGACCCTCCTATGATAGATCCTTTTTAGTTATCACCAAAAATATTCATTATCTTTAATCAGAAGCGAGGCCTAGCTCAAACATCAAAAAGGCTTCAAATCATTCATTATGGGTCACTTTCTCATGAATATTGGGCGATCAATGTGCCCACACAGTGTGAGGGTTTTCACACTATCCTCATACTTTGGATATATTTGTTTGGTGATATTTGACATGGAATCCTTTTAAGCCGGTATTTATTACAACCCCCTCATTCTTAATTTAGGCTTTTCATCTTCTCTAGGGCACAATCTATCTATGTTGTAATGATTTATCACTATAGTTCAAAACCTACTTTTTTTTATTATAGAATTGACTAATATTAATCATGGTCAAACATATTGGAAGCATATACTTATAATATAAATTTAAATAAATGGATAAATTTCCAAGTATAAATGAGATATTAGTTTTATTATAAATATTCTTCTCTTCTACATATCCTATTATTTCCTCCATTATGTTCCCATTTACCTCAAGTTCAATATGGGGCTCAATATTAAGAATCTAATAAAGCACATCAATACATCAAAGGAGAAAATATCATCAAGTCAAACCACCAAGGCAAGTATCTTCAACAAACAAAAATCACCTTCAAAGCAAGGACAAATATCTTTTATACATATTTTTATTTTATTTATCTTATTCTATTAGTTATAATTTACTTTTGAGGACATTGTTTCTACCAATTAGATAATGTGCATTTAAAATTAGCAATCACAAATAAAAGTGATTATAATAATCACATGCAAAAAGGGGTGATCATGTTCCTATCCAAACAAGAATGATCTTAGCCCCAATCAACAATCCTCATGAAAAACCAATGATTGTGGTCATCATAAAAATATATTTTTTTATGAGTGAGCTTTATCTATGAAGATTCAATAGGGACATAAGACACCAGATGTACCAAGGCCAAGGATGCAACCAGGGATGACATGACAATGAGGCCAATATGATAAGAGAAATTGAGACAAGCAACAATAGTAGGGCAAGAAACAACTACCATTGGAGATATAGTAATACCTCCTAGATGCATAAGTGGTTACACTACAGGATGATTCCATAAAATTAGGATCTACTTAAGTAGGTTGGTCTTAAGAGAGTGGTAGGTATACCTTCTATTAGGCCTCATAAGTCATTGAATTATTATTTTATGCTATGATGGAATGCAACGGCCAACATCATTTTATAGCAACTAGTTCCAAATGAGGAGATGGAGACGATGATGGCCCTAGAGGATGTCTACTATATAATGGGTCCACCACTCCTTGGGTAGATACCACAAAACCGCTACATAGGAGACTCAACTAATGGTAGCTAAGTGGGAAATTTAAGAGAGATGCTTGGATGGACAAAGAAATATATTATTAAAGTAGGTTTGCACAGCTACACATATATCATTTGCGTGATATATTGGGATCATCCTATTTGCCTTTATATACTATCACAAAGATATGAATAAGATCCATGTTGTATTGATCTACCCATTGTACTTAGCCCTAGATGAGAGTTATACTAGACTAGAGATGGGATTTACCTAAGGGTAGACACTACTAACTCTCCTATACCATAAATTTTATAGGGTCCAATATCAGAGGGCTTATACCATTAGCCTTGTTTTCCTACACTAGGCATAGATATATGAGCATTATACTATGTACCATCCCTAGGGACTTCCACATGATATTTTTCCTAGCAATATATGGGAAGGGTGATGGGCCCACATAGTAAGAGTAAAAAAACCATAGATACCACCACAAATGTGAATCTCTCATGACCATATTATTTGGTTGCCCTATCACAACTTGCAATAAACAAGGTACTACAACATACAATAACTCATAGGTGTATGGTCAATAATCATCACATGCAATAATTAACTGAAGATCGTAGACCCTTATAGGTCAAGCTAGTCCTTGACTAGTTTTGATGCCCATATCTAGATGAGACTCTTCCACTACCAAGAATGTAGCATATACATCAAGCAACAAATAGGACAAGCAATTTAAAACCAGTATGGTGTTTCTATTAACAAATAATAGGGGGTGATGAGGGCCTCACAAACTAGATATAATGGATTCCATGGAAGGCCACAAATATGACTCTCATGCACTAGGTACTATTTAATAGTATGCAAATGGATAAATAATCACAACCCCTAGCACTACTAGGAAAGAGGGACGATGCATCCAAGTCAATAGGTGTATCAAGCAATGAGGAGGTATATTGGAGGAGGACATAGTTACAAAGGAGATTTTATTGGAGGAGAAAGTAGAAGGATTTGAGAAGGACGTAGAAATAGAGGATATATATTTCTATGAGGTTAGAGTTAATACTTTCAATCTAGAGACATCCTCCTTAAGGGAGGAAGACCCTATACGATAACCTATTGATCCAAGTATACCATAGATATTGACCCTACACTTAGCTCAACACCTATTTCATATTATTTTGTGCATATCTAGAGTTAGCTCAATATATTTACATTAATATACATGATAAATGATGATGATATATTAATTTTATTTCCATGTGATTATAGATATGATCGAAGAATTAGGATCTATGATTGGTAGACTATAAGGCATCACTCTAGGTAGTGTTTTGGATTTAGATAGTGTGTCATTTATATCACCATCATTGGATGGCACTTCTAAATATCAAACTAATTTTTATAGTTAAGCCTACCATCTAGATATCATTTTGACTAAGTTGCCTAGAGGAGACCACACTGCCTACTAGCTTCAAAAAAGAAAGCATGATATCACGCTTAGGTATGAGGTATGGGCAGTGGAGGATTACACTTGAGAGAGAGTGTGATCCTTATAACAACTAACACCAGTACAACTAGACTTAGAATGATGAAGGAGAGTTGATGGATCTCAAGAAGTCTATATCATATTGATCTTGCTTAGTCACATCCCGTATTGATGCATAGAAACCTAACATATTGTTAGAGGTAGGCAAGGGCTAATTTTGCATCCATAGCCCTTGCATTTTTATATCATATCCATTTATTGTAGCTATAATGACACCCCATAAATTGCACATTGGATTATCTAGGCATAGGATTATATATGTGGGACACAAGGTACCCTAAGATTATAGCACTTATTATCCATTGTACCGTGATGTACCCATATGTACCATACATTTTTTTAGACATATACATAATATTGTCACTACTTATAGTGTATGTGTCCACTCTTCTTGATTATGTGTGATGTTTTATTTTATTGTTGCATGCTTCTTTTCCTTGCTTTCCATGTGCATTAGGATGTATGAATTACTTTACTTTTTAGCACTTATGAGATTCAAACATCTAGTAATATTTTGCATGACACATTATCAATAGATGCATGTAACATAATGATTAAAACCTTGAACAAAATAAAAAGATATGCCTCAAAAGGAAAACAATTGCAAAGAGGAGGACTGAAATGACTCTACCAACAAGATATGTTTGTGATTTGTATCTTAGCCCATACTACCTCCCTACAATATCCAAAACATACAATGTGTCAATGAGCACGCATTCCACTGTAATATACAGACAACATATTATAGTATCTAATAGGTTTGATATGTCAACAAACACATCCACAACCACAAGTGGAAGAAGAAACCACATATAGTATCTAACAAATATAATGTGTTAACAAGCACACTCATCACTACAGTAGGGACATACTAAAGTGATACCACAAATAAATAATGGAGGTGATCTATACCTTAGTCATAAAACACCTTATGATATCTAGGAAGCATAATGTGTCCATAAGCATACTCACCACTATAGGATAGGTTAATGCACTATGTTTATTTTTTGTCATCTAGGGATCCAGTGTAGTTAGAGTCAATGTAACTCTGTAAGAAGAATGAGTTATTCTTCTTCTACTCTAGACCATATTCTACACTACCCTAAATGTAGTGAAGAACACACTTAGCTGCTTTCCAGTGAGAGACCTTTGGTTTCTACATGAACCAAGAAATATAGTTTACAGCATAAGTAATGTCTGGTCTAGTATTGGTCAGATAGATGAGGCTTCCAATAATCTATCAATATAGTGTGTCATCTACCTATGGAGAGTCATCATACCGTGATAACTAAAGCCCTGATTCCATCGATGTTGCTTTGGGATTACAATCAGTCATACGATATTTTTCTACTTAATTCTTGGCATACTTTTTTTGAGTCACCCTAAGATGATGTTTCTTCTATTCTATCTCATGTTCAAGACAGTAGTCCAAGATCTGTCATATTGAATGACTCTTTCAATTCATCCTTCATGACATTAATCAATTTCTCTAAATTTTCCATGATGATCAGATCATCTACATACAGTACAAGAATCATTATTTCAAAACCTGTGTTCTTGATATAGAGATTTGCATCTGATGGACTTATCTTGAATCCATGCTATAGTAGGTGACTATCCAATTTGATGTACCATGCTCTTGGGGATTGTTTTAGCCCGTATAATTATTTGACCAATTTGCAAACCTTTTGCTCATGACCTTCCTCAAAAAATCTCGGAGGTTGAGTCATGTATACCTCTTATTTTAAGTCACCATTTAGAAAGGCACTTTTTACATCCATTTGATGTAATTTCCATCCGAAATGTGTTGCCATAGCACAAATAACTTGAATGGTGGTCATCCTTGCAATGGGTGCAAAGGTTTCCTCATAATAAAGGCCTTCCTTTTGAGCATATCCCTTCACCACAATACGGGCCTTATGCTTTTCTATGGTGCCATCTACCTTATATTTGACTTTGTAAAGCCATTTGTAGCCTATGGGTTTCTTTCCTTTAGTAAAATCCACCAGCTTCCATATTTTATTCTTTATGAGGGAATTATGTTCAGCATCCATAGCTGCCTTCCACTGAGGCAGTATAAGTGCTTCATCAACTATAGAAGGTTCATTTTCATCATATGATGACATGTAAACCCTCTCCTCATCAATTTCCATATCATATCCACTTTCTAAATCTCTATCAACAAAAAACTCTTAAAAATATGAACAAATATCATCAATTGAAGTAGATGCTTCTGCCTTTCTAGTCAAGACATGCTTCATGTCTGTGAGTGATTGAGAGTGAGATCAGGTGGTGAGGTGAGTTTAGAATATTTCATAGTACTTGTATACCATTTTGGAGGTTTTTTTTGTTGTGAAGGAGGAAGTGGCTATTGCTCCTCATCATCTAGGTATACTAATGTAGTGTTAGATATGAAAGGTTCATCAAACACTACATCTCTACTAATATGTATTTTCTTGGTGAATGGATCTATCAACCAATAGCCTTTTGATAATTCATCATATCCAAGAAAAACACATTGTAGGGTCTTCTCATCTAACTTCTTTCTTTTCTCCTTAGGTATATGCATAAAAGCCTTACACCCAAATACTCGTAGATGAGATATGGAGGGTTTCCTTCCACTCCATGCTTCCTAAGGAGTCATACCTTCAAGAGCCCATGTGGGAGCCCTATTTAGAATATATACTACAGTTTTTATAGCTTCAGCCTAGTAAATGTGCTCAAGATTGGCTCCCTTAAGCATACATCAAAAAATTTACATAATGAAACAATTTATTCTCTTAGGAACTCCATTTTACTGAGGAGAATAGGTTGTTAACTATCTTTTTATCCCATGTTTCTGCAAAAATGAGGAAAATTCTTTTGATGTGTATTCCCCCCCTCGATCTGAATGGAGGGTATTTATGAAACATCCTGTTTCTTTCTCAAAAAGCTTCTTGAACTCCTAAAAGTATTCAAATGCTTCATACTTTGTTAGGATCCTACTATAAAATAAACTCAAATAAAAACATACTCTCACACAATTGCTTGGAAATAAACTCACATAAACATCATACTAATATTCAAAAAAATACACATTATAACAAAAAATTGCATAAAGGAACAATCTCATAATAAGATAGAATCACAGGCCTCTTCGAGGGGGCAACCTCCTTCAACACTTCATTAATTTGTAAAAATATGAATACATTGGTGCCTTCTCAGGTATTTAAAGTGTTTTCTTCCATGGCTTACATGCAAAATGCCACCTGGATTACATGCATAATGCCACCTGAATTACATGCATAGTGCCACTCAAATTACATGCACAATGCCACTCAAATTACATGCACAAGGCCACCTTACATAACCTATCTACCATGTGTTACATAAAAAGGGTGTCATTTGTCATAGGCACTATATAAGCTAAAACTTAGAACATTACAAAATATTAATCATGGGTAATAACCATGTTATTTAGGAATTATTACATCATGGAAGTTATTACATTAAGGGTTAGGATGGTATCCTAACATATCCTTCCCCTTGAAGAAGCTTTGTCCTCAAATCTGAAATGCGAAAACTGTTGCTAGAGTTGGTGGAGAGATTCTCATGTAGCATCTTCAGGTTGAAGCCCACGCCACTGAACCAAGATCTCTGTAATTGTATGGTTGTGAAGATTGTGAGTCCGACGATCCAAAAACTACTCAGGTTCAACTAATATGGAGCCTTCTTCATCCAATTTAGGAAGTGTGGATTGAACTTGTACCTGTGTGCCCACAAATTTCTTGAGAGCAAAAACATGAAAAATAGGATGAAGCTTGGAAGTAGGTGGGAGCACCAATTTGTAATTTGTGGGGCCAATCCTTTGTAGAACCTGGTAAGGACCATAAAATTTTAGAGCAAGCTTCTAGCACCTGTGAAGTTGTAGGGATGATTTTTTGTACGACAGCGAAGGAAGACCATATCACATACATCAAAACTATGCTCAGAATGATGTTGATCATCTTGTTGGTGCATCCGATTCTGGGCCATGTTCAAATTTTGCTTAAGTTGGTGAAGGACCTCGGTGTGTTGACTCAAAGTATTGTTGACATCCTGGACCTTGGAGCTTCTAGGAATGTAAGAGGAAGGCGTAGGTGGAAGGCACCCATAGACTGCTTCAAATGGTATGTGTTTGGTTGTGGTATGATAGGAAGTGGTGTACCACCATTCAACCAAGGATAGCCATTTGGCCCATTGAGTGGGATGATCTGAGACAAAGAAACGAAGGTAGGTTTCCAAGCATTTATTAACAACTTTTGTTTGACCATCCTTTTGTGGATGGTAGGCTGAACTCATTTTGAGCTAAGTCCCTTGCAACTTAAACAACTCTTGCCAAAAATGACTAGTGAAGGTGGGATCATGATCAGATACAATGGAGGTGGGCATGCCATGAAGGCAAAATATGGAGTCAAGAAAAATTTGTGCAACAATGGATGTTGTATAAGGATGGGCAAGGGCACAAAAGTGAGCATATTTTGAAAGGCGATCCACTACCACAAAAATAATTGACTTACCTCCAAATTTAGGGAGCCCTTATACAAAATCCATGGAAATATTGGTCCAAAATAGATTCGGGATAGGAAATGGCTGAAGAGTTCCTGGAGAGTGCACTATTTCACCTTTCATCCTTTGACATGTGTCACAGGCAGCAACAAAAGAGTGGATGTCCCATTTCATACCTTTCCAAAAAAAGGTGCACTTGAGTCGCTCATATGTTTTAAGGAACCCATAATGGCCTGCAGAGGGAGTGGCATGCAATTTCTTCATGAGGAGCTCTCGAAGTGGGGACTTATGAGGTAGAACCAGGCATTGATGGTAGCACATATCATGGCCATTCCAATTATATCCTGGTGTAGAATCTGGATCATCCATTAGTGAGGCTATCAAAGCTTGCAAATCTGCATCCTAACATGCTTCTTGATGCAAGGAATCAATACATTGGGGAAGTGGTGCTGATATGGCACACAACATACTTACGGTCTCCATTTGGTGAGAAAGAGTATCAGCCACAATATTCTCCTTTCCCTTTTTGTAGGTGATATCATAATCATAGCCCATGAGTTTAGACACCCACTTTTTTTGTTCAACCGTGGCAACTCTTTGTTCCAAAAAATATTTGAGACTTTGATGGTCGGTTTTGATGGAGAAGTGACGCCCAATGAGGTAAGGTCGCCAATGTGTAACTGCATGCAATATGTCTAACATTTCCTTAGCATATGTGGATTTCCCCATATTATGATCAGAGAGTGCCTTGCTAGTAAAAGCCATAGGTCGTCCTTCTTTCATCAATACTGCCCCAATACCATGACTAGAAGCATCACTTTCAATGACAAATGGTTTAGAGAAATCTGGCATGGCTAATATGGGAGTGGTGGTCATAGCATGCTTGAATTCAATGAAGGCTTAGTCAGCAAGCCCTGTCCAAGTGAAGGAATATTTTTTCAACATGGAGGTGAGGGGGTCAGCTATCTTCCCATAATTGCAGACAAATTTGCGATAATAGTCTATAAGACCAAAAAATCTTCGAAGTCCCTTGAGGGTGTGAGGTTTCAGCCACTCTTGAACTGCTTGAATCATCTTAGGGTCAACCGTAATGCCATCTTGTGAGATAATGTGTCCTAGATACTCTAATTCAATAAGACCAAAGGAAAACTTGGAACTTTTGGAAAAAATGTGATGGGTGACCAACAAATGTAAATTTTGATCCACATGATTGAGGTGCTCTTCCCATGTGTGGCTGTAAATCAAGATGTCATCAAATAACACAAGGATGAACTTCCACAGAAAGGGTTAGAAGATGTTGTTCATAAGACTTTGGAAAGTAGAAGGAGCATTTGTGAGACCAAATGACATTACCAAGAATTCATAATGACCTTCATGAGTGTGAAAGGCAGTTTTGGGGATGTCCTCATCCTTGAGCCGAATCTGATGGTAGCCAGAGCGGAGATCAAGCTTGGTGAAATACATGGTCCCGTGTAGTTCATCAAGTAATTCAACCACTGGAATAAGAAATTTATCCTTGATCGTAGTCTTGTTGAGTTCCCGATAGTCAATACATAGGTTCCATGAGCCATATTTCTTGGGAACAAGTAGGACAGGTGAGGAGTAGGGGCTAGTACTAGGTCGGATGACACTAGCCTTGAGTAATTCCTATACCAATTTTTCCAGTTCTAATTTCATGGCATGAGGGTACCTGTATGGCCTGATATTTGGTGGTGCACTACCCAAGAGAAATGGGATAGCATGGTCGTGAGAGCAACACGGTGGTAGTGTAGTTGGTTCTGCAAAGACAGCATCATGTTTGTGTAGAACTAGTTGTAGGTCTGATGGAATTTCAGCCATTAGGGAAGTGGTTGGTTGGATGGAGAAGAGTTGTGCAATGACCCCATGTTTTGATTTCTTTAGCACTTTCTCCATATGATTGGAACTAATGAGGTGAGGTGTTCCTACAGGGGAGCCTTTGAGTAAGTGTGTTTTTCCATTTTTGGAGAATTGCATCTAGAGTTCTGCAAAGTTCCAACTGATAGTGCCCAATGTACTCAACCATTGAGATCTCAACACCATATCACAACCTCCCAACTAGAGGGTAAACATGTCCTACTTGAGTTCATAGTCCCCTATCATGATCTTGACATTGTGGCATTTTCCTTTACAAGGTAATGTTCTCCCATTGGATACCATGACCTCGAATGAATTACAAGTGTGGATATAGCAATTTTCCTATTTAGCAACTCTAGGATCAATGAAGTTGTGTGTGTTGCCTAAATCAATAAGGATGGTAAGACGTTGGCCCTTTAAAAATCCCATAACTTTCATGGTTTGTGGAGTGGTAATTCCTACAATAGCATGGACTAAAATCTCTACCTCAGACCCCTGTGTATCTTCTTCCTGTGGAGAAGGTGTTTCAGGGGGTTCCTCATCCTCATCACTCTGGTCAGTGTTAGTAGGTTTCTCAACATCTATCAAGAATAGTCTTTTGTTTGCACACTTATGTCCTTTAAAAAACTTTTCATCATAATTATAACATAATCCTTGGGCATGACGTGCATCCATATCCTCTATAGTCAGTCACTTGGGTGTAGTAGGTTTACTATCCATTGAATTTTGGGTTCAAAAAGGAAATGAAGGTCGGTTTGGAGGAAACCGTGGGGGGTGCCTTTGGTTTGAGAGTTTAGATTCGGCCAGATGGGCCAAACTGATAGCTTCCATCATGGAATGTGGTTTCAACATCTTTACTTTAGCTTTGAGATCCCCTTTTAACCCACTGATAAAACAACTCATGAAGAACCCTTCCATCAATCCTCTTGTCTTATTGGCCAATTTTTCAAATTGAGTTTTGTAATCATGGACTGAGGATGTTTTTTGTAGATTGGGCAAGGACCCTATGAAGTCCTCATACTCACTAGGCCCAAATCGGGTTAGTAGTTGGGACTCAAATTCCTCCCAAGAGAGATTTGGTTTGGAATTACGTAACCACTGGAACCAGTGTAGAGCCTCAAATTCCAAATTGAAGGAAGCCATCTGAACTCGATGATATATGGGAACATTATGAAGTCTAAATAATTGATCAAACCTACATAACCACCCATCAACATCCTTTCCATTAAATCGAGGGAAGTCAAATTTTGGCATTTTAAAGGATGGCTCATGGTCATTCCTTATAGATTTTTCAGCCTGGTGTTCTGTTTTGAGTGGTCCCTTATGTAACTTGCTACCCACATTTATCAGTGTTTCTTCTAAGCGAGCACTAGTGGCCTCATGATCTAGACGAAGACCTTGGACCTCTTCCATTATGGAGAAAATTTCAAGTTAAAATTCTCAATGGATTTGGTTAAGGATTCCATCTATTCTAGCTCTTTTTGATGTCCACAGGTACCTTGGGCCATTTTGGAACCTTTTGTGACCAGTTACTAACATTATAATTGGGTTTCATGACTTACTATTTTTAGTAAGTGTCCAAAAAGTGCTTGGGTGCTATATATCAAAACGATCAGATCGAAGAGGTGGTCACAATGATTTATATCCCACAACACTACTTTTGGGTACCCCAAACTTTTTTTCTCCTATTTTGCCGAGTCTAACGGTGTTTACAATTTTTTATTTTGAGCTACAGTGCAAAATTTGGGTATTAGAGCATTGTCTAGAATTGGTCTCTGATCACTCACTCACTATTTTTCTCAGCCTAGATAGTCTCTCTGACACTACTTACATCACTATTCTAAATATGCTTTGTATTGGGTAGGTTACTATTATGACAGTTCTGTTTTGACACTGAAAACTGTAGTCTCTGGCCTGACTGTGTTGACCTGACTGACTTCACTATTACTACCACTGTAAATTTGACTGTTATTCTCTAGACTGTCAACTTAACTATCACCCTCATATTCTATCCTAAATCCATGCAATGTATGTTATTTTTTTGGTAGAGGATTCCTTTCGCATATGCTCACTAGGAATTTGGAATGCAGGTTTACAAACAGGGAGTGTTGGTTTGTGATTTTTTTGCAGGTTGAAGTTTTAACAGAACTAGGGTATGCTAAGTAAAGGAGTATGTAACACCCATATGCCCTCTGTTATACCACAGTGACTAACAATAGTGCTCGGACCAATATTTCAGGCCACTACCCAAGGAGGATTCCACACATACCCTTGAGCACACTATCTACCTCTCTAACAATACGAGAGGGTAATCGTCCGAGATGTTGTGTCCCATGGACTATGGATGATACAAGGCTGATAATATTCCTACTGGATAAAATTTTGTTAACCCTAGAATGGTCTCCCGATACACCCGAAGATGCATGGGAGCTCAAGTCCATGCACAAGTTCTATTTGAGGCCCGGGTATTGGAGCTTGATCGCCCCTCACTTCACTAGATGATGTATGGGCTATCTAGCTTAGTCAATAATGACAAATCATTCGTGATATTTTAAAACCCCTAGCACAGGGTTTCTACGTACTCAACTAAAAAGGGCTATGTTTTTTTTGACTGGTATTGGTTTTTTTTTTTTTTGATAATAGTAAAAAAAATTACACAAAAATAATAGAGGATTATACCTAACAGGAAAGAATCATTACTGTTGTAGTAGAACATGGCCTTGGAAAGTGCTTTGATACCACTTGTTAGGATCCTACTATAAAATAAACTCAAATAAACACACTCTCACACAATTGCTTGGAAATAAATTCACATAAACATCATATTAATATTCAGAAAAATACACATTATAACAGAAATTTGCATAAAGAAACAATCTCACAATAAGATAGAATCGTAGGCCTCTTCGAGGGGGAAACCTCCTTCAACACTTTATTAATTTGCAAAAATATGAATACATTGGTGCCTTCTCGGGTATTTAAAGAGTTCCCTTCCATGGTTGGCTTACATGCAAAATGCCACCTGGATTACATGCATAATGCCACCCGAATTACATGCATAGTGCCACTCGAATTACATGCACAATGCCACTCAAATTACATGCACAATGCTACCTTACATAACCTATATACCATGTGTTACATAAAAAGGGTGCCATTTGTCATAGGCACTATATAAGCTAAAACTTAGAACATTACAAAATATTAATCATGGGTACTACCCACGTTATTTAGGAATTATTACATCAGGAAGTTATATTAAGGGTTAGGATGGGATCCTAACATACTTCAATTGCAATAAGAAGACCCATATTTTTCGTGAGTGATCGTCTACAAACAATTGAAAATACCTTTTTCCTCCACAACTAGTAGACATAGGACCACACAAATCTGTGTGAACTAACTCCAAAGGTACTTTAGCTCGAAAAGAGCTAAGTTCAAATGGTACTCTATGTTTCTTTCCTGACAAGCAATCTGAGCATAGTAGCAAATTAGATGAAAGAGTAGGCAGTCATTTCACCATTCGATATTTACTGAGTTCTAGTAAATACCCTAAGATTAGATGCCCAAATATCTTATGCCATAGAGAAGTGCCCTCTTTTGTGGTTATTGCCATTTCAGTATGTGTAGAGTTAATTGCATGTAAGATAAACAAACCATATTTGTATAAACTTGTTGCTATCTGGTTTCCTTTCTAAGTGATAAAGCAACATTTATTTTCTTTGTCCAATTTGAAATTGACATTCATGTTATTGTCCAGGATTTGTGGAACTGACAAGAGATTATTTTTCAATCCTGGTACATAAAGAACTTTTTGAATATTACATTCTCCATCTGTAAGGGAGACATAAACACTTCCTTCTCCCTAAACTCGATAGGTTTGATCATCAGCAATGGTTACCGGTCTACCTTCTCAATCCTCAAATGTCTCAAACCAGGACTTATTTCTAGTCATATGTTTACTAGCGCCTGAATCTATGTACCAAACAGTATCCTTGTGAGGGAAGCTTGTATGTGTCATGAGCACTTTGTGTGCTTGTTCAGAGTCTAAACTAGAATCTTCAATGACATCAACATGTATTTGTTGTTTTTTGTTCTTGTTCTTTGGTTTTCCTTTGCCCTTCTTTTGTCCTTGTTCATTGGGTGGTTTGTTCTTAAAACAACATATTTTGGTTTCATGAGTATCTTTATCATAAATTTTACAATACTACTTCTTCTTCTAAGTCTCTTTGCCTTTACCCTTGTCTTTTTTAGAAGAATATCCTTTCTTTTGATTCCACTTTTTCTTTCCACAGTGCATTGTTAGATGCCTCGTCTCTTTGGAGTTGATTAGCTTCCTCAGTTTGAAGCATATTTACCAACTCTACAAAAGTCACTGTCCTCCCAAAGACTTGTAGTGAAGTGATCAACATTCTGTAGGAGTCTAGAAGAGCCCTCAAAATGATAGAGGTCAGGATTTTGTCTTCCACTTTTTCTCCTAAGGCTTGTAGTTTTGTTTTTATATATACCACTCTATAGAGGAATAGCTCTACTGTCTCTCCAGATTTCATATGAAGAGCATGAAGCTGTGTTTGAATGTTAAGAATTGTTGATTGATTCTTTCCTTCAAAAATGGTTGCTAAGGCATCCCATGCCTCCTTACCATTTTTAGCTTCACTTATATGAGGTTGTATGTCATCATTAATAGCTAGCAAGATCAATAAGAAGTCTTTTATCCTTTTTATAATATGCTTTTTGATCTGCTCCTGGTGATGTGGATCTAGAATCAGTGCCATCCACTATTCCCCACATCTCTACAATTAAAATATCTTTCATCTTTTTTTTCCAGGCAAAATAATTTGAACCTTTAAGCAGTTGCTCCCATTAAGATACTTGTTTATCATGGCCATGGTGAAGGTTTCAAATTAATGTGACTAAGATGACTATATCTTGTAGTATACCCTCAAAAAAGTATATGCTAAGATTTTAATTTGCTCTTTAAGATATTTAATGGCACCTGCCTTAACACCCTTAACAAGGGATGAAAAGTTTGAGGATTTTTAAGCCAAACAAATAGAGCAAATTAAAGGGGTAGGTTTTGGAAGACTTCTAATTTTGCTCTCTAGGATATTTAATGGCACATGCCTTAACACCCTTCAAGGAGGATGGAAAGTTTGAGAAAATTAAACCAAACAAAGAGAGTAAATCAAGGTGTTTGAATTTTGACCTTTGATGGGGAGAAAAAATTGACTTGTTTAACATGTGCAAAGTGTAGCACGATTTTAGTGAAGTTTGGGTTTTTGAAATGCTCTTCAATGTTCTTATGATTGTTTAATTGCACACAAAAAACATGATGTTTAGTGAAATAATAAATTAAAAGAGAAACCCAAATTATTATCACTATAGGTGTCGAATGCAACTGAAAATGCACCTTTCTTACTTTGAAATATCCCCCCTTTCTCTTTACAATTTTGCAAAAAAATAGAATCACAAAATATGACTTCTATCCCCCCTTAATTTTTACAAAATTGAAAAAATTTGAGCACTCCTTTCAAGACAAGTCGACACACGACCCACGTTTGAAAGGCTTCCAGACCAGTCGACACATGACTTTGGTATTCTTCTTCAACACTTAAGCATGAGGAGCAAAAAATAGGTTCAACAATATTTCTCAAGTTTACAACAAAAAATTGCAATTTTATGTCTTATATCTCCTGTGTGAAGGAGAAAACAAAAGCAAATTTTGAATTTTGTTGCAAAGAAAATGACCTATGTGCTTCCTCAATGTAGTAAATCTCTTTGTTTTGCAATAGAAGTTTGAGTTTCTATGTATTTTTATCTCCAATAATGTGTGAAGAAAACTATAGAAATTTTGAGGATTTTATTGCAAAAAAATTGTTGAAGAAATCCTTGGTTTTGCAAATGTAAAAGGTTGTGAGAAGATTTTAAGGGCTTGTAGGCTTTCTAATTTGCAAAAAACATACTCTTTTATGTCTTATATCTCCTTTTTATGAGAAAACAAAAGCACTCAGTTTTGGTGGATATTGCAAAAAAAATATAGCCTCTTTCTTCTCTAATTGCAAGTTGCAAAAAAAATAGCCCTTAGTGTTGTTTTAATCTTTCATGTCATTAATTTCTAATTAATTTGAAGCATAATTAAATCAATAATATAATCATTTGAAGAAAAAACACTTTAAAAAATGATTTTTAATCAAATATGATTAAATTATTAATAAAATTTACTAAAAAAATAATTTAAAAAAATGAAATTACTTGTTTTTCTTGTTACAGTGTAAATTGGAATTGAAAGTAAAAAAAATTGCCTCAACGGGGGTCGAACTCGGGACTCCTCACCGTCCAAAGCCTTAGTCCAACGTAGTGTGTTGGTTGAGCTACACGACTCGACACGAAGGGAAGGGAAGGTTTTTCCCTTTCCCTTCTCTCCTCATGCGGGCAAGAAAAACAAAATTGTGGGATTTATCCCATATTGCCCGCGCAGAGGAGAAAGGGTATGTTGAAAAGGGCTTTCAAGCCCGTAGTGTGTTGACTACCTATGAGTAGTCATAATCACTACCTTTTTGGTCGTCATCACATCCCGACTAGTCGAGTTTGATGGCACATGATCAATCCACCACGTGTCACCCTCGTGTCAAGCGTATGTCCAGTCAACGTCAAGGTGGCGCATGGCCTGTGTACCACATGTCACCTAATCAACATCCAGGTCAGGTCATCTATCCAATCAACATCTAGGTCAGAAAATCAAGGTGCATGTAGTCTAAATCAACAGTCTAGGGAACTCTGGATCTCACCACGTGTCACAGAGTTATCAGTCCAAGTGTCGCCTCAGGGTGCGTGTAGTCCAGCTATCTCTAGATCTCATCACGTGTTAGAGATTAGAGTTAGGTTGTATGTCAAGGATCGAAGGGCCTCCTACCCTCATAGATCCTGAGATGGTCAGGGATCAGAGGGCACTCCTTCCCTCTCAGATCTTGAAGTGTTTGCCCTATGTGTGTCCAGTTGGGAGGGGAGGGCACTCTTGCCCTCTCGGCTCTCCCAAGCTATGGAGGCCACGTGGATCTACGGGCCTGGGCCTTTTGAGTGAGATCCGAGGCTCTTGCCTCCTCGGGCGTCGATCGTAGAGTCCAATCAACAGCGAAGTGCTATCGATCAAAGGGCTCAAGAGGAGCGGGGGCCTTGGGTCGAGTAGGCCCTGGTCAATTTAGGGTTGAGACTGATCCTACCAGCAAGCTCACCTATTGAGGTGGGTTGCTGGCACCAATTGTCACTAGCTCGTCCTTTGAGCGAGCCAAAAAAAATTGGCTCTGATGCCAATGAAGTAAAAACATGCACCAAATAATAATAATCAAAGGATTATGAATTCAACATTAGCATTAGCTTTAGAAAATAATAAGCTTATGTAGATTACAAAATAGGCTTACTAACCAATTAGCTTAGGAAGCGCTAACGGTGTTTGAAAATAGATTATGCTAACAACCTAACTAAAATATCCTATGATATTTTAGTTACTAACCTTAGTTAACTTAGGAGATATTTTATAGAACAGTAAATATCTCCTATGGTAAAAAGTAGATGTAATAACCTATGTAGTATAATGCAATATACTACCTATTTTACCCTAACAATATCCAACCAAAATAATGTATCATTGCAATAGCAAAAGGGATCTACAATATAGTATCTTATAAGCATGTTGTGTTTTTAAGCATGTTTACTATTGCTATAGGAAAGGGGAACATAATAAGGTATCCAATAAACATAACATTTCAACAAGCATGTCCACCAAGTACTTTAGGGTATACCAAGAGTATGTCAACAACAAAAATATGCACATGTGATATGTCTCTCAATCTACCTTACACCCTATCATATCCTAGTGAGTGGTGTGTCAACAAGACATGTCCACCACTATAGAGGAAGATAAAACATAAGAAAACAGATAGGAAAAATACACATTATAATGCACCCAAAGCTAGGATTCCTTGTAAAGAAGAACCCACATGCACCTACTGCTAGGATCTAAGTGCACACATTGTAGTATCCAATAAAGTACAATGTGTCAATAAGCACAATCACAACTATAATAGAAGACAACTAGAATTAATGGGTTGAATTAGTTTTTGAACATTGTTAATATTTTTAGTACATAAAAAATAAAAATGTTGCCTTGATGTTATGATTGCATATGCATAACATGGTTTGTATTAAGGAAGTTGTTTTATGGCGCTTAAAGCAGGGTACTAACAAAAGATAATAGAGAAGACCTTAAAGACATCATGATGCCCCTTTACTAGAATAGTGACACCATAATGGAGAAGTGAAAATAATGTTAGCAACAATAAATTCCAGTAAAAAAGGATGAAAAACACCAAGCAACTAGAAAAATGTAACATAAATTATGTAAATGGAAGAAAGTAAGAACGAAGAAAGATAAAATTACCATTTTTTGACCAAAACTACCAACTAACCAAGATTACCTATTAAAGTGAAAATCAAATTCAACAACAAAAAAACATCACAAAATAACACAATATATACCAAAAGTCAAGAATTACAAGAATGACATAGACATGGACTCAAAAAGCAAACAATCAGAGTAATCAAAGTCTAAATCAAGGAAATATAGTCAATAGACAATCCAATAAAATCTAAATATTGTACAAGCAAGACAATGGCGACTACATGTAGAATTATTTGACATGCATAGAATTGTTGGTCTCCTCCAACTCAATTCCATCCATTTTTTATAATTTTATTGCCTTAGATCCACTTCTGTATTTCTAACAAGTTCCCAAATGATTAAAGGAGAGTTTGGAAACTTATCATTTATGGTTGGATTAACCATTGCTTCAATAATTTTTCTTATGTTATATTAGGATGTACTTATAGTAGTAACAATAATCAATTATTCCAAATATGCAATATTTTTGCTTTACACCCCCATGATACTAACATAATGAGTCACATTTGGCAATCTAAAAAAGTATTCTTCAAAGGTTAAGCAAAGACTTGATTGACTTGAGAAGAATTTTAGGAATTTTTGGGTTCATGATTTTGGTTTGGGGGATGAGTACCATTTTGATTTTGATTGTTGTAATCCCCTCCTTGGTTATACCCTTGGTTGCTCTAAACATGATTGTATCCTTGATTTTGATAATTTTGATGACCCCTTGATTAAATCCTTGACCTTGATTATGAATCACCCCCTCTTGTTAATTATGATTAGGACCTTGTTATTATTTTTAAGGAATTGAGTATTATAGATATCTAAAATTTTATTATGAGGATGATTAGATTTATTCCTAAAACCCTCAATACTTTCATAAAATAAGCTAATTTTCTTGTAATTAATTTTATCAATATTGAAATATAGAGTGGTGATTGCAATACAGTTGATTATCAAGATGTGTGTTTAGGTATACACATGTAAACATGTCCTTTAATCATGCCTCTATCCTTATTTTAGATTTTTTGGAAGGTTAGCAAGTGGAAATGACAAGGAAAGATATAAAAAATGTGACCAACTGGATGAGATAAGGGAATCAAAACCATTGTTCAATATGGATTGTCATAATCATAACCAAGGACCCCTATTCCATATTAAAAATATGGGAGCCTCCACTACCTACAAGTCATTTATTAGTGCTCTTTTTAGAAATACAATGAATAATATGATGAAGAAAATCTATGTTGTACTTGATACCTCACAACTATTTGACATCCTCATTCTTAAAATATGTGGCATTCTTCGAGATAATAGTAGAAGGAATTCCAAATTAACAAATGATATTCTGAAAGATGAATTTAGAGGGAGTAAATTTTGTAGTATAAACTAAGAACATTACCTTAAGCCATTTTGTAAATATTCAATGGTAGTAATAATAAATTTATGACCATCAGATGATAAGAGCAAATTATTTTCAATAAGGTCAAGTTCTCATATGGAAAAATAGCAAGGTGCGTCTATAGGATTAAGTTGTTATTTAGGAGAATATATGAGTTTGTATTTTATTGATAAGAGTTACATTTAAGCATAACTTTATAAAAAAATCTCTCCATGGTGTGCCAATAGTACCCAATCTTAAGAAGCATGCAAGAAGTAGAATGGCCACTAAATCTCCCCCACAAGTCCTAGGGTGGGCTTCATGTAAGGTAGTTCATACTTCATTTTAAAGCAATCATCTAAGTATAATGCTATCATGATTTTCGTAGTATAGGGTATCTCCTAAGATAAAATGTTTAATAGCTTTTTGTAAATATGAATTTGTTTCTTGATAATAGCTTTGTTGGAATATATTTGAGACTCAAGATATTGAATTATATATTTGTACCAAATGGAAGACTTTTTAAACTTTATGGTATTGACTTATATGATACAAAATGATCTTCTTCAAGTTTAATATTATTTGTGGGAAAAAAGTGATTATCTCATACAATTACACATATTAATACAAGATAAACCACAATGCTTAAATCAAGATAGTAAAGTAATAATTTCATAATCAAATATTACACTACCCTAATACAAACACAAATTAAAATGCAGAATTAAAGAGTTATACTACACTAAGATTATCCATAAAAGTGAAAGCTAGGGCTAATCTTTGTTGAGCAAGGTGTTGTCATTATTGTCAACACACTCAGTTGGAATTGGTTGGTGTAGTGGTAAGATGTTAGGAGCTTGTACAGAAATGTTTGATGCTTGTAAGGACGTGTTCGATGCTTGGGTGAAGGTGTTGCAAGTGGTTTATGCAAAATTGCAAAAGTTGCAAAAGTTGTCAAAATGTTGCAAAAGTTGCAAATGTTGCAAATATTGTTCATAAGTGCCAATGGACTGTGTTGGATAACCTGACACATTATTTGAAGTCTTGTTTGACAGTAGTGAGTACATTCACAGTGTTAGTTCAATATTTGGACCGGTCGGTTGCATCGTCGGTGCTTTGATGGATGACTTTGTACATTGTTGGTCAGGTGTAAAATCTATGTCGGAGGCCATGTTGTTGAAGGTATACTAAGCAATCCGTGAGGAATCAGACTTTGAAATTTTTACTGGAGATAGTCAGATGTACCGAGAGCATACATTTTAAATTTCAATCTAAATGGATATCTGGGAAGGAAATGATAACAGTTGCAAAACGGATATGGAGCACTTTTCTAGTTTGTGATAGATGTAAAATCAGCGTCAGAGGCCACTTTGTTGGAGGTATATTAGGCAATTTGTGAGGAATAAGACTTTGAAATTTTTACTAGAGGTAGTCAAATGTACCAAGAGCATACGTTTTAAATTTTAGTCCAAACAGATATTTGAGGAGGAAACGGTAATAGTTGCAAAATGGCTCCGGAGAACTTTTTCCAGCTTTTGGCAGTTTTGAAAATATGAGCTTTGATAAAGATAAATCTAAATTTAGTGTATTGCATTGATTGGAAGATATGTAATTAGTATTGCAGTTACAAAAAGCAGATTTTTTTTGACAAGTGTGTGTATGTGGAATTAAAGGTGTCAATTTTTTAAAAGGGTTGGAATCTTTGAAAAGCTAATTTTGGACAAGATTTTTAATGGGGAGTTTTTGCCTTTTGTATATATATAATCGAAGACTCTTGATAGAAAATGTATGGAAGAATAAAAAGTATAGTACATAGCAAGTATAGTGTGAAGAGGGTTTTGTTGAGTTTGTGAAGAGGGTTTTGTTGAGTTTGAGAAAGAGGATTTTATTTTGTATGCATATAATAGGGATTCAGATCATCAATGGGCTTAGAGTGTGAAATAATTAGTGGGATTGTTCAATGTGTAGATTGTATACAAAGAGATTCAGTGTGCTAGAGCACTTAGGGTCTTATTGTTAGGGATAAACTTCTTCTAAAAGAGCTTCATATTTTTTCCTAGTGGGTTCTTGGCAACAGGGGTCGGTGCTCCTTGCAGTTGGTGCTACTAAATTCTAGGTTGGTTGGTGCCATTCGCTGTAGTGGTTGCCACAAAAATATTATAAATACCAAATATTTTTTAGGATGGATTTTTATGGGAATCCAAATAGTCCATTGGCATAGTGGTTTTCCCACATGGGGTTTCCACTATAAATCTGGTGTTATGTGATACATGTTTGTGTGATTGCTTGTTTTAATTTGATTTTGTAGTTAGATTAAAAATTTTAATACACATTGATTCACCCCCCCTCTCTATGTCATGTTTAGTTCAATAATTGGTATAAGAGCCAAGTTCCTAAATACGATCAATCGGCTAGGGTGATATTGGAAGTGACACAATGGCAAATGGTGAAGGCTTCTCCTAAAACAAAGTACCATTATTCGATGGAACCAACTACACTTTTTGGAGACTCAGAATGTAGACATATCTTTGTGCTTTGGGATATGATATTTTGGAATCAGTAAACAGTGGATATACAATACCCTCTACTCCTTCAGTTGATGTTGTGACAAAGAAACTATTTGAGAATGATTCAAAAGATAAGAATGCTATCATGTGTGGATTAGTTGACAGTGAACTAGTAAAATTTATGGGATGCAATACCGTAAAGTAAATTTGGGATAAGTTGAAGATCATTCATGAAGGAGACAACAAGATTAAGGAAGCTAAATTGCAAACACATAGAGCACAATTTGAAGGGTTGAAAATGAATGAATATGAGAATATAGAGGCCTACATTTTAAGAGTAAATGAAGTCATAAATGCTATCAGAGGATTTGGAGAGGAAATAAAAGACTTGGTAATCATAAAAAAGGTATTAATATCTCTTCCTCAAAGATTTGATTCTAAATTTTATTCTATAGAAGAAGCAAAGGATTTGAATAGTCTTACTATGGATGAGATGCATGGCTCTTTGAATGCTTATGAGATGAGAAAAGGAAAAGCTAAATCTACTGATAGAGAAGCATTGTTTAAATCTCAGAAAAACATCAAAGCTAAAACATAATTTTATGAAGATGAAATATTAGATGAAATGGAAGCTAACTTTGTGAGAAAGCTAAAAAAAGGTAAAAGAAAATACAAAGGAAAATTACGGTTCAAATGCTTCAACTGTGGAAGTGTTGGACATTTCGTAGCTAAATGTCCTTACAATGAAAGGAATAACAATGATGAAGGATCGCATAGAGAAAGATGGGATAGGAAGAAGATGTCAAATTTTAGAAAAGGCAAATCCAAGAATAAAAGTTTCATCTTCAAGAATGTCAGTTCATCCGAAGACAACTCCAGTGAGAACTTTGAGGAAGAAACAAGCGAAGCTCTTTTCATGGCAATTGAAGAAGAAAATATGCAAGAAGAAGAGGAATTTAATGAAGAAGAAATAGATGTAGAAGTTAATCTAGAATCATAATTGGTTGTAGCTCTAGATGAATTGAAGGCAGAAAGAAAAAGGCACAAGAAAACTTCAAGAAAGCTTGAGGATGCAAATTAAATCATAGCAACTTTGAAGGTGCAAATAGAGGAATTCAGAAAGATATTCAAATATCTTGAAGTGCAATTAACCATGAAAGTATACAATTGTAGCAAATTAGAAGAAGATATTGTTGGTTTAAGGATGCAGCTAGAAGAGATGAATCAAAAAATTAGATTTTATCACAAATGTGAAGAGAGTTCTATGAAGTTGGATAATATCATAAAGAACCAGAATACTATAGGCATTAAATTTGGTTTGGGATTTGAATAGGGTGAATATTCAAATGGATCATAGATTGCCACAACAAAATCTATGAAGGTAGAAGAAAAAAAACCACAAGAAGACAAGAAAGTTGATCAAGCAAAATCAAATCCAGTGAGAAAAGACAACGAGCTAAGGTGTGAAAATAATGTAGATAGTGATGGCTTCATTAATATTCAAAGGAGAAGAAGATTTGTGATGCCTGCAACTACATGACAAAGACTACAAACCAGGTTCAACTATTTCTTTTTTGGTTACTATTTTAAATGCAATGCTTATGGTCACAAAATGTCAGATTACAAGTTTAATGTTGCACCAAGAAATTTTGTGAGTAGAAATACCTTTGCACCATTGATGGATTACTCCATGGAATATTATAAATATCATAATTTTGGGCACATTGTAAAATATTGTAGAAGTATGTTTGCATCTAATCCCTTTCAGGATAGAAGATTTCAACCAGATGCAATGAGATAATACAAAAACATATCAAAAAATCATAAGAAAATACAAGAACCAAAAGCAAAGGACAAACAAGTTTGGAAAGAGAAAGAACAACCAAAGGAATATAAGGAGTCTTTAATTATAGAGACGACATTCAAGACACAAAATAAACACGTACCATGGATACTTGACAATGGATGTTCTAGTCACATGATTGGGGACAAATAGAAATTTGAAAAATTATAGCAATATGAAGGTGGCTTAGTTAAATTTGGAAACAATTATGGAACTAAGATAGTTGGCAGAGGTACGATTAATATCAACAACAAAAAAATCAAGTCAGAAGAAGTTTTTTTTGTGGTTGGACAAAAGCATAATTTGTTGAGCGTGATTCAAATTTGTGACAGAGGTCATGATGTGATTTTTAAAAAGCAGGGATGTGAAATAAGAAAGGTAAACAATGGTAAATTGATAGCAGTTGGAACAAGAACATCTATAAATTTGTACACTCTCACATAGACCTTAGAAGGATCTTGCTTGCTTGGACATGAAAATCAAAATTGGTTGTGGCACAAGAGACTTGGTCATATCAGCTTTGACAATTTAGTAAAAATTAGCTCGAAGAAAGTGATAAGAGACATTCCCAGCATTTCCAAGACATCAAATAGTATTTGTCCATCATGTCAAAAATGTAAGCAAACTAGAACATATTTCAAGGCAAAATAACACTATACTAGAAAACCATTGGAGTTGGTGCATACTTATTTGTGTGGGCCTATGAGAACTCAGAGTATAAATTGTGACAAATACTTCAAGGTGTGCATAGATGACTATTCCAGGATGACATGGGTACTATTTTTGAAACATAAATTAGAAGCTCTTGAAATGTTCAAAATCTTCAAAAACTTAGTTGAGAATCAGACTGGGAGAAGAATTAAATGCCTAATATCAGCCAGAGGAGGTGAATTTATTTTAGAATATTTTATAGAGTATTGTGAAAAATTTGGTATCAGGAGAGAATTTTCTACTGCTAGGACACCTCAACAAAATGGCATTATGGAAAGAAAAAATAGAGTAGTGGAGGAAATGGCTAGAACAATGCTAACCAAGAGCAAAGTAGTTGATAGGTTCTGGAAAGAGGTAGTTCATACAACGATTTACATTCAAAACAAGTGCATGCTGAGGCCAAATGAAAGAAAAACTCCATATGATATGTGGTTCAGTAGAAAAGCAATAGCAAAACATTTCAAGGTGTTCGGTAGTAAATGCTACATCAAAAGAACCAAAAACAATCTTGGCAAGTTCGAGGATAGAGCGGATGAAGGTATCTTTCTTGGTTATTCAATAAAAAGCAAAGCATATAAATGATACAATAAAAGGCTAAGAAAATTTGTTGAAAGTTTTGATGTCAAAGTTGATGAAAGGAGAGAACTACCAAAAAGCAATGAAGAAAACTTTCCTATTTATGAAGAGAAAATCGAAGGAGAAAAGAAAGAGAAGAAATATGAGGAGACAAAAAGTGAATAAGAAGAAGAAGAATTGGAGAAAGACAAGAAATCCAAATCAACATGGAAAAAAGACCATCCCCAAGAACAAATAATTGGAGACCCCGAAGTTGGTGTTCATACAAGAAGAAGAATAACCAAAAATTACTCTCTTTTGTCTAACATAGAGCCCAAAAATGTTGCAGAAGTAAATAAAGATGAAAATTGGGTAAAGGCAATGGAAGAAAAGTTGAACTAAATTGAAAAGAACAAGACTTGGGAGCTAGTGCTAAGACCAGCGAACAAGAACGTGATTGGTACCAGGTGGGTTTTTAGAAACTAACTTAATGAAGATGGACAGGTTGTAAGAAATAAAGCAAGGTTAGTTTGCAAAGGATATGCACAAGTTGAAGGTATTGATTTTGAAGAAACTTTTGCACATGTAGCCAGAATAGAAGCAATAAGGATGTTTCTTGCATTAGCGGTTTACAAAAATTTTAGAGTTTATCAAATGGATGTAAAGTCAGCTTTTCAAAATGGTAAGCCTGAACAAGAGGTATACATTGAGCAACCAAATGGTTTTCAGCTAGGAGATGATCCTAATATGGTTTTCAGGTTTAATAAAGCATTATATGATTTAAAACAAGCACCCCAAGCTTGGTATGCAAGGCTAGACACCTATCTCTAGCAGAAAGGTTTCAAGAAAGGTATGGTGGACATCAATTTGTATGTTAAATCTAAAAAATATTATCAAATTATTGTTGTCGTGTACATAGATGATATCATTTTTGGAGGTTGCAAGGATAAGTTATGCAAATATTTGGCCAATAAGATGCAAAATGAGTTCAAGATGTCTATGATTGGTGAGATTTATTATTTTCTTGGTTTGCAAATTAATCAGTTATAAAAGGGTGTATTCATTTCTCAAATCAAATATATGAAAGAGATGTTAAAGAAGTTTACAATGGAAAATTGCAAACCAGTTAGTACTCCCATGACAACAGGTTGTAAGTTGAGCAAGGATGACAAATCACCACCTGTAGATCAAACCATGTATAGATCCATGATTGGGAGCTTATTGTACTTGACTACTACAAGACCAGATATTTTGTAGGCATTGTGTATGGTGGCAATATTTTAGGCCAATCCTAAGGAAACTCGTGTTACAACAGTAAAGAGAATTTATTTATATATTAAGGGTATAATGGAGTATGGTTTATGGTATCCGAAAGGTAAGAAATTCACTCTTATTGCTTATTCAGATGTGTATTGAGAATATTGTGTAGATGGCAAGAAGAGTACCACTGGTGGTGCATTTTATCTTCTGATAATCTTGCGATATGGCATAGCAAAAAGTAAGAATCAGTTTCCTTGTCCACAATAGAGGCAGAGTACATTGCAGCGACATCATCTTGCACACATGTATTATGGATGAAACAAACCTTGAAAGATATTTGCATTCATTTCAATGAGCCTATTTCACTTATGTGTGATAATACTAGTGTAATTAATATCTCAAATAACCTAGTTATGCATTCCTGCACAAAGCACATAGCTATCAGGTACCATTTATTGAAAGAGAAAGTTGCAAAAGGAGAGGTAAAGTTGGATTTTATTCCTACGACAGAGAAAGTAGTGGATATCTTCACAAAACCATTTCCCAAGGAATTTTTTGAATATCTTCATAAGAAATTGGTAGTGGTTACACTTCCCAAGCACTAGACCGCTATCGGGACCACATTCTTAGGGGGGGCAAATTTTCATTATTTTATATTTTTGCTCCTATTTGCAATTATTGCTTGGTACTAATTTTTTCCTGAGAATGTTGTGTATGGACTTAGGGGGAGTTTGCAACATCCCTTTATCATTATTTTCAAATGGAGAGAAGAGTTACAGGAAAGTTTTCGTGTTGCCAACAATTCCAAAGGAGGAGATTGTTGAGCAAGGTGTTGTCATTGTTGTCAACACACTCAATTGGACTTGGTTGGTGCAGCGGTAAGGTATTCAGAGCTTGTATAGAAATATTCGGTGCTTGTGAGGACATGTTTTATGCTTGGGTGAAGGTGTTGCAAGTGGTTTGTGCGAAATTACAAAAGTTGTCAAAAAGTTGCAAATGTTGTTCATAAGTGCCAATGGATTGTGTTGGATAACCCGACACATTTTTTGAGTATTTTTTGATAGTAGTGAGTGCATTCATAGTGTTAGTTCAATGTTTGGACCAGTTCGTTGCATCACCAGTATTTTGATGGATGACTTTGTACATTGTTGAACAAGTGTAAAATCTACATCAGAGGCCATGTTGTCAGAGGTATATTAAGCAATCCGTGAGGGATAAAAATTTGAAAGTTTTACTGGAGATATTCGAATGTACTAAGAGCATATGTTTTAAATTTTAGTCCAAATGAAGATCTGGGGAGGAAATGGTAACAGTTGCAAAATGGCTCTTGAGCATTTTTTCTAGTTTATGTGACAGGTGTAAAATCAGCATTAGAGGCTACTTTGTCGGAGTTATATTAAGTAATCTATGAGGAATAAGACTTCAAAATTTTTATTGGAGGTAGTCAGATGTACCGAGAGCATACATTTTAGTTTTAGTCCAAATTAAGATCTGAGGAGGAAATGGTAAAAGTTGTAAAACAGCTCCGGAGCACTTTTTCTAGTTTTTGGCAGTTTTGAAAATGGGAGTTTTGATAAAGATAAATATAAATTTATTGGATTACATTGATTGGAAGATATGCAATTAGTATGGCCATTACAAAAATCATATTTTGTTTGACAAGTGTGTGTATGTGGAATTAAAGGTGTTACTTTTTTAAAAGGGTTGAAATCTTTAAAAACTAATTTTAGACACGATTTTTAATGGGGAGTTTTTGCCTTTTGTATATATATAACCGAAGACTCTTGATAGAAAATGTATGAAAGAAGAAAAAATATAGTGCACAACAAGTATAGTGTGAAGAGGGTTTTGTTGATTTTGTGAAGAGGATTTTGTTGAGTTTGAGAAAGACGGTTTTTTTTTGTATGCAGAGAATAGGGATTCAGATCATCAATGGGCTCAGAGTGTGAAATGATCAGTGGGATTTTTTGATGAGCAGAGTGTATACAAAGAGATTCAGTGTGCTAGACCACTCAGGGTCTTATTTTTAGGGATAAACTTCTTCTACCAGAGCTTTTTATTTTTTCCTAGTGGGTGCTTGGCAACAGGGGTCAATGCTCCTTGTAATTGGTGCTGCTAAATTCCAGGTTGGTTGGTGTCATTCCCTATAGTGGGTACTGCAAAAATATTGTAAAGACCAAATATTTTTTAGGTTTTATTTGTATAGGAGTCCAAACAGTCCATTGGCACAGTGGTTTTCCCACATCGGGTTTCCACTATAAATCTGGTGTTATGTGATGCATGTTTGTGTGATTGCTTGTTTTTATTTTATTTCGTAGTTGGATTAAAATTTTTAATACACACTGATTCACCCCGCTTTCAATGTTATGCTTAGTTCAACAATCCTAATGCAACAAAAGTAAATTACTTGACACCTAGGGCATCATAGATTATTCCATTCATAAAATAATCCTAATTAGATACTCACTTCTACTCTACCCTACTAGAAATGCCACTATAGTAAAAAATAAGATAACACACCTGGACTATATATAGATGGTACAACATGCCTTGGAAACTAGTACTTAAAACAATTGTTTAAATTTAGCTAAAAATCCTAGTAGTGTGATGTGGGAGCATATAACATGAAGGTAGTTATGAACAAGCCATTTTGATAAATTTCCAATCCTATTGTAATTACCAATCTTGTGTATATAAATTAATGAGAATAGGAAGAGAAAACAATGGGTGTGTAGAGAAAGATAAGAAAAGAGGAAAAGAAAATGACATGCAAAATAAAATAAAAGAGTGTAGATATATTTTTAAGAAAGGGGGACAAATACAAAATATAGGATGTATAATCATCTAAAATATAGGCAATACCAATGCTATTCACCTAAATTTTTCTTTTATGTATGCTTGAATGATAAATGCATTATGTCACTTGAGTTGTATGTTATAGATTGTGTGGACTAGTATGTGCAGAGTTATAGATGAGGATAAATTTTGTAATAATATGAGTGAAGACTATGTTTGAGAGGAAGCAATGAGAGATCCATTCCAAAAGAAGAGTAATTCTTGTCTCATTTACATAACAATAAGTTGTCTCATAAGATTATCATCACAAGCGGTTGTCATCTCATTGACGTCACAAGAAGTTGTCTCGTAAGACTATTATCATCTAATAATATTGTCATCACAATAAGATGTCATCTTGTAAGATTGTCATCATAAGAAGTTGTCATCTCATTATCATCACAAGAAGTTGTCATCTTGTAAGATTATCATCTTGTAATATTGTCATCATAAGAAGTTGTCATCTCATTTTCATCACAATAAGATGTCATCTTGTAATATTGCCATCACAAAGAGTTATCACCATAATACTCTATTATCTTATATTTATCTAGAGACCCTATCATCTTATGTTGACGTGTTAGAATTTTGTGTTGCTTGTAAAGGTTGTCCTTCAGTGGATCCCTTTCACCCATTTGCATCATCTAGTATTAAAGAGAATTTGTGATATGTATTGGATGAATATGGTAGAGTGAGGAAGAGGAACACCACATGGTTTGGGATCTTGACCAGTAGATATAGTTGACATACTAATAGGAATCACTACTATGTTATATGCAATTGAGACAGCCCAAACGAGAGGTGTTCATCTTGATTATATTAGTGATAGTGAAGAGGAAATTGGTCATGAAAAAGCTTGATATTAAGATCAAGAAGAATAACTGAAGCAATGGTTGATTTAGGTAATCTTAAGCATGGGACATAAACCAAATATGGATACTCCCAATTTTAATGGAATTTTAAACCCAAAAGAGTTGATAGATTATATTACATACATGGAGAGACTATTTGATTATGAATCTATGAAGGACCCAAAATAGGTAAAAAATACATGTACATGATTGAAGGGACATGCTTCAATTTGGAGGGATCATGTCCAAAAAAAGAGATATTAGGGTTGGGATAGAATCCAAACATGAAAAAAAAAATTGTATCCAAGTTGAAATCTAAATTTTTACCTATAAATTATCAAATTGGATTGTTTAGAAGACTGCAAAACCTCAAGCAAAAAGAGTTAGGAGTAAAAGAATATATAAAAGAGTTCTATAAATTAACCATGAGATAAGGTCGATGATGAGGAGAAAGTGGTATGATACATAAATAGACTAATATTATCCATACAATATGATATTAGCATAATTCAAATTAGATTTATTGAAGAGGTATATCAGTATGCACTCAAGGTAGAGAAAAAAATGTGAAGGTAACAAAATAATATTAGAGAAAAAGGATGATCCTTTCAAGGAATAGGATAAAACAACAATAGAAGAGGACAATAAAGGTAGGAGGGAGAAGCTATCACTTCTCATAATAACAAAGAAAATAGATATTTTTCAAGAGGAATAGGAGGTTATGGTAGAGGAAGCGGTAGAGGATTCCTCAAAAATTGTTACATATGTGGAGAAAACTGGAAATGGGGCATATGAATTCTCTTAAGGATAATAAATCAATGGGCATGGAAAGGAAGCTCATAGCCTTATTACAAAAGCAAATGAGGAAAGTGTATCCTCACAAAAGCACACAAAGGAACTAGAACAAGGAGAATTTATTGTGATGAAAAAAGTGTTGTTGAAACTAACAAAGGAGACACATGAACCTGAGTAAAGAAGGAACATATTTAGAACTATTTATAAATCATGAGATAAATGTTGCAAGGTGATTATTGATAATAGAAGCACATACAACTTAGTGTCAACAAATATGGTAGAGAAACTTGGTTTGAAGAGGATGGAGCATCCAAATCCTTACAAAGTATCATGGTTACAAAATGGGCATCAAATTTTGGTAATTGAATAATGTATGGTAAACTTTCAAATTGGTTCTTATAATGATGCAATTATATTGACATTATGTCAAGGGATGCATGTAATATTTTATTGGGGGGACCATGGCAGTTTTATAGAAAAGAAGTACATGATAATAGACTAAACACTTATTCAATTGTCAAAGATGGAAAAAAGTTGTGTTAAGCCCATTGAAGGACAAAGGAAAAGAGGTGTACGAAAATTCTAGTCTAATATCTAGAAACAATTCTTGAAGGATATGGAGAAAGCATGTTTTAATTTCAATGTTAAATACATAGAATATGGAATAACAAATCAGATGACCGACATTCCATATGAAGTGAAGGATTTTTTGGAAGAATATGCTAAGATTCTTTCAAAATAATTACTTGATGGGTTACCACCTATGAGAAGCATTAGTCATCAAATAGAATTCATACTTGGAGTAAGTTTACCAAACAAAGTATCTTATAGGATGACACCCATGGAGAATGAAGAGATAAAGAGACAAGTCCAAGAACTATTTAAATAGGGGTTGATTAGGAAAAGCTTGAGTCCATGTGTAGGACCATTTGTACTAGCACACAAGAAAGGAGGAGAATGGCAATGTGCATAGACTCCCAAGCAATAAATACAATTATAATAAAATATAGGTTTCCATTACCTTGTATGGATGACTTGATGGACTATTTAAGTGAATTAGAGCACTTCAACAAGATTTATTTTAAGAGTGGTTACCATCAAATTTGAATAAAAGGAGATGAGTGGAAGATTACATTTAAGACCAAAGGGAGATCGTATGAATGGCTAGTTATATCATTTGAGTTGACAAATACACCTAGCATATTTGTGATGTTGATGAATGAGGTCTTGGAGCCTTTTTTGGTAAGTTTGTGGTGGTTTACTTGGATGATATTTTGGTGTTTAGAAAGATGAAAAAGAACACCTAATGTGTATGAGGTTAGTTTTTCAAAAGTTGAAGGAGGAATAATTGTTGATCAATTTGAAGAAATGTAGTTTTATGAGAAAAGAATTGGTATATTTAGGTTTTGTCATATCCAAATATGAATTACAGATGGATCCAAAAAAGGTGAATGCTATTGTGGAGTGGTCGTCACTAAAGAGTATGTTTACAACAATTTTTTTTTATGGTTTGGCAAGTTTTCATAGAAAGTTCATAAGAAATTTTAGTGGAATTTGTGCTTCAATCCTAGAAACGATGAAAGGAGGTAGACATAAGTTTAAATGGACAAGTGCAATAGAAAAAATCTTTCAAATATTGAAAAATAAAGTCAGAAAGTGGTTTGTTTTAGCATTTTCAGACTTTATCAAGGTTTTCCAAGTAGATTGTGACACCAACAAAACTATAATTAAAGGAGTTTTGAGTCGATAAGGTAGACCCAATGCTTACTTCAACGAGAAACTAAATGAGTCTAAGAAGAAATATTCAGTTTATGTTCATCAAGAAGGAACTAAAGAAGTGGAGGCATTATATATTACCAAAGGAATCTATGTTGCACATAAATTACCATGCTTTACAATTCATTAATTATCAAGAAAATTTGAACCAAAGACATGAAATGGATGGAACATCTTCGAAGTTACTCATTTGTTTTGTAACATAGAAGTGGAAGTTTAAATACGATAGTTTATGTCTTGAATAGAATTTTTTTGATGAATGCAATGAAGATTTAATTTATGGGTTCTGATGCCATGAAATGACTTGATGAGTTGGACTTCAATGAAACTTGGGTAACTTGCAATGGCATTACTATAGAAGATAGAACACCATGGTTGTATTATTTTATCAAAGAAGGATTATTATTCAAGGGACAATAGTTATGCATACCACGAAGCTCAATGAGGGAGAACTTGATAAGAGACAAACATAATGGAGGACTAGATAGACATTTTAGAATAGATAAAACTTTAAAATAACTTTGTGCAAGTTATTATTGGCCAAGAAAAAAATGTGGATGTAAAAATATTTTTGCAGTATTGTTAAGTTTGTCATCATGAAAAGGGGAGAAGTCAAAACATGGGATTGTATCAACCATTACTGATACCAAAGAGACTATGGGAAGAAATAAATATGGATTTTATCCTTGGATTACCTCAAACACAAAAGGTAAATGATTCAATTTTGTTTTTGTTGATAGATTTTTGAAGATGGCACATTTCATACCTTGCAAGGAAATAAATAATGTTACTCATATTGATGATTTATTTTTTTGAGAATTTGTAAGATTGTATACTTTGTCGAAGAGCATTTTATCAGATAGAGATAAAAAATTTGTAGGTCACTTTTGAATGACCTAATGGAAGATTCGGGTATTTGAGTTTCAATTCAACTTATCACCCACAAATGGATGGACAAACTAAAGTAGTGAATAGAAGCCTTGGAATTTTTTTGAGGTGCTTAGTTGTCCAAAAGCCAAAGTTATGGGATACCATTCTGGCATAATAAAATTTTGCAAATAATAATTCAATAAATAGAAGATTAGCTAAAATCCCATTCCAGTTGATTTATTGATTTTGTGGAAACCTAGTGCTATATGTTGGAAATATGAGCAAGATTTGTTGTCATTAATGTCAAGAATAAGTTTCAATAGGCAGTACAAGAGGAAGGATGTCAAGAGTCAGTTTCAATGAGCAGGACAAAAGGAAGAATGTCAAGAGTCAGTTTCAGTGAAAGATTGCTTCTAGACCTAAGTGAAAATAAAATTATAATATCTCCCATTATAATATTCAAGTTGGTCAGATAAGGTCTACTGGAGAAATAAGAAGGCCCAAGAAAAATAATATTATAATATTTTATTATAATATTAAATGTCAAATTGTTAAGACCTAGATTAATTAAATTAATTATAATAATTTCATTATAAATTAATTTGGTTAACTTTATAGTTATTAAATTAATTATAATAATTTTATTATTAATTAAATTATAATATAATTTAATTAACCCTAAGGTTAGGGTTATAGGGGCAAAAATAATGCATCGATATCATATATTAATTCCTCTGTCGACGTCTAAAATGGTGATGGAACAATGGTATAAATACCATGTGCCTTGGTTGCAAAGGATTCACCTTCATTCAAATAACATTAAGCCTGCAATTTTTGCAATTTATGTGCAAGAAAAAAGATAAATTTTTGTTGTTTTATTTGTGCCAATGAAGGGATAATATAAGAGAGGCTCTAAGCCTCATAACCAACCAGCTGGTTGGGCTAGTGGCAAGTGACTATGACTTAGGGATTTTGCAAGGTGGGAGGACCCACGATCGAATCTCAATGATAGTTTTTGGTGAAGGTTTTAGTTTAGGTGCCAAAGGGAAGCTACATTTTTTGTATAAGCACCAAAGGGAAGCAATAAATCGCATGAGGCACTTCTTGCTTCCAAGGTGAGCGCCTAGCTCACGCGGTAGTTGAAGTCATGACTAGGGCGCTAGTGGCGGTGCAACGTGGGTTTGATTCCTACAAAGGGCAAAAGGTATTTAATTTTTAAATTTGATTTTTATCCTAAGGTTTGTTTACCATGAGCTTTTAGGGAGATATAAGGTTTAAGAAAATTAAATTTTATATTGTGATTTTGGTGATTAAGTTTTGAATGGAGTAATAAGGCTTTAGAGGAGTTTCAATATTATTTTAAAATAAATTCTTATTGTGTTTAATATTTGAGAGGAGTAATAAAGTATAATTGAGATCTAGTGTTTTTTATGGTGAGAATAATTTGTGAGGAAATTATTGAATGAAGTTTTGAGAATGTTTTTGCTACCTAACCCTTGATATTGGCAAAAAGAGTAATTGTGATTAAGACAGGTTTTTAAGTTCAATTCTTCATCAAACAAAAGGTATGGCCACATATTCCTTGTGAGTGATTGTTGGATGTTGTGAATGCTAAGTTGGAGTGAAAAGGGTTGTTTGATAAGCATTGTTGAGTTTGATTTTTAAAGGTTTTTCTAAGTGAGATTTGATGATAAAAATATTGTTTGATAAGCATTGTTGGAAACATTAAATGAGCCCTCATATGCATGATTAGGTTTTTTGCAAGATCATGGATATCATTTTTATGTGAAGTTGAAAACTATCTTGAACTAGGGTTTGTGCAAGATCATGAGTATCATTGTTATGAGAAGTTGAGAACTATCTTGAACTAGGATTTATGCAAGATCATGAGTATCATTGTTATGTGAAATTATTTGATAAGCATTGTTGGAAATAATTGAGTGACTGTTCATATGCTTGGGCTAGGTTTTGTAAGCAAGGAGTGTTTTATTGAGTGATTGGTTGATTGGTTGAGTGGATTTGATTGAACCTAGTCAATTGGAAGAGTTGAAGTGATAGTTCAAGTTTTGTAAAACAAATTTTTCTATATCCTAAATTGATTTAAGAAAGAGATTGAAAGTGATTGAGTGTTTCTGAGTGAGAAACATATTGAGTCTCTAACCATTATCTATATGTTTATGTGGTTAAGCAAGAGAGTTTGAAACTGATTGAGTATTATTATGAGTGAGTAACATATTGAGTCTCTAACCATTATCTATATATTTTTGTGATTCAAACAAGATTTTGTGTGAAACTTATTTATGTGATTTAAGAGGTTTTCTATGATAGATTGAGTTGAGTTGAATAAGCTTTTGTGAAATCTTGTGAGCTTATTTGAGTAAGTCCTAGAGTGGACTTAAGGACAAATTTGTGTAAGCTTTTGTGGAAGCTTACAATGCAGATTTGAGGTGAGTCTTAGTAAAGACTTTTTGAGCATATTGAACAAGTTCTTATGAAGACTTGTTGAGTAGATTGGACAAGTTCTAGTGAAGACTTGTTGAGCATATTGGACAAGTTCTAGTTAGGACTTGTTGAGAATATTGGACAAGTTCTAGTGAGTACTTGTTGAGCAGACTGGAATGAGTTCTAGTGAGGATTTGTAGAGAAGATTTGAGATAAGTCTTAGAGAAGACTTGTGAGCAGATTTGATTTATTTATTTGTTCAAACATTTAGTTAAGGTTTGAGACAGGTCTAGCAGAGTTGATTTATGATTGGATCAAGCTTTGTGTTAAGGCTTGAGGGCATATTTGAGGATAGATTTTGGTGCAAATTTGGGACAAAGATTGAATAGATTTGTGCTAGATCGAATGATTGTGTTTAGTGCAGATTTGAGGATAGAGATTGAGTAGATTTGTGCTAGACCGAAGGACTATGTTTAGTTAGATTTGAGAATAGAGATTGAGCATATTTTTTCTAGACTAAAGGACTATGTTTAGTGTAGATTTGAGGATAGACATTGAGTAGATTTGTGCTAGATCGAAGGACTATATTAAGTACATATTTGAGGACAAAGATTAAGCAAATTTGTGCTAGATCAAAGGACTGTGTTTATGTTAGTATTACAATGACACTGAGAATGGGGGGTGAATCAGTGTAGCTCTTTAAACTTGAATTTACAACTCTTAATATCGCAGTAATTAAAAATTATTACTAGATACAACAAGTATAACAAAAGAGCATCACACAACACAAGATTTAATGAGGTTCACCAATGTGGCTACTCCTAAAAAATTGACTGCTTGGACTACCATCCAAATCCAACCTTTGCAAAGCACAACTTTACAATCAATTTACCAGCACCCACTGGAAGGAGCACCAACCCCTGATTTATCTACACCAACATAAAGGAGCACCAACCCCTGATTTACTAGCACGAATTGGAAGGAGCACTAACCCCTGATTTATCTGCACCAACAAAAAAAAGCACCAACCCCTGATTTACCAGCACCAACCCCTTATTTATCTGCACCAACAGAAAGGAGCACCAACCCCTTATTTATCTACACCAACAAAAAGGAGCACCAACCCTTGATGCCAAGCTGCAACCTGGACTTCAATTTGAATCTATAAGTTTGTCAATAAGATACCTTTGCTTTTGCAAGACCCTGACTGGTCTTCTTCACCTTTGCGTTCTCTACGCACTCTACTTTCTCTGTGCAATCACAGCAGCACCTGGTCGAACTTCAACATTTTCACTCTCTACGCACTCTACTCTCTCTGTGCAATCACTTCGCACACTCTACTTCGTTACAGTCGAACTTCACGATCGTCTTCTCCCTTTTACGCACTCTGCTCTCTTTGCAAATTTCACACTTAGCACGATTCGACATGACTTGCTCTCTATGCACAACGATCGTATTTCACACACATTCAACCACACTTTTAATTCTCCAAACAACCCTCTTTTTATAATAATATTTTTTATGATGAAAACCCTAATCTTAGTCAGCTATAAATCCTAATCTTAGTCGACTTTCATAACAACTGTAAACCCTAATTTTAGTCGATTGTCATCGGTCTTCATCGGCTTTAACTCAAGAAGATGTTCGGTTTATCCATCGCTTGATGATTTCATTCTGGACAGACCCTATAATTGCCATACTGACTTTTGATCACTCTTCGTATTTTAGCAGTATGAAATCCCTCTATAACTTCCCCTGTAAATGTCATAGTGATGTCGGTCCACTGTCATACTTCTCATTTCAGTCGAGTTCTCCTTCTTGACTTATGCATTTATGACCTGTCACGAAATAATGACATTTTTGCCTCTGTAGCTTCTTTTGTTATTGTTGCCATGAAAATAATACCAAAGGGCTACTGCAGACTCCCCCTGAGTCCATGCACAACATTCTTAGGCAAAATTTATTACACTTAGCAAAAATCATGAACATGAGCAAAAAGATAATCAAATACTTAAATGCTCCCCCTGAGAATGTGATCCCTATAGCTAGTCAATTCTTACGAAGTGTGACCACTCCTAATTTATTGCGAAGGTACTCAAAAAATTCCTTGGGAAATGGTTTTGTGAAGATATTTGCTACTTGATCTGTAGTTGGAACAAAATCCAACTTAACCTCACCTTTCGCAACTTTCTCCTTCAAAAAGTGATACCTGATAGGAATGTGTTTTGTGCGTGAATGCATAACCAGATTCTTGGAGATGTTAATGGCACTGGTGTTATCACACTTAATTGATATTGGCTCACTGAAGCTAATACCAAGATCTTTCAAGGTTTATTTCATCCATAATACCTGCGTACAACATGTTATCGCTGTAATATATTATGCCTCTATTGTCGATAAAGAAACTGAATCTTGTTTCTTACTGTGCCACGCGACCAATCTGTCTCCAAGATAGAATGCACCTCCACTAGTACTCTTTTTTTCATTGACACATCCTGCCCAATCTGCATCTGAATACAAAATAAATGTGAAGTCTTTACCTTTCGGATACCATAACCCATACTCCATAGTACCCTTAAGGTATAGAAGAATCCTCTTTACTGCTGTCACATGAGTCTCCTTGGGATTAGCCTAAAATCATGCTACCATGCATACTGCCTACAAAATATCCTGGTCCGGTAGCCGTCAGCATAAGTAAGCTTCCAATCATAGATCCGTACATGGTTTGATCAACAGGTGGAGATTTGTCATCCTTGCTCAACTTGCAACCTGTCGTCATGGGAGTGCTAATTGGCTTACAATCCTCCATTGTGAACTTTTTTAACATCTCTTTCACATATTTAACTTGAAAAATAAATATGCCCTTCTTATTTTGATTAACTTGCAACCCGAGGAAATACGAAAGTTCACCAATCATTGACATTTCAAATTATTTTTGCATCTTATTTGCTAAATATTTACACGACTCATCTTTGTTGCTGCCAAATATGATATCATCTACGTATACAACAAGAACAATAAGATGCCCATTTTCTATTTTGACATACAAATTACTATCCACCATACCTTTCTTAAACCCTTGTTGAGTGATATAGTTGTCTAGCCTTGCATACCATGCTCGGGGTGCCTGTTTTAAGACATATAATGCTTTCTTCAACTTGCAAACCAAGTTGGTATCATCACCAAGTTGGAAACCATCTGGTTGCTCAATATAAACCTCTTCTTCAAGTTTCCCATTCAAAAATGATGATTTCACATCCATTTGATAAACTTTGAAATTCTTATAGACTGCTAAAGCCAGAAACATTCTAATTGCCTCTAGTCTAGCTACTGGTGCAAAAGTTTCCTCAAATTCAATGCCTTCAACTTGTGCATAACCCTTACATACCAATCTTGCTTTATTTCTAACTACCTGTCCGTCTTCATTCAATTTGTTTCGAAAAATCCATTTAGTCCCAATTATATTTTTATTTGTAGGTCTAGGTACTAACTCCCAAGTTTCTTTTTTCTCGATCTGATCTAATTCTTCATTTATTGCCTTCATCCAACTTTCATATTTGCTTGCGTCAACAACATTTTTGGGCTCAATGTTGGATAATAGAGAGTAGTTACTTACTACTCTTCTTCTTGTCTGAACACCAACTTTGGGGTCTCCAATTATTTGCTCTCTAGGATGATTTTTCTGCCAACTGCCTATTTTGAATTTCTTATTTTCTTCCACTTCTGAATCACAACTTAAATATTCTGAGTCAATTTTTTGTATCTTTTCCATTTTATTTTCCTCATCTCTTTCAATAACCTCTTCATAAATTGGGTAGTTCTTTTCATAGCTAATTACTCGTTCTCTACCTTCATCAAATTTAACATCGGCACTGTCCATAATTTTCTTTAGCCTCTTGTTGTAGTATTTGTAAGCTTTGCTTTTTGACGAATAACCAACAAAAATACCTTCATCCACTCTATCTTCAAACTTACCAAGATTATCTTCAGTTATTTTGATGTAGCACTTGCTACCAAAAACTTTGAGGTATTTTGCTATTGCCCTTTTACCGAACCACAACTCATAAGGAGTTTTGCTTTCATGTGTTCTCAGCATGTACCTATTTTTGATATACACCGTAGTATGGACTACTTCTTTCCAAAATTTATCTGCTACTTTGCTTTCAGTCAACATAATCTATGCCATTTCCTGCACTGTCTGTTCTTTCTTTCTACCACTCCATTCTGCTGAGGTGTCCTGGCTACTGAAAATTGTCTCTTAATATCGTATTTTTCACAGTACTCTATAAACTCCTCTAAAATGAATTCTCCTCATCTATCTGATCTTAAACATTTGATCCTCTTTCCTGTTTCATTCTCAACTTGGTTTTTGAAAATCTTGAACATTTTAAAAGCTTCTAATTTATGCTTCAAGAAAAATATCCATGTCATTCTGGAATAGTCATCAATGCACAACATAAAATATTTGTCACCATTTATGCTATGTGTTCTCATGGGTCCACATAAATTAGTGTGTATTAGTTCCAAAGGTTTGCTTGTGTAGTACTATTTTGTTTTGAATGTGACTCTAGTTTGCTTCCCATTTTGGCATAAAGCACAAGTGATATTTGCAGGTTTGTTGATGGTGGGAAAATCTCACTGCCCTTTTTGAGTTGATTTTTACAAGATTATCAAAACTGAAGTGATCGAGTCTCTTGTGCCACAACCAATTTTCTTCTTCCTATCCAATAAAACAAGCTCCTTTTGAAGTCTTTGAGAGTGTGTACAGGTTTCTAGATGTCCTTGATCCAGTTGCTATCAATTTTCCACTATTTGTTTTTCTGACTTCACAACCCTGCTTCTTAAAAACTACTTCATGACCTTTATCACAAATCTAACTTATGCTCAACAAGTTATGTTTCAAACCATCCACAAACAAGACTTCTTCTGACTTAATTTTTTTGTCACTAATTTTAACTGAACATTTACCAACTATCTTAGCTCCATCATTATTTCCAAACTTTATTGAACCACCTTTGTATTTTTGTAACTTCTAAAATTTCTATTTGTCACCTGTCATATGACTAGAGCATCCACTATCAAGAATCCATGGTAAATATTTATTTTGTGCTTTAAATGTTTTTGTATGATTAAGGATTCATTTTCTTCCTTAAGTCGCTCTTTTTCTTTCCACTCCATTTTAATAGTAGTTTTGGGCTCTTGTTTTGCCTTTCCCTTATCAATAGCTTGTGCATGTTTTTCGAGAAGTTTTCTATTTTGTCTCATCCTATTTGGTTGAAATTTTCTTCCCTAAAACTGATTTGATGCAAATGTACTACAATTTCTTGCAATGTGCCCAAAGTTATGATAGTTATAATATTCTACTGTATAATTCATCAGAGGAGAAAAAGCATTTCTACTGGTGAAATTCCTTGGTCTTACATTATATTTACAGTTTGAGATTTTATGTCCATAGCCATTGCATTTAAAACAAAAACCAAAAAAGAGATAATTGAACCTAGGTGATGGTATTTGTCATGTTGTCGTAGGAGCCATAGGTCTTCTTCTTCTTTGATGTGTGACATTGGTGAATCCATCATTGTCAATTCTCCTTTCGTGCCTGGTATTATTGCTTTCTTTTGCATGAGACGTTTTTCCTTGATCAACCTGTTTCTTATCTTCATTCTTTATGGATTCTACATTTCTGGCCTTTGATCCATTTGATGATTCTCCTTCGACGAAACGTAGACCAAATTTGATGCCTGTAGGCCTTTGGTCATTTATAATCTTATCCAGCTTCATAGAAATTTCTTCGCATTTATGATAGCAACTAATTTTGTGATTCATCTCTTTTATCTATGTCCGTAAACCAACATTCTCTTCTTCTAGTTTGCAACAATAATCTATTTTCATGGTAATTTGTACTTCGAGATATTTAGATATTTTCTTGTATTCTTCTATCTGTACTCTCAGACTGGTTATGATTTCATTTGCATCCTCAAGCTTTTTTGAAATTTTATTATTCTTTTTCCTCTCTATTTTACACTCTTCAAGTGTAGATATCAACTCACCTTCTAGATCTACTTCAGTCGTAGGGTTTTCACCACATACTTCAGAGTTCACTCCTTCCTTTTTTGATTTTACTTCTTCAAATGCCATGAAAAGAGCTTGTACAGGAACTTAGCTCTTATACCAATTGTTAGTCTTACAATGACACTGAGAGGGGGGGTGAATCAGTGTAGCTCTTTAAACTTGAATTTATAGCTCTTAATATCGCAACAATTAAAACTTATTACTAGATACAACAAGTATAACAAAAGAGCATCACACAACACAAGATTTAATGAGGTTCACCAATGTGGCTACTCCTCAAAAATTGATTGCTTGGACTACCATCCAAATCCAGCCTTTGCAAAGCACAAATTTACAATCAATTTACCAGCATCCACTAGAAGGGGCACCAACCCCTAATTTATCTACACAAATAGAAATGAGCACTAACCCCTGATTTACCAGCACCAATTGGAAGGAGCACTAACCCCTAATTTATCTGCACCAACAGAAAGGAGCACCAACCCCTAATTTATCAGAACCAACTAGAAGGAGCACCAACCCCTTATTTATCTGCACCAACAAAAAGGAGCACCAACCCCTGATGTACCAGCACCAATCGGAAGGAGCACCAACCCCTTATTTATCTGCACCAACAAAAAGGAGCACCAACCCCTGATGCCAAGATGCAACCTAGACTTCAATTTGAATCTATAAGTTTTTCAGTAAGATACCTTTGCTTTTGCAAGACCCTGATTGGTCTTCTTCACCTTTGCATTCTTTGTGCACTCTGCTTTCTCTACGCAATCACAGTAGCACCTGGTTGAACTTCAACCTTTTTGCTCTTTGTGCACTTTGCTCTCTCTGCGCAATCACTTTGCACACTTTGCTTTGTTACAATCGAACTTCACGATCATCTTCTCCCTTTTGCACACTACTCTCTTTGCAAATTTTGCACTTAGCACGATTCAACATGACTTGCTCTCTGTGCACATTGACCGTATTTCACACACATTCAGCCACACTTCAATTCTCCAAATAGCCCTCTTATAATAATATTTTTTATGATGAAAACCCTAATCTTAGTCGACTGTAAATCCTAATCTTAGTTAGATTTCATAACAACTGTAAACCCTAATTTTAGTTGATTTTCATTGGTCTTCATCGGCTTCAACTCAAGAAGATGTTCGGTTTATCCATCGCTTGATGATTTCATTCTAAACAGACCCTGTAACTACCATACTAAATTTTTATCACTCTTCGTATTTTAGTAGTATGAAATCACTCTGTAATTGCCCCTGTAAATGTCATAGTGATGTCGGTCCACTATCATACTTCTCATTTTAGTCGGGTTCTTCTTAACTTGCGCATTTACGACCTATCATGAAATCGTAACATTTTTGCCTCTGTAGCTTCTATTGTTGTGGTTGCCGCAAAAATACATGTCGTGATATCACAACACTTTCACCTCCATACGCTTTCTCTATTCTTTTTTTGTTGTTGTCATGAAAATACAACATGTCGTGATATCGCGACACTTTCACCTTCGTATGCTTTCTCTATTCTTTTGTCGTGATATCACGACACTTCTACCTCTGTAGTCTTCAACTTAGCTTTTATCGTGAAATCATGACACTTCTGCTTTCGTACTTAGCTTCTTTGCTTTTGTTGTGAAATCATGACACTTCTACCTTTGAATTCTTCTTCTCTGCTTTTGTTGTGAAATCATGACACTTTTGCTTTCGTACTTTACTTCTTTACTTTCGTCACAAAATCGTAACACTTCTGCTTCCGAAGTCTTGTTTTCTGCTTTTGTCATGAAATTGTGATAGTTCTGCTTCCGTATGCTTCCTCTATTTCTTTTATCACGAAAATGCGACATGTCGTGATATCACGACATGTTGCAATATCGTGACACTTTTCAACTTACTTTATCTCTCCTATTTTAGTCATGAAAATGCGACATGTCACGAAATCGTGACACTTTTCAAACTTACTTTCTCTCTCCTATTTTAGTCGTGAAAATGTGACATGTCACGAAATCGCGACACTTTTCAAACTTACTTTCTCTCTCCTATTTTAGTCACGAAAATGCGACATGTCGCTAAATCACGACACTTTTCAAAATTACTTTCTCTCTCCTATTTTAGTTGCAAAAATGCGACATGTCGTGAAATCGTGACACTTTTCTTATTTGTTCTCTTTCTTCGAACTTGTCGCAAAATCGCGACACTTTTTCTTGCTTTCTCTTTCTCTTCCGACATGTCGCGAAATCATGACAGTTTTTCCACTTGCCTTTTTCTCTTCCAACATGTCACGAAATCACGACAGTTTTTCCTATTTTTTCTTTCTCTTCCAACATGTCGCGAAATCGCGACAGTTTTTCCACTTGCCTTTTTCTCTTCCAACATGTCACGAAATCGTGACATTTTTTCCTGTTTTTTCTCTCTCTTCCAACATGTCATGAAATCATGACAGTTTTTCCTGCTTTTTCTCTCTCTTCCAGCATGTCGCAAAATCGTGACAGTTTTTCCTGCTTTTTCTCTCTCTTCCAACATGTCGCGAAATCGTGATAGTTTTTCCTATTTTTTCTCTCTTCCAACATGTCGCAAAATTGCGACAGTTTTTCTTGCCTGTTGTATATGTCGCGATATCGCGACACTTTTCTTGTCTTTTTCTTTGATCTTTTGCATATGGGCCACTTCGGTCTTCTTGGAAAATAACTGTACATACTCTGAATAACCTTTGAACTCATATCTTCTGCATCTGAATAGCTTTTGAACTTCCTGTCTACTGCATCAATAGATCTATCTGACTGTGTTGACAAAAATGACAATACTGTTGCTACACCTTGCTCAATAGTTTAGTGTATATTTGATGATAGATATTGAAGAAAATTTGTTCTAGATCGAAGGACTGTATTTAGTACATATTTGAGACAAAGTTGAGAGTAAGATTTGGAGGTGATAGAGTATATAGGACAATAGTCTCAAGTGGATAGAGGTCCATTAGCCAAGGCAATGAAGGTATGTCTTCTGAGTGAGGGCAGGAGTCTTCAGTGGATAAATATCCATAAGCAAGTGTAGTGGAGGTAATAGTTCTTCTAGAAGATCACCAACTAGAGCAAAGAAGGAGTTCTCCTATGGATATAGATCCACAAACTTTATTAGGGGATTGGTGTCTCCTTTGGACAGAGGTCCATAAACATTGTAATAGGGAAAGGATTCCCAAGAAATTTATTTGTAAAGTTTTAGTGAAATATTTTCTCCGTGGAGTAGCCCACATTGGGTAAACCACATTAAATTTGTGTCTCTAGTATGTGTGATGATTTATTCATTGCTTTGGTTACTACTATTGATATTGCCTTTGATTATATTGGATAATGTTATTTGGGAAAGAAAATTAAAAAGTGGTATTATACTGTTCACCCCCTCTCAATATAAGCTAGTGTTCTTCAATTGGTATTAGAGCTAGTTCCTTTGGAAAAGGTTTAACAACTTGAAGGAAGATCTTACAAGAAAACAAATTGCAAATAAAGGTAAAAGTAGAACCATGAGACACAAGAAGAAAAGAATACACATGGTCATGAAAGAAAAGGAAGATGAATTTGATATTGTCATTTTGAGAGGATAAATAGAAATAGATTCAAGAGATGAATCAAGTAATGGATAAAATGTCAGATTGATAAATTTTTGTACCAGATGTAGGAAGACAAGTAACCATACAACTTATTGTCCACAATAAGGTGAAGAATATTTTTTTCGTGGTCAACTCGGTCATGATGCAAGTTATTACAATGGGTTTAGCAATAGTGAAGATGAAATGGAACTCAAGGAAAACAAGCACAATCAAAATAGGTATGAAGAAGAAACTCTACTTTTGACAATAGAAGGAAATGTTCCTATTAAAGACCAAAGAAAAGAAGAAAATTTAGAAAGATAAAATGAGGAAGTCACTCTTAAGGAACTTGTTGAGTTGAAAAGGGATAACATAGAGTTAAAGGCTCAAATACAAGAGGATGAGAAATGTAAGACAAAGCTTCTACAATATCTCTTTGACTTGAAAGATAAGATTGAAAAGGCAAGAAGAGCTGAAAAAAGTATGGTTGAACAATCAAAGGTAAAAGAGCTAGAATGTGAAAAACTTATTTTTGATCTCGAAGAATTAAAAAGGGGGAACTCATGATTAAGAGTTAAAGCTCAAGAAGATGATAAAACATAAACAAATTTTCTACAAGAGCTCACTAACTTCAAAATTAAGGTTGAAGAGGTAAGGAAAATGGAAGAAGGTATGGCTAAAAAATTAGAGATAAAATATCTAGAGTGTGAAAAATTAGAACATGAGATAGTTTCACTAAGGATGGAATTAAAAGAATCTAAGGAAAAGCTACACAAGGTTGAGAAAAATTCAAAATATTTGGACAGAATTATCAGTGCACAAAGAACATCAGTCACCAAAATAGGACCTAGTTTTAAATAAGAACAAGGGAAACAAGAAGCAAAAAAAGAGGAGTCAAACTCAAGTTTTGAAGAAGTAACTTTGAAAGAAGAGAGTGTAAGAGAGAGTGAGACTTCTAAGGATGAGTTGGACAACAAAAATTTCAACAAGGAAAGGAACAATGCACAAATGAGGAATAGATAGAACAGGAAGTAGCACAGAGTAGAAGAGACTAAGAGACCAATGAGGTCAAGGCAAGGTAGTTTCAATGGATGATGCTTCTCATATCACAGGTTTGGGAACAAAGCTACACAATGCAGGACACATGGAAAATAGGAATATGGAAGTTTCATAAATAGGTAGCTTTTTTAAGGGTATTGCTACTCTTGTAATCAGTTTTGTCATAAGGCAGTGAATTGTAGGGTTTATGACAGGAATAGATATGGCTTCACTAGGAGAAATCCCAAGACATCTGCACCTCCAATGAATAACAACATTAAGTGTTATAAGTGTAATAATGATGGACATACAACAAAGTGGTGTAGAGAAAAAAATTCAGAGACAAGCAGGAATAGGAATAGTCAAAGAAATTAGAAGGATCAAATGAGGAAGAAAGTAGACAAAGGCAAGGATCAGTGCTTACTATGAGTAGAAATACTCCCACCCCATAATTAACCACATCAAAAGGAGGTGGGGGAGGAGCTAAGCTAAGAGTCACATTCTTATCCCCGAGCCCCAAATGTGAACCTTTGCCATTTATGACAAAGGGGGAGATATTTGAGGTAGGGGAGAGCATTCAATCAAGGGGAGTCGCTTCTCAAGGGAGCAAAACAGGAAAAGATAAAATAAATGGTAAAAGGAAAATGGGTTGCCATCAATGACAAAAGGGGATATTTTTTGAAATATGAGCAAGAATTGTTGTCATTGATGTCAAGAATAAGTTTTAGTAGGCAATACAAGAGGAAGGATGTCAAGAGTCATTTTTAATGATCAGGACAAAAGGAAGGATGTCAAGAGTCAGTTTCAATGAAATATTGCTTCTAGACCTAAGTGAAATAATAGTATAATATCTCCCATTATAATATTTAGGGTGGTTAGATAAGGTCTACAACAGAAATAAGAAGGCCCAAGAAAAATAATATTTTAAAATTTTATTATAATATTAAAGGTCAAATGGTTAAGACCTAAAGTAATTAAATTAATTATAATAATTTCATTATAAATTAATTTATAAATTAATTTGATTAACTTTATAGTCATTAAATTAATTATAAATTAACTATAATAATTTTATTATTAATTAAATTATAATCTAATTTAATTAACCCTAATGTTAGGGTTATAGGGGTAAAAAGAATGCGTCGATGTCATATATTAATTCCTCCACCAATGTCTAAAATGGTGATGGCACAATGGTATAAATACCATGTGCCTTGGTTGCAAAGGATTCACCTTCGTTCGAATAACATTAAGCCTGTGATTTCTACAATTTTCATGTGAGGAAGAAGATAAAGTTTTGTTGTATTATTTGCGCCAGTGAAGGGATAAGATAAGAGAGGCTCTAAGCCTCATAACCAACTGACTGGTTGGGCTAGTGGCAAGCAACTATGACTTAGGGCTTTGGCAAGGCAGGAGGACCCGCGATCGAATCTCGACGGTATTTTTTGGCGAAGGTTTTGGTTTAGGCACAAAAGGGAAGCAATGTTTTTTGTATAAGCACCAAAGGGAAGCAATAAAGTGAATGAGGTGCTTCTTTCTTCCAAGGTGAACGTCTAGCTCATGCGGCAATTGAATCCATGACTAGGGCGCTGGTGGCAGTGCAACGTGGGTTCGATTCCCACCAAGGGCAAAAGGTATTTAATTTTTAAATTTAATTTTTATCCTAAGGTTTGTTTGGCATGAGCTTTTAGGGAGATATAAGGTTTATGAAAATTAAATTTTATATTGTGATTTTTGTGATTAAGTGTTGAATGGAGTAATAAGGCTTTAGAGGAGTTTAAATGTTATTTTTAAAATAAAGTCTTATTGTGTTTAATATTTGAGAGGAGTAATAAGGTATAATTAAGATTTAATATTTTATATGGTGAGAATAATTTGTGAGGAAATTATTGAATAAATTTTTGAGAAGGTTTTTGCTACCTAACCCTTGAGATTGGCAAAAAGAGTAATTGTGATTGAGATAGGTTTTTAAGGTCAATTCTTCATCAAACAAAATGTATGGACACATCTTCCTTATGAGTGATTGTTGGATGTTGTGAATGCTAAGTTGGAGTGAAAAAGGTTGTTTGATAAGCATTGTTGAGTTTGATTGTTAAAGGTTTTTCTAGTGAAAGTTGATAAAAACCTTGTTTGATAAGCATTGTTGGAAATATTGAATGAACCTTTATATGCATGATTAGGGTTTGTGTAATACCATGAGTATCATTGTTATGTCAAGTTGATATTTATATTGAACTAGGATTTGTGCAAGATCATGAGTATCATTTTTATGTAAAGTTGAGAACTATCTTGAACTAGGGTTTATGCAAGATCATGAGTATCATTGTTATGTGATATTGTTTGATAAGCATTGTTGGAAATAATTGAGTGAGTCTTCATATGTTTGGACTAGGGTTTGTAATCAAAGAGTGTTTCATTGAGTGATTGGTTGAGTGGAGTTGATTGAGTCTAGACAACTGGAAGTGTTGAAGTGATAGTTCAAGTTCTGTGAAACAAATTGTTCTATATCCTGAATTGATTTGAGAAAGATATTGAAAGTGATTGAGTTTTTTTCAGTGAGAAACATATTGAGTCTCTAACCATTCTCTATATGTTTCTATGGTTAAGCAAGAGATTTTGAAAGTGATTGAGTATTGTTGTGAGTGAGTAACATATTGAGTCTCTAACCATTCTCTATATGTTTTTGTGAGTCAAACAAGATTTTGTGTGATTGAAGAGGTTTTTTGTGGTAGATTGAGTTGAGTTGAATAAGCTTTTGTGAAATATTGTGAGCTGATTTGAGTAAGTCCTAGAGTGGACTTAAGGATATATTTGTGTAAGCTTTTATGGAATCTTACAATGAATATTTGAAGTAAGTCTTAGTAAAGACTTGTTGAGTAGATTGGACAAGTTCTAGTGAAGACTTGTTGAGCAGATTGGACAAGTTCTAGTGAGGACTTTTTGAGCAGATTGGACAAGTTCTAGTGAGGACTTGTTGAGCAGATTGGAAAAGTTCTAGTGAGGACTTGTTGAGTAGATTGGACAAGTTCTAGTGAGGACTTGTAGAGTATATTTGAGACAAATCTTAGAGAAGACTTGTGAGTAGAGTTGATTGATTGATTTTTTCAAACCTTGAATTAATATTTGGGATAGATATAGAAAAGTTAATTTGTGATTGGATCAAGCTTTATGTTAAGAATTGAGGGTAGATTTGAGGACAGAGTTTGGTGCATATTTGAGGACAAAAATTAAGTAGATTTGTACTAGACCAGAGGACTATGTTTAGTGCATATTTGAGGACAGAGATTGAGCAGATTTGTGCTAGATCGAAGGATTGTGTTTAGTGCATATTTAAGGATAGAGATTGAGCAGATTTGTGCTAGACCGAAGGATTATATTTAGTGCAATTTTGAGTACAAATATTAAGCAGATTTGTGTTATACTGAAGGACTATGTTTAGTGCATATTTGACGATAAATATTGAACAAATTTATGCTAGACCAAAGGACTATGTTTAGTGTAGATTTGAGGATAAGTATTGAAGTAGATTTATGCTAGACCGAAATACTATGTTTAGTATATATTTGAGGCAAAGCTATAGTAACCTTTGGAGGTGATAGAATATAGAGGACAATAGTCTCCAGTGGATATAGGTCCATTAGCTAGGGTAGAGAAGATAGGTCTTATGAGTGAGGGCAGGAGTCTTCAATGGATAGAGATCCATAAGCTAGTGTAGTGGAGGTAATAGTTCTTCTAGAAGATCTGTAACTAGAGCAAAGAAGGAGTTCTCCTACGGATAGAGATCCACAAACTTTATTATGAGATTGGTGTCTCCTTTAGACAGAGGTCCATAAACATTGTAATAGGGAAAAGTTTCCCAAGAAATTTATTTGTAAAATTTTAGTGAAATATTTTCTTCGTGGAGTAGCCCACATTGGGTAAACCACATTAAATTAGTATCTCTATTGTGTGTGATGATTTATTCATTGCTTTGGTTATTGTTATTTATATTACCTTTGATTATATTGGATAATATTATTTGGGAGAGAAAAGTAAAAAGTGATCTTATACTGTTCATCCCCCTCAGTATAAGCTTGTGTTCTTCAATTGGTATCATAGTTGGTTCCTTCGAAAAATGTTTAACATCTTGAAGGAAGATCTTACAAGAACATAAATTGCAAAGAAAGGTAAAAGTAGAACCATGAGACACAAGAAGAAAAGAACACACATGGTCATGAAAGAAAAGGAAGATGAATTTGATATTGTCATTTTGAGAGGAGAAATGGAAATAGATTCAAGATATGAATCAAGCAATGGATAAAAGGTTAGATTGATAAATTTTTGTATTAGATGTAGGAAGACAAGTAACCATGCAGCTTATTATCCACAAGAAGGTGAATAATGTTTTGTTTGTGGTCAACTAGATCATGATGCAAGTTATTACAATGGGTTTAGAAATAGTGAAGATTAAATTGAACTCAAGGAAAACAAGCACAATCAAAACAGGTATGAAGAAGAAACTCTACTTTTGACAATAGAAGGAAATGTTCCTATTAAAGACCAAAGAAAAGAAGAAAATTCAGAAAGATAAAAGGAGGAAGTCACTCTTAAGTAAATTGTTGAGTTGAAAAGGGAGAACATATAGTTAAAGGCTCAAATACAAGAGGATGAGAAATGTAAGACAAAGCTTCTACAAGATCTCTCTAATTTGAAAGATAATATTGAAAAGGCAAGAAGAATTAAAAAAAGTATGGTTGAACAGTCAAAGGTAAAAGAGCTATAATATGGAAAATTTATTGTTGATCTTGAAGAATTAAAAATGGAAAACTTAGGATTAAGGGTTCAAGCTCAAGAATATGAGAAAGCAAAAACAAATTTTCTACAAGAGCTCACTAACTTCAAAATTAAGGTTGAAGAGGTAAGGAAAATGGAAGAAGGTATGGCTGAAAAATTAAAGATAAAAGATCTAGAGTGTGAAAAATTAGAACATGAGATAGTTTCACTAAGGATGGAAGTAAAAGAATCTAAGGACAAGCTACACAAGGTTGAGAAAAATTCAAAATCTCTAGACAGGATTATCAGTGCACAAAGATCATCACTTACCAAAACAAGGCCTAGTTTTGAAGAAGGATAAGGAAAACAGGAAGCAAAAAAAGAGGAGTCAACATCAAGTTTTGAATAAGAAGAAGAAACTTCAGAAGAAGAGAGTGAGACTTCTGAGTATGAGTTGGACAATAGAAAGTTCAACAAGGAAAGGAACAATGCACAAATGAGGAACAGATGGAACAAGAAGCAACATAGATTAGAAGAGACTAAGAGACCAATGAGGTCAAGACAAGGTAGTTTCAATGGATGATGCTTCTCATGTCATAGGTTTGGGCATAAATCTACACAGTGTAGGACACATGGAAAATAGGAATTTGGAAGTTTCAAAAATAGGTAGCTTTTTCAAGGGTATTGCTACTCTTGTAATCAGTTTGGTCACAAGGTAGTGAATTGCAGGGTTCATGACAGGATATGGCTTCACCAGGAGAAATCCCAAGACATATGCATCTCCAAGGAATAACAACATTAAGTGTTATAAGTGCAATAATTATGGACATACAAAAAAGTGGTGTAGAGTAGAAATTCTAGAGACAAGAAGGAACATGAATATTCAAAGAAATTAGAAGGATCAAATGAGGAAGAAAGTAGACAAAGGTAAGGATCAGTGCTTTCTAGGAGTAGAAATACTCTCACCCCAGAATTAACCACAAAAAAATGAGGTGGGGGAGGGGCTAAGCTAAAAGTCTCATTCTTAGCCCTGAGACCCAAAGGTGACCCTTTGCCATTGATGACAAAGATGGGGAGGTTTGAGTTAGGGGGGGCGCATTTAGTTAGGGGGAGGAGAACAGGAAAAGACAAAATAAATGGTAAAAGGAAAATGGGTTACCATCAATGACAAAGGGGGATATTGTCTGAAATATGAGCAAGAATTATTGTCATTGATGTCAAGAATAATATTTAGTAGGCAGTACAAGAGGAAGGATGTCAAGAGTCGATTCAATGAGCAGGACAAAATGAAGGATGTCAAGAGTTAGTTTCAATGAAAGATTGTTTCTAGACCTAAGTGAAATAATATTATAATATCTCCCATTATAATATTCAAGGTGGTCAGATAAGGTCTACAAGAGAAATAAGAAGGCCCAAACAAAATAAAATTATAATACTTTATCATAATATTAAAGGTCAAATGGTTAAGACCTAAAGTAATTAAATTAATTATAATAATTTCATTATAAATTAATTTATAAATTAATTTGATTAACTTTATAGTTATTAAATTAATTATAATAATTTTATTATTAATTAAATTATAATATAATTTAATTAACCCTAAGGTTAGGTTTATAGGGGTAAACATAATGCGTCGACGTCAACTATAAATTCCTCCACCGACATCTAAAATGGTGATGGCACAATGGTTTGAGAACTATCTTGAACTAGGGTTTATGCAATATCATGAGTATGATTGTTATGTGAGATTGTTTGATAAGCATTGTTGGAAATAATTGAGTGAGTGTTCATATGCTTGGACTAGGGTTTGTAAGCAAGGAGTGTTTCATTGAGTGATTGGTTGAGTGGAGTTGATTGAGCCTAGTCAATTGGAAGTGTTGAAGTGATAGTTCAAGTTCTGTGAAACAAATTGTTTTCTAAGTGAGAAACATATTGAGTCTCTAACCATTCTCTATATGTTTCTGTGGTTAAGCAAGAGATTTTGAAAGTGATTTAGTATTGTTATGAGTGAGTAACATATTGAGTCTCTAACCATTCTCTATATGTTTTTGTGAGTCAAACAAGATTCTGTGTTAACTTGTTTGTGTGATTGAAGAGGGTTTTTGAGTTAGATTGAGTTGAGTTGAATAATCTTTTGTGAAAGCTTGTGATCTGATTTGATTAATTCCTAGAGTGGAATTAAGGATAGATTTGTGTAAGCTTTTGTGGAATCTTACAATGCAGATTTGAGGTAAGTCTTAGTGAAGACTTGTTGAGTATATTGGACAAGTTCTAGTGAAGACTTGTTGAGAAGATTGGACAAGTTCTAGTGAGGACTTGTTGAGCATATTGGACAAGTTCTAGTGAGGACTTATTGAGCAGATTGGGATAAGTTATAATGAGGATTTATAGAGAATATTTGAGACAAGTCTTAGAGAAGACTTATGAGTAGAGTTGATTGATTAATTTGTTCAAACCTTGAGTTAATATTTGGGAAAGATCTAGAAAAGTTAATTTGTGATTGGATCAAGCTTTGTGTTAAGGCTTGAGGGCATATTTGAGGACAAAGTTTGGTGCAAATTTGAGGACAAATATTGAGCGGATTTGTGCTAGACCGAAGGACTATGTTTAGTGCAGATTTGAGGACAAAGATTGAGCATATTTATGCTAGACCAAAGTATTATGTTTAGTGCAAATTTGAGGACAAAGATTGAACATATTTGTGCTAGACTGAAGGATTGTTTTTAGTGCAGATTTGAGGACAAACATTGAGAAAATTTGTGCTAGACCGAAGGACTGTATTTAGTGCAAATTTGAGGATAAATATTGAGCAAATTTGTGCTAGACCAAAAAACTGTTTTTAGTGCAGATTTGAAGACAAATATTGAAGTAGATTTATGCTAGACCGAAAGATTATATTTAGTATAGATTTGAGATAAATCTAAGAATAAGCTTTGGACGTGACAGAGTATAGAGGACAAAAATCTCCAGTGGATATAGGTCCATTAGCTAGGGCAGTGAAGATAGGTCTTCTGAGTGAGGGTAGGAGTCTTCAATGGATAGAGATCCATAAGCCAGTGTAGTGGAGGCAACAATTCTTCTATAAGATCACCAACTAGAGTAGAGAAGGAGTTATCCTATGGATAGAGATCCACAAACTTTATTAGGGGATTGGTATCTCCTTTAGATAGAGGTCTATAAACATTGTAATAGGGAAAGGTTTCCCAAGAGATTTGTTGAGAAAATTTTAGTGAAATATTTTCCCCATGGAGTAGCCCACATTGGGTGAACCACGTTAAATTGATGTCTCTATTATGTGTGATGATTTGTGTATTTCTTTGGTTATTGCTATTGATATTGCCTTGGATTATATTGGATAATATTGTTTGGAAAAGAAAAGTAAAAAGTGATCTTATACTGTTCACCTCCCTCTCTAGTATAAGCTTGTGTTCTTCACTATAGCAAAGGACTTTACAATATTTGCATCACGAAGTGAATGTTGATTTAGAAAAAAATGCCATAAAATATAAACATGTTGATCTGATATGGACACAAGAATTTTAGATTAGAAATTTGGTTTTGGCACATTTGCATAAAGAATAATTCTCAAAAGACAACAAACTCAATTAGAAGAAAATTAGACCTTATATGGTCTTGAAGAAATTTGTAGCTAATGCATATGAAATTGAAATATCGAGAGTAGACATCTCACCAATTTTTAATGTGAAGGATTTGTATCCCTATTATGACCAATCCCCAAGTAGTACTGAAGATATCACAATTGAGTTTCCAACAGGAGATGTTGGAATATATTACATTATTTGGTACATGTTAATGTACCATCTTGGGTACATCATTAGATTAGGAGAGTGTCTTAGATTAAGGCTTGAGTATTTACTTTATGTAATGTAATAAATGCACAAGTATTATTAGAATGTGCAATGATGTAAATGTGCATGGTGTCCACATGTACATGAGTCCTTAGAATAGGAAGATGAAGAGTCATAGGAATATGGAAGGCCAAGAGTCATGTCTCATTATATATAGGCCTTTGGTAGATGAGTAAAGGGAGTACAAGTGAGAAGAAGTGAGAAGAGTGAGTAGTAGTAAGAGAGATAGTAGATACAATGTAGAACTTGTATGAAGCATGGAGCATTGAGATCTCCACATATTGTAACAAGTTTAAATTTTTGTGAGCTTTCATTAATGGCTATTTCATGAGTTATTTCAAAAGTTTCTCATGCTATTTACTTGCTTATTATATTGCCATTATCATAGATATAACATTGCATGCTTATTTTACTACTTGTGGTTGCATTTCCTTTAAGTTTATAGCATCAAAAGCTAACAGTGGTATCAGAGCACTAGGTTGATTGATAGGAGATTGAGAGAGCCACAAGAGAGATTGAGAGGAGATAGGAAATCTCATTTTCAGAATTTTTGAAATTGCTATTTGGCTAGAGTCTTTCCACAAAGTTGTAGAAAAACTTGTGAAGACTAGGACTCAACATTGATTCCACTAGATTGACAAATCAACTAGTGAAGTTCATTTTCTTTAGATTCAAAGAAATTTCTATTATCATTTTCTAATACTTTGTTGCAGAGAAGAGGAGATTCAAAGAAAGTTGAGAAGCTTCCTACAAGAGCTAGGAAGAATATCTTCTTTGGAATCAATCCAGTACTTGAAGCAACAAGTTGAAGATTGAATATTTTGGAGGCCTTAAGGAAAAGGTCCCATTGCAAGATTTGTAGGATTTGAAGATAGAAGATTGAGGAGACTCAAGAAAGAGATATCCATTGAATATTGAAGAGAAGACCCAAAGGAGGTCCCATTGAAGAACTTCCAGATTTGGAAGATTGAAGATAGAGAAGGACTAGAAAAGGTCCTATTGCAGATTTTAGAAGCAACAGATTTTGGAGATCCAAGAAAGAGATCTCATTGCAAAACTTCCATAGTTGAAATATTGGAGAGATCAAGGAAAGGTCTCATTGAAGTTTTGAGAAGAAGATTTGAGGAGCTGCAAAATTTGAAGGCCCAAGAGAAGAAGGCCTCAAGCATACTTGAAAGGAGAAAGAAGGAGAAGGCTAGAAAAGCCTCATTGAAGAATTTGAAGAAGGCCATTGGAGGAGATTTGAGGAGAACTCAAGGGAGAATATTTCTAGCAAGGAGAAGTTCCTGATAGAGAAGAATTTGGGACAATTGTCACCATCCGACAACAAGCCCAAAAGGAAGAAGGATTTGGCAAGAAGTTTGCCAAATTTTGGAGGAGATTATTGAAGACCTCAAGACATTCAGATTCTTGAGAAGGAAGCCCAAGATTGAAGTCATAATTTGACAAGGAGGTTGAAGGAGAAAGGAGCTAGAAGAGGACACCAAATTTGAGAGGTTTAAATATTACCTTTGAAGGCTTGAAGGCTGATTTGTAGAAAAGGAGATTGTTGTTTTTACAACAGAAATTGAAGAGGTAAAGATAGTTGCAAATTGGAGGAGTTTCCTACCAAATTTTAGAGGTTAAAGGAACACATTAGATAACATATTAGAGGAGAAATTGGCTACATTAGAATCTGAAAATTTTAGAGTTTAGGACAACAAGAGGGCAGCAATTTGGGTAGCATTAATAGCTGCAAGTTGAAAGAGTTTAGAAGTTGATTTGGATAGCAAGAAGAGTTGCAAAATAGATAATTTTAGGGTAGCAAAGTATATAAAATTGGAGCTGCAAATTTATCAAACTTGGGATAGCAATTAGGTGAGTTAAATCACCAAGAAATCAAGCTACAAATAGAGACCAAAAGGTATGCAACATTGGTGCAAAAGGTTCATTAATTGAACATTCATATTTATCTTATTATTAAGTTTTTAAAAGCACCAAATTTGAGGGTTTAAAGTTGCAAGAGGAAAGGTTTCAAGTTTATGTCTTCAAGGGTGTAGAAGATAGCATTTACAAGGAATTAAAACCTGCACAAAAGAAGGAGAAGTTATATTTTAAAGAAAATATCAACTTCTTACTATCTATTGAAAGCTAACAAGTGGATATTGTATAGCAAAGAAGACATTATTATAAAGAAAATATTGGATATACTAAGCTATCCAAAAGGCAAAGTATTGGCATGTTTAAGAAGCTTGGAATCACCATAAGAAATATCACCAAGCATTGAGCCAACAAGGAGATAGAGTAGAAGAGTTGCCAAGGAGGAGAAGGTAACATAGAAACCACCATTACCATGGCTTGCAAAAAGGAGAGGTGCCACCACCACGTTCAAGAGGAGAAACCACCATCTCAGAAAGCAAAGGTGAATATTGATAGCACAAGGGGGCAAGCATTTCATTAAGCTACATAGAATAGTGCCATTAGTGAGCAAAACAAGTGCAAGAACCAAGGTATTCTACCATTGAAGGTCTAAGAATGCAACAAAAGAAGGATAGGTGCAACGTCATACATTATTGAGTATTGAAGGAGGAAAAGAATATTGCAAAGAAGGCCTCATCATTAAAGAAGCCATGTTGAAGAGTCACAATGCCTATAGAGAGTGTTACATTGCAAATGAGAGTGCTACATAAAAGATAGTACATGAAAAAGGAGTTACAAGTCTTAGCACCACTTGGAAGAAGTGTCATAAATAATAGCGCCACCTTTAAGAACGTTACATAGCAATAACAATGCCACTTGGAGATAAGCTAGTGCTATACCAAACACAAAGGAGTTAATACCACTTGGAAGGAAAACAATGCAGAGAAAGAATGTTACAAGGAAGTGCAAGTGCTTAGAAGGTGAAAGAAGGTGAAGAGTCATTGTTGCCAAGTGTCAAAGTGTTAAAGAAAACTCTAAAGGAAGAGCAAATGCTTGTCTTGCATGAGTGACAAGTCTCACACTTACCCATGCAATAAGAAGGCATTCTAGGAGTACGTAGAGCATGACAGTGAAGTAAAGTCCAAGAGCAAAGTGGAGTAAGACCAAGTGCACAGTGAAGGAGAACGTAACCAACAAGTGCAATTGAAGAGTACGTTGAAGAGAGTCAACAATTTTGAAGGTGCCAAAAGCAAGTGCAATTAATGTTGTCATAAGCATTGAAGAAGGAGAATTGAATAGCACCTCAAGACAAGTGCAACTTGCAGAGAAGTCAAAGAGAGGAAGACTTCAAACTCAATGCACACCAAAGATAAAGAAGGTATTGAATTTATTTAAATCAAAGTGCATTTTTATAAAGTAAAGGAGGAATAAGGAACTTTATTACTAAGGTTAAAACTAGTTAATCTTTAATGCTTGAGATTAATTAGATAATTGGAGGTATAAGGAATTGCTTTGATATAGTACAACCTTAGATGCTTTATTAAAATATTTGAAAGCATTTTTGAAGCAAGGAAGGTTTAATTAAAAGCATTTGAATTACTTTATTCAAGCATAAGAAATATTTGCAAATAACTCATTTGGAGGAAAAAGGAATTCTACATAGAAATTAAAACATTAAATTTGCAAATATCCATAGTTTCTAAATTTCCAATTAGGGAGATATAAGGAGTTCTACATCAATATAGATTATTGAAATTTAGAAATTATTGAATTGAAAATTGAAAGAAGCAAAATATAGCATTGATAGAAAGTTGGAAATTGCATTTTGAATTAGTCTCTTGCTCTAATTTATGAGACATAAGGAATCCAACTTAAAGGTCTTGAAAATAAAGAACCTTATCAAAAACTTGAAGGTGCATCATAAATTATCTTTAGCTTTCTATTTATTCATTAATAGGGAGAAATAAGGTGAAGAATAGAAGTTGAACATTAGGGAGATAAAAGGGATTCAACTCAAGGAAGAAAGCTAAGCATACTATCAAATCCATATTGCACTCAAAATCATTTGGTAGATATAAAGTATTTTACAAAACTTGAAGAATTGAAAAGATCTTATCAAACTTGATCTTTTACTAAAATACTTGGGAGTTAAAAGGAATACTACAAAATTTGAAGAATTGAAAGATAGTATTTAATCATATACTCAAAACACTAGGGAGTCATAAGGTAGTCAACATCAACAGTTTCTTGAAAGATAAAAGAGTCTATCAAACTATTCTCAATATCAAATTCTAAGGAGCAAAAAGGATGTCTACTTCAAAGAATACAATGAATAATGATATGGAAAACATCATTAGAAAGGAAAGGGCAAATATCATAAAAATTGGAATCAAGAATTTACTTACAAATTTTGAAGGAAACTTAGATCTTACTTCAAAAGTGATCTATAGTGAAGCCTTAGAAGAAAACTTTAAAACTCTAGAATATTATCTACATGCTAGAATCACTGAAGTGATTGATAATGAAAAGGATGATATTCAAATTCCTTTAGACATTGGTAGCATATTATATATGGCATTACTTACATTCAAATGTTACAAAGAAGAGAATGTAGAGCAAAAGGAATTGATTGAATCACTTAAAGAGAAAATAAAAGTAGATGAATCCTTACCGGTTTGTGGAGTGAGAGAGGGCAATCTAAGGAGGCCAGGTTCAAAATCCACCTCAAAAAGAAGATCAAACCAATAAAGTTGGGGGGGGGAGACGAAAGCTCTCAAGGCCAAGTGTTGAAAAAAAAAGTAGATGAATCCTTCTTAGAAAAGATATTTCAATCCTCATGCAGTATTGATACTTCAAGTTCTTCTAACTCAAGATCTTATCATGATGCTTTAAGTGATTGTTCAAAAGATTATGTACTAAAGAAGAATTGTGATGAGAAGGACAAAGGCAAAGAGAAAATATTTTTGCAGGAATCTGATAATAGCATGACAACTCATGAAAGCACAAAGACTAACTCTAATAAAGAAGATAAAGAATAAGAAGAAGAAGAGGAACTTGAAAAAGGAGGCATACAATGCAAAGTAAATTGAAGACAAGACGAAGACCATATTGAAGACTAAAGTCTTCAATAACCAAATAATGTAATACAGGGGGTGTTGGAATATATTACATTATTTGGTACATGCTTGGGTACATCATTATATTAGGAGAGTGTCTTAGATTAAGGCTTGAGTATTTACTTTATGTAATGTAATAAATGCACAAGTATTATTAGAATGTGCAATGATGTAAATGTGCATGGTGTCCACATGTACATGAGTCCTTATAATAGGAATATGAAGAGTCATAGGAAGATGGAAGACCAAGAGTCATGTCTCATTATATATAGGCCTTTGGTAGATGAGTAAGTAGCACAAGAGAGTACAAGTGAGAGGAAGTGAGAAGAGTGAGTAGTAGTAAGATAGATAGTAGATACAATGTAGAACTTGTATGAAGCATGGAGCATTGAGATCTCCATATATTGTAACAAGTTCAAATTTTTGTGAGCTTTCATTAATGGCTATTTCATGAGTTATTTCAAAAGTTTCTCATGCTATTTACTTGCTTATTATATTGATATTATCATATATATAACATTGCATGCTTATTTTACTACTTGTGGTTGCATTTCCTTTAAGTTTATAACATCAAAAGCGAACAGAAGATTGGATAGTGCAGTTGCCAAAAAAAAAATCGAGTGATAAAATCTAGAGTAGCCACAAGAACAAAAGGTAAAGTATAGTATGAATATCTATCAAGTGGAAGAACCAGGTAATTGATGCAACAACATGAATGAATGCTTCTGAGATTTCTAAGCATGGTATTTCGATTATGGATTTTGATAAATATTCATGAGCTTCACTCATGAAACATTTCCTCTTACCTAACGAGTATGATGCAAGAGCATCCAACATGAAGACAGTTATGAATGAGCCATTTTGATAAATTATCAGTTTGGTTGTAATTGCCAAACCTTGTGTATATAAAGGAACGAGAATAGGAAAAGTTGGTGGGCATAGGAAGATAAGAGAAGAGGAAGAGAAAATGTGGTACAAAATTAAATAAAAGAGTGTCGACATGTTCGTAAGAAAGGGGGACAAATGTAAAATATTATATGTATAGTCATTTAACATATAGGCAATGCCAATGCTATTCCCTCAAGTTTTCTTATTCATATGTTTGAATGATAAATACATTGTGGTACCCGAATTGTATGTTGTAGATTGCATGGACTAGTATGTGCAAGGTTGCAGGTGAGGATAAAGTTTGCAATAGTCTAAGGGAAGACTCTATTTGAGAGGAAGCACTGAGTGACCATTCTAGAAGGGCAATTATCGTCTCATTGTTGTCACAAGAAATTGTTATCTCGTAAGAAGGTTGTCACAAGAGGATGTCATCTCAAGTAGTTGTATTGTAATACTACCATCACGAGTTGTGTTATAAGATTATCATCACAAGAAGTTATTATCTTGTAAGATTCTCATCACAAGGAGTTGTCTCATTATTGCCACAAGAAGATAGGACTTTGTCATATTCTATTGATCTAGATACCTGTCGTCTTATGCTATGTTAAAATTTTATGTTTCTTATGAAGGTCATCCTTTGATGGATCTCCAATATGGTTCATTGTATGCTCACAGGAGCTACTCTTGGGCAACAATATTGGGCAGAAGCTATCACCACTTCAGTATATCTGTTGAATAGGGCACCCACAAAGGTCCTAAAAGGAATAACTCCATAGGAAGCATGGAGTGGTCGTAAATCCTCCATATCTCATTTTCGTATTTTCAGATGTCAAGCTTTCATGCGCATACTGAAAGAGAAAATGAAAAAGCTAGATGAGAAGACATTGAGATGCATTTTTCTTGGCTATGATGAGCACTCTAAAGGTTATCGTTTGATAGATACTTTGACCAAGAAAATTCATGTCAGTAGAGATGTTTTTGATGAAGCTTTCACATCACAAAGCACATCTAATGTATACCTCGATCTTGTGGAATCTAAGGAAGAGAAGTTCCCTTTGTCAACACAGACAGGAGGTCCTTCCACATCTTCTTCATCACCAAAAATGAAGAATCTGAAATGGTATACAAGTACAATCAGGGACGCCAAGTTATCCACTCCACTAGATTTGACTTTGGATAGACCTCGTACTCACAGTATGGTTCAAAGAGAAAGAGCAGCCATAGAGACCAGTGAGGTTGATGATATTTGTCAATATTTTGAGGAACTTTATGTAACTCCACATAAATAAATAGAGGATATGGATATAGATGATGACAGGGTATTTTTGTCTTCAATGAATGAACATGAACCTACTTCGGTACAAGATGCTCTTAGCAAGCCACAATGGAAGGATGCTATGGATGCTGAGTACAAGTCTCTGAAAAAGAACAAAACTTGGGAGCTTGTCGATCTGCCATAAGGAAAGAAGCCCATTGGCTGCAAATGGGTGTACAAAGTCAAGTATAAGGTAGATGGGACAATTGATAAGCATAAGGCCCATCTTGTTGCAAAGGGTTATGCTCAAAAGGAAGGCATTGACTATGAGGAAACTTTTGCACCTACTACTCGGATGACCATAATTCGAATCATTTGTGCTATGGCAACATGGGTGGAAAGTTCACCAAATGGATGTCAAGAGTGCTTTTCTAAATGGTAATATCCAAGAAGAAGTCTACATGACTCAGCCTGAAGGATTTGTACAGGAAGGCCAAAAGCAGAAAGTGTGCAAATTTGTCAAATCCTTATATGGCTTGAAACAAGCTCCTCGAGCTTGGTATATAAAAATGGATAATCACCTTCTGTAGCATGGGTTTAAGAGATGTACGTCAGATGCAAACCTCTATTTTAAGAAACAAGGTTTTGAAATAGTGTTGCTTGTACTCTATGTTAATGATCTGCTCATTACAGGGAGTTCAGAAACTATGATCTTCGTTGTCAAAAGAGACTTGATTCAATATTTTGAGATGTCAGATCTCTGACTTATCCATTATTGACTTGGTCTAAAAGTCAGCCAGAAGGAGCACTACATCAAAGTGTCTCAGAAAAAATATGCCAAGACACTGTTGGAAAAATATCGCATGAGTGATTGTAAGCCAATGACAACACCGATGGAAACAAGAATTCAGTTATCGCGATATGATGATTCACCTCAGGTAGATGGTACTCTCTATCGACAGTTGATCAGGAGTCTCATATATCTGACCAATACTAATCCAGTTATCGTATTTGTTGTCAACTATCTTTCGAGGTTCATGTAAGAGCCTCAGACCACTCATTGGAAAGCAGTAAAGCGTATTCTTCATTATGTCCATGGTACTATGGAATATGGCCTAGAATACAAGAAGAATAACATATTCTTCTTGCAAGGATACACAGACTCCAACTATTTTGGGTCATATGATGATCGTAAGTCAACTTCAGCATATATTTTTCATCTTGGATCCGGTCTTGTCTCTTGGTACATCAAGAAGCAACAGGTGGTTGCTCTTTCATCAACAAATGCAGAATATCGTGCCGCATGTGAAGCTGTGTGCGAAGTGATATGGTTGCATTGCATTCTGACAAGTATAGGTCATCCATCAAAATCTCCAATACACTTGTTTTGCGACAACCAGAGTGTTTTGAAACTTGTTAAGAATCCAATACATCATGAGAAAACCAAGCACATTGACACACAATGTCACTTCATTCGAGACGAAGTTCTAAAGCACCGAATTCAGCTTCAGTACATTCCCACCGATGCTCAGGTTGCAAACATTTTTACTAAGGCACTTGCACGTGTCAAATTTGAATTGTTTCGCAGCTCTCTTTATATTGACAAATGATGCAATCTGGGGGGATGTTAGTATAGCTAGTAGTTATAATATTACCCAAATAATATCATAAGGGGGGATGTTAGCATAACTATTGGTTATTCTATTATTTGGCTAGTAGTTATACTGTTGCAACTACGCCTAAGTTTGCCTCGGGTGGTTCCGTAACCTCCGGGCTATTCTAAGGGCATTCATGTATTATTTATTTCATTAATGGAATGCTCCTAATGTTCGATTGTTTAACAATATATAACATTGTATGCTTATTTTAGTACTTGTGGTTGCATTTATTTTAAGTTTATAACATCAAAAGCTAACAGAAGATTGGATAGTGTAGTTGCCAAAAAAATAATCGAGTGATAAACTCTAGAGTAGCCACAAGAACAAAAGGTAAAGTATAGTATGAATATCTATCAAGTGGAAGAACCAGGTAATTAATGCAACAACATGAATGAATGCTTCTGAGATTTCTAAGCATGGTATTTTGATTATGGATTTCAATAAATATTCATGAGCTTCACTCATGAAACATTTCCTCTTTACCTAACGAGTATGATGCAAGAGCATCCAACATGAAGACAGTTATGAATGAGCCATTTTGATAAATTATCAGTTTGGTTGTAATTGCCAAACCTTGTGTATATAAAGGAACGAGAATAGGAAAAGTGGGTGGGCGTAGGAAGATAAGAGAAGAGGAAGAGAGAATGTGGTACAAAATTAAATAAAAGAGTGTCAACATGTTCGTAAAAAATGGAGAAAAATGTAAAATATTATATGTATAGTCATTTAACATATAGGTAATACCAATGCTATTCCCTCAAGTTTTCTTATTCATACGTTTGAATGATAAATACATTGTGGTACCTGAATTGTATGTTGTAGATTGCATGGACTAGTATGTGCAAGGTTGCAGGTGAGGATAAATTTTGCAATAGTATGAGTGAAGACTCTATTTGAGAGGAAGCACTGATTGACCATTCTAGAAGGAAAATTATCGTCTCATTGTTGTCACAAGAAATTGTTGTCTCATAAGAAGGTTGTCACAAGAGGATGTCATCTCAAGTAGTTGTCTTGTAATACTACCATCACGAGTTGTGTTATAAGATTATCATCACAAGAAGTTATTATCTTGTAATATTGTCATCACAAGGATTGTCTCATTATTGCCATAAGAAGATAGGACTTTGTCATATTGTATTGATCTAGATACCCGTCGTCTTATGCTATGTTAAAATTTTATGTTGCTTATGAAGGTCATCCTTTGATGGATCCCCTTTGCCCATCTGCATCATAAGGCATCCCAACCTCCTTTGTGGAAGGCAAAAAATTAATGGTGTATTTATCTTTCCCGCTTTCTGAATAGTTTGTTATTCATCTATGCCCTCTCTCATTAGTGATGCCCTCCTTCACTTTATCAATGGAGGTGACTATAAACACCCAATTTTAATCAATCAAACTTTGACACAATTAAAACATTCTTAAACTCATCAAAATAATTAAATACCATAATTAAAAGGCCAAGCTAAAATTGATTATAAACAATCTTGAAAATACAATGAAAAACATTTTTAATAAAAAAATTATTGAATAACTTGAACTCAATCACACTTCCATTTAATCAGCTTTTTAATCTATAAAAAACATAATGAATATTCATTAAACTTAAAAGTTATTATATCATGCTCAATTATCTCATCCTTTATAATCACTTTTAGTGTATTTTGTGTCATTTGAATAATGATTCTTATACCCATATTCTTTCTTTAGCCCCCAATTAAAACATATTCACTTTTACTTAAAGATTTGTATATAAAATTTTCTTTCCTTTATCCTTATTTTTTAATTTCTTCAAAAATATAAAATAAAATATTTAAAAGCAAAAAGTTGCTACTCACACTTACTCTTTCACAATGACACTTATTACACTTACACTAGCACTCACATTTTTTATTTTTATTTAAAACATTAAAAATTAAAATTTTAAATCCAAGATGATACTCACACTTACTCGTTCACACTTACACTTATAACCTACTTACACTCACACTCACATTTTTAATTATTATTTATTTAAAATAAAAATAAAAATAATTGTAAATGAAATCTAAACCTTACTTTGTAATGCATTTTCCTTCCAATTTCATATATCAATTTAATTTTCTATATATTAATAATAATATGATTACCTTTTGAATTTTTTTAAAACAATGGAAAATGTTTGGCCAATCATTAACATTTTGAAGAGGGGTGCTTTCCCTTTTGTTTTTACAATCACCACCTCTTTCGGAGTTTTTCGGGGTGAACTTCAAACGCAGACAGTGCTCATCCATAAAGCATAAGATCGGAAAAACATGTGCTATGTTTATTTATTTATTGAAAAAACACACGACCGTTATATATAAAAGATAACAAAAACGACTCCCCCATTAGTCCTTCAGATGACAAAAACGATGACAAAAACGACTCCCCCATTAGACCTTCAGAAATGACAAGCACCTCTCAGCGAGTGCTAGCGCACACATATCTCATTTCTTCACTATGTGAACTATATATTTTGGTAGCAGACGTTCTGTCTTCTGAAGAACCAACACGCTACTTGACCCTCCTTCCTTGTAGTCCACATCTTTATCGCCTATTAAAGCAGAGGAAAGAAGCATCATTCCCCCGCCTTTACTATACGGGATTGAAGTATCAGGATCAAGAGCTGTGTAAACTCCTTCGCCATAGGCACGCCCATGTCGTACAGCCACTCCCTGGCCCCCAATTTTGAATCCTTGTTCTATTATCTTCTCAATTGCGTCTTTGTTTGTTCCGTGAAACACCAGCATCTCCTGAACGCTCTTATTATTCTTCTCAAATTCCTCCTTTGCATTCTCGTACCACTTTTGCAACATTTTGTTCAGGATATGTTCCACCTTTATTACCTGATCATGACACTTGAATTCGGTTATTACATCAACGGCAAAAATGGAAAATCAATCCGAGAGAAGAGTAGTCCACTTACTTTGTAGTCATTCCGGCTAGACATTCTAAAAAATTGTGACTCGGCCATTCTAAAATGATATTCGGCAGGATTATCGTCCCCACCGTAAGTTTGAGAGAGTTCATACTGGACCCGCGTGAGGTTTTGGTCATTAGATGGGATTCTGAAGGCCATGACTTTCGGATCGAAGTCCAGGTTTTTGTAGTGCAGTATATATCGAGGGATGGCTTGACGAGGATCGTATATCACGAATTCGTCATAGAGTGTGCCTCCTTTTTCCTTTCCCTCTCTCTTTGAGAACAATGAATCGTATCCTTTCTTATTGATGGTCTCTTTATTCATCTCTGGATAAGCTTCTTGCACCCTGGCCAAATAAAATGGCGTAAAGCTTAGGGTTATGTATTTTCTTGTACAATCTTCATTGCGCAAATAAGAAAAAATTATAATGTAATAAAATCAAAAGCCTTACGTCCACGTTGCACCAAGAAGAACCTCGCAAAGCAAAAGTTTGTTGCTCCCTTTTGTATAGATTTGCTGAGCGCTCTTGGAAGAATCAGTTGCAAAATAAATCCCCTGTTACAGAAATAAGAGTGACTTTATGATAAGATTATTGTGACAAAAGATAATTTCAATGCGCTGTACGGAGGGCAAGCTTACTTGTCCAAACATATTGTTCTTATCTGCGGATGGAAGTTTGAAGCCTTGGTGGAGGATCCCATTAATAGCTTGGTCACTGGTTCCATGGAATAAAAGTTGGGTAGGAGCTGTGGGACTAATAAGGTTCTTCTGAGTCTCTAGGAATTCGATTTGTAATTGCAGATTAGGTACCTTTTCAATCTTGGTCACAATGGGAAGTATTCCATGTTTTGGTTGAATGAATTTTTCTGTTCGGTCTCTTACCTGCAAGCATTTGCATGATATTTTGCTTTTAATTATCATAAATAGGGTAATCCTAATTCTGAAAGAAGCAAATCTAATGCATAAAGAAGACTACATACCTGCCAATATTCTGCAGCGGTGTCACCTTCAGAATCAAGCTCTATGCGCGCTACCTGTCCTGTGTCATCCTGCGATTTCAATCTAGCGATTTCCTTCTCTAGTTCTTCTTTTTTCATTTGGAGTTCCTTTCTCTCCCGCTCCTTTTCTTTTATGGCTTTTTCTTTTTCTATCCGAGTACAAAACTCACATGGATTAGCTATACAGTTTTCATGGCATTTGCGGGTACAGGGGTGTCCACATTCCAGAACCCTGAGACAAGAATGCATACAATGTAATCCCTCCTTCTTGGTGACTTGCCAGCACTTGAAAACCTCTGTATGTCCACATTCATCGAAGGTATAACTTATTTCCTTCAAGCAAAGCAGATGTTCCTCGCTTACAGAGCACACTTTTGATGAGTGGTGCCCGCAACTTTTGAACTCAAATTGAATTTCTAAGGAACACGAGGGATGGTCGCCAAAGTGACAGCTAGACTGGCAATGATGACTACATTTAAGAACAGAGGTGCAAGGCTTATTGCAGATAAGAGGGCTGAAAGAGTGGACGTCTTTATTACATACTTCGAAAGGAGGATTGGAAGTATGCCTTGGGCAGCGCAGATATATCTGCTCACCTAAACATTTTTTATCTTTGAGATATTCGACCAGAGTTCTCCAATGAGGTGACTTGACAAATGTAACGTGATTCCCGCAAAGATAAAGAGCTCCTCTTGCTCTAGAAACTGCGACGCAGAGTCTATTTCGTTGCGACAGGTATGCAATATCTCCATCCTCGTTGGAACGTACAAGGGATACGATGACAATCTTATTCTGCGACCCCTGAAGATCCGACAAGCAACAAGTCATGCCAGAAGAATTTCAACATCCAAATTACGCAGGGCACTGCATCAGTCTTAACAAGCATGGATGGTGATCTTACTTGAAATTTGTCAATTGAATGAACCTCAACGTCCTTAGCGCTTGGCCATTTCTGCAGCTTCTCCCTCAACAATATCACCTGCCAAGAGTCAAAAGAACGTGCATACACGCGACAATGAGGATCAGTTGTCTAAATAACAGTGGTAGGTTCTACTGAACCTGTTTTTTACTACTTTGCTGGAGTAAATAGTAATGGAGGCATACATACCTGTCCATTATAGGCTGCAAGGACAGTTATGTGCTCTGGGTTTTCTCCTTCGGCTATCATCCATCTCAAAAGCGCAAGCACCATTTCGGCTTCCCTTTGGTTTGAATAACCGTGGTGATGTCTAGTCTCTGGATATGAATGAGACCAAAAGTACATTGGACTCATCATACAAGTAGGTTCTTTGTTTCTTTCTCCCGAAAGAAGTTTTGTGTTTGAACGGACATGTGGATATATTGGTAAAATCATAGGTAAAAACTCCTCCCTCATGCGACTCTGTACAGCAAGGCATTGGAAGGGCATCTTGTTGTGTTCAACAAGTCTTTCAAACATTGATACTGCAAAATCATGCCTGAAAATCAACCATTGTCCATGTTAATATATGATTTCTCATTTGGTGAATTCATTATTTGAAAATGGAAGTTATCTCATCAGAAATATGCGAAAATATGCAAGGTGAAACTATTGTTCTGTTGGTTCCTCGGTTGCTCTAAGCGTAGCATAGTAGAAGGGGCAAACAAAAAAAAACATCAGTCCCTATTTCATTCCATTTTTATTTTTTCTATGTCCTTGCATTTGACTGCGTAAGACTGATATAAAATTTAAGTAATTCTGTCAGAAAGAGAGTTTAAGAGTGGCGATTAACACTAAAACTAATACATATACTTAGCACGCTAGCACAACCATATTTGTTATTGCTGGCAAAAAATAACCCTTTGTCAAGTGGAAACTTCCACATGGTTTTGTACATAGAAAATCACGGTCATTTGGAGGTTGGATCGACAATAGTTGAACTTTCAATTTTCCCCTCATTTTAGCTAGAACGTTTCCCATCTACTACAACATGGAATTAGATCCAATTTAAGCAGATAAAGAGAGGAGGCACATACGATCGCTCGAGTTCATAGCAGGCTACATGAGGAGATAACTGGCAATGATCACCAATAAGAATAAGATGCTGGACGCTAGGTCCAATAACTGCTGCAACCTGAGGTTCCAAAATCTCTGAAGCTTCCTCTACAAAAACAATTGATGGTCGCAGCATTTGAATCACATTGCAGTACATGGCTGCACCCTGTAAAGCTTAGGGCTTTATTAGTCGGAAGCAAATATTATAATAAATTGGGAAAAAACAATAGATGCTAGCCATTTGTGTGTAGGAACTGAAGGGGATAAGAAAACATACAACAGTTGTCATGCCCACGATCTGTGATTGTTCAAGCACTCGAAGCTGTCTCAACTCCCTAATGTGCTTGATATCCCCACAGATGTCATCGTATTCCTTTTTCAAATCTGCAATATTTTTTAAACCCACCTCATATTGGGTTTGCAAGATCACGTGTACTAATAATACACGGTGTTGTTCATTTAGGCTCCATGGATTTTCATTTAGCAGCCATCGGTATTTGTTTATGTCTATCTGCAAAGCAAAATGAAATCAACTAGAATCTTAGAATACAAATTCGTAATTTAGGGGAGACTCTTTGCGATATGCCGATTAGGTTTAAGAAACTTACATGCAAATTTACTCGTTTAGAAAACAAATTGCCACTGTCTTCCATTGTAAAATGAAAAAAGTTTTCTTCTTTTAGCCATGATCTGCCTTTCCGCGATTTCCATGATTCTTCTTCATCTATCTCTGCGAATTCTTCCAACTCACTCCATTCGTCAATATCTCTGTCGGAGAGTCTATCACACATATTACGGAACGGTACATTCAATGCTGGTGAAGGCCTACACACAGAGAAACAGTTTTCGACCAATTCGAACGTCGTCTTCTGGGGAATCCACTGGCGAATGAGCTTGGAGATTAAGTTATATAGCGAGCTTACAAGCTTTCTTGCATCCCCTGTTTCCCCCATTCCGCCTGCTATACATCCCTTAACAGATATTTCATCAGAGAAACTTTTGAGGAGATCTTTACCATGTTCAGACTGAGAAAGAAATAGCCTCAGTTGACCATCTGGCATTTGATTGACCACCCAATCTGCGCTAAAATCACTACTCCCTTGCAGCTCCTCAAAAGCCTTCTCCATCTTCACTTGGACCGTATCCAACCTACGTCTAAAATCTGAGTAGTCTGATGTAAATTCATCGGCCCTGCTGACCTTCAAATTTAAATTGTATGGAAGAAGTTCAGGTTCTGTACTTCTTCTTCCTATCCTCACCAATTTCTTGGAGAATTTCAAACAACCCATTAGAAAATTATCCAATCCATGGTTTTTATAAGTCATAACAAGGATAGGACCGGGAGGCAAAGTACTTGCGCTTAGAAGGAGCTGCAACAGCTTTAAACCAACATAAGTTTTACCTGTTTTATAAAAGCGGACACTAAAACGTTACATTTAATATTACTACAGTTAAATAAAAAGCAGAGTTTGTGCAAAAATATAGTAAAATTAACTGGTGAACTGTGGCACATTCTAAATAAATCATTCCTCTAGGTGAATTCAATCTGTCGTTGTTTTGAATACTTATGTTGAGGTCATCAAGAAAGATTAGGCGGGATTTGATGCAAATACCTGTGCCCGGGGGTCCTTGAATCAAAACTAAACGATTGGCCAGTGCAAGCTGAATGGCCTGAATTTGACTGTCATCAAGGCTCGTTTTGTGCCCAGACTTGAGCAAATTGTCGAGTTCCTGAACTGGAGCTCTGATTGCGTCTTCCTCGTGATAGCCGAGCCCCGTTACAGTTTGACCCGCAACCCGGAGGCTAGCGAAGAGGGTCGTTGAAATATGGGAGAAGCTTTTGCTTTTACCTTCATCGATTGAGCTTTCACCGTTCTCGTTAAACAAGCATCTCCAATTGACAGAAGTAGAGGGATCGGTGAGATACAGTGGAGGGGTCCCCGGCCACTCTGCATAGACAAGCTCTTCCCCGAAAGGAAAGTTGTTCAAATCCTTCTCTTGCAAAGCTTTTAACACGGGTTGGTAAGCCCTGTAAAATACAGGGCTTTCGGCCATGACAATTCTGGAAGCCGCCAACAGCCGTCCGATTGATTCAACTTCCACCTCAGCAGCACCATGTCTTGTATCTAGAACCTCTACAAACATCACCGCCGTGCCTTCGATCCAATCTTCGCAATGGGTCACAACTCCCCAAATTGGAGAATCAAAACGCCCCCCATCATCAGAAAGGCAGAGGAGATTTCCTTCTATCGGAAGCCTACTGCCCTCAACTCTTTCCGCTGCTATTCCTACTGTGATGCCTGAATGTTCTACGCCGAAATTGAAACCTATGACATGTCCATTAGGCCAAACCCTCATGTCCTTCGGGTCCAAACGGTTGTTTCTTAGATTAGATATGCCTTTTTTCAAACCCCAAAAGCAGTCCTCCTTGAGCAGTCGAAAATACGTGTCCATGTATGCTTCCGCTGATCCGTAGCTTCCCTTCTTCCTAACGTTAGGCAGTCCCCTCAAATAATTTGTCGCAGATTCCTCATCAACTGGGCAATTTGAAATTTCAGGAACCGTCGGAACCAACTGCATGGTATTCCACTCCAGATTAGAGGCAGAAACGGCATTGCCAGTTTGTGCTATAAGCAAATGCAGAAGAAACTGACAGTGGCAATGAGGCTCTTCTCCGCCTTGAGCTTTAAACATATCCTTCAACAATGGCAAAATATCTCTGACACTTTCACAACTGTTGCTAGAAACGCTTGTCAAAAAGTTCTTGAGCCGCTTCTCTTCCTCGGACGTCTTGAACATCTCTGCAGCATGTTCTCTCAGAGAGCGTCGCAACAGGTAGGTACCAGAAAAAATTCTATAGAACTGCTTCAACCTTGAGGCATATAACGGTGCATGGTTATCCTCTGAAAGCATATCGACCAGCTTTATTACTGAACGCACAAGAGAAAACGGCAGGTTTTTATGGTTCAATACATGGAGAAATCCAGCCGGGCATTTCGTTATCCCTCGCAAAACTCTCTCTGGGTTTGTTTTGCAATGGTGAAAGAGAGTATCCAAGTAAGAAAGCAAAGCTTCCAGGCTTCTTTGGCTGCAGTCCACGAGGCATGCATACAATGCCCATGGACTGTCTGTTGAATCATTTGAAATGTATTCAAACACATCGCCAATTTGCAGTTCAAAGAGACCCGTCTCTGACTTGGAATTCTCTCCAAACCGAAAATACACGTTCTTGCTTTCATTTCGTTGGCTACCATCCCTGAGAATTGGAGCGAGAAAGCCATACCCTTTGCTGAGATTCAGAGAAACAATCTTGCCCCGCTGCATGTCAGATGCCCTCGACATGGATTTCGCCTCATCTTGTTGTCGAGTATGACCGTACACTACGATTGCGAGACAAATTCCAACTGCTAGCCCCCCCTCCTGGTTTGTCCATGTTCAGAGAGTAGAACAGAATGACATTAGACCGGGAGAGAGAACGTTGATATTACTTATAATCACAGAGAGGCTTTACGTACATCCGTTCCTTACAACGTTGGACAACGAATATAGGATTTAGATTTCCCGTACATGATTTATGCTTTTCGCTTTAAAAAAAAATGACAATGATATACCGAGAGAGAGAATGTTGATATACTTATAATCACACAGTCTTTAAGTACATCCATTGTACGGCGAATATAGAATTTAGATTTCCTCGTATATGTTTTATGACTTTCTTAGCCTGCAAGCAATCGCTTTAAAAATGACAATGACTGCCATCATTGCCGGGTTTAAGTCTAAGGATTAGAAATGGAATTTAGAGGGTCACCGACTCATGTAAAGGATTTGTTGCTTTTTGCTTTTATTTTTTATTTTTTATTTTTTAACTTTTTTTTTTTTTAAGATAAGATGTATAAGTGGGGCACCTGAAATTGATGTAAAACTGGGTGCAACGGAGCCACCTGAAATTGATGTAAAACTGGGTGCAACGGAGCCACCTGAAATTGAATGAATATCCTGATATATTAATTTAAATAATTTTTTAATTTTTATAATTAATATGTTAGAAACTTGTTTAAGGATCAAATTGAGTGTGGGTTAGTATGTAGGTATGGGCAGTGTATGTATAGCTGTGTGTTTGACCTTTATTGATAAGCTCAATTTTACCTGGTGAGATGAAAATACCTTAAACATCTGTCATAATAAATATCATAATAAAGATTTTGGCACTAACCAAATTATATATATTATAAAAATTTTAATGATTGGTATAATAATTAAATAGGATATATAAAGGTTTTATATCTTTAGGTTCGTGTAGTTTTGTTAGTTTTCCTTATAATTAATATCTTTAAAAAAATATTATTTGCTTTCATATTAAAAAATAATATAAGATTATACTTATATAATATATTAAAAAAATAAATTTAAATTATTTTATAATTTTTAATAAAAATGTTTTTTTATTTATTTTAAATAATTTTAATTTTATATTATTATATTTGATGGTATTATTTTTATGTTTTTAATTTTTATTTTTATGTTTTTAATTTATTTTAAATAATTTTAATTTAATATTATTATATTTAAAAGTATTATTTTTCCTAGAATCATAATACAAATATATAAAATATAAGCTTAATAATAGATTATTTTAAGCCTACAATGTTGAGGAGAGAGAAACAACTCTTTACTATAGGAGATGTGTTTGTGAGGTATATGTACTATTAGGGATGTTATAGTATAACTTCACTAAGCCTAAGAATGAAAGCTTTAGAAATCCAAATGGGAGCTCCAAGTCCAATGGGCTAAAGTTGTACACGAGTCTTGGTTTTTGGACCTAACCAATGTAGAGAACTAACTAGAAGGCAATGTTGTAATCAACCAAGAAAAAATAAGTGAAATTGATGACATAAAAAAGACTTTAAATATCCAAATGGGAGCTCCAAGTTTAATGGGGCTAAAGTTGTACACCAATCTTGGTTTTTTGGATCTAACCAATTTAGAGAACCAACTAAGAGGTAATGTTGTAGTCAACCAAGAAAAAATATATGAAATTGGTGATATAAACAATTTAACAAGAGCCATAGAGGTTGATTGTGAAATCAATTTGAAAAAATTCTTTGATTTTGGAAATAGCACTAGTCTTTGATAGGCCAAAGCTCAAGGTGGTGCTCTTGGTAGAACTCTTGTAATATTTTATTCATTCCTGCAATTTTAAAAGGTGAGAGAAGCATCACTTATCTAATAGAGAGCTCTAGGAGACACACAAATGGTAAGTGTCACTTCCATAAGGCAGGATGAAGGTGAAGAGAAGAATCTTACCTAACTTGTTGTGTAAGATATTGAGGGAGTTCACACCACAAAGAAAATAGAGGAGAAGGAGAAGGTTGGGTTCAAAAAGGGACCAAACAATGATGAGGTTTTTAGTTGAAGTAGCATAAATAACCCTACTAGGGATTATGCCTTAGAGGACTTTAGAATATATGACTCAAATCTTAAAAATAGGTAGATGAGGATCATTAAAATGTTTTACATCCTAAAGAATTAATAGACTGACATGGGCATGACACCACTAATATTGATCCTCTCAAACATGATGAAGATGTAGGTAAATTATTATTTAAGCCATATCTTTTCCTTTGTATATTATCCATATATTCCTTTAGTAATTTTTATGATACATAAGTGTATGCATATGATTATATTATGACATAGAACTAATAGCACTTTATAGTATACATATATTTCTTATACTTTTTGACATCTTATTTAATATTTTTATTTCTTAATTATGTATTCTTCACAGTCTAGAAGATATGTTATCAAGAACCTACTCATGCTACCATCAATACCAGTGGTGGACATCTTCATATTCAATGTTCCCACCATATATTTCTTATATAATACACATAGATTGATTGATCTCTATGTTGGGGTACAATATATAGTAACACCTATCGAAGTTTCCCTAAGGATACCACTCATGCCACCAGGATAAGATACGTGCTTTAGATGTGGAGCTAGAAGCTAGATCCCCATAAAATATGTGATGTAGATGATAGCGTTTAAGCCTTAAAGAATACAATCAAAGGCAATAGAGTATCCAACATAAAGGAGGGATGGATATAAATAGTTGCATGTATGATACAAAGCATTAGAAACATGTCTAGGATAAGGCTCTAGGGAGTCAAATATCTCAATATTAAATATACTTTTCCAATGAACATGAGGTGCTTACTAGACTATAATGTTTCATATCACAATGCTCTCATACCACCATTGAGACTCCTAGAGGAGATACACATGATACTTAGTCATAGATGTATTTGTATTAATTAATGAATACTCTCTCTCTCTCTCTCTCTCTCTCATGGCACATTTTTGTAGGCACCATGGCACCTTAGAATTGTGTCTAGGTTTATACTATATAAATTGAATAATTAATATGTGCAAAGGACTCTAAGATAGGGGGTGGAATGACCTTGATGTAAGTTAGATTTCCCTTATGGTCCTACCTCTTTATGTAGTCTTAGCCTTAAAAAATCATACATTTTCCATATAGTAGCCTTGACCATAAGTTGATATTTATTATACATGTATTGAAAAGAACTCCCTAAATTATCTAAGTCTAGAACCCCTAAATCTAAAAACTACTCACGTTGAAAAAAACCCTAAGTAGTTCAAAATCTACTTTGTTTGTTATAGCATTGACTAATATTAATCATTGTATACATTTGTAATATTAATTTAAATAAATGGATAAATTTCTATATATAAATGAGAGAATATATTTATTATAAATATTCTTATCTCTTCTACATATCCTATTATTTCCTCCACTATATTCCCATTTATCTCAAGTTCAATATGGGGCTCAACATTAAGCATCTAAGAAAGTACATCAATACATCAAAGGAGAAAATATCATCAAGGCAAACACCAAGGAAAGTATTATCATTAAACAACAACCACCTTCAATTTTAGTACCCTCAAAGGTTAGGAAAATATATTTTTATTTCATTTATCTTATTGTATTAGTTGTTATTTGCTTTTGAGAACATTATTTCTACTAGTCAGACTATGTGCATTCATCCTATATACCTAAAACTTACCCTCTAAACCTATCTAGTTAGATTGTGTGCATTCAAAATTGGCAATCATAGATGAAAGTGATGATCGTGGTTGCATGTAAAAAATGGCGATCGTGATCCTATCCAAACAAGGATGATCTTAGCCTTGATCAACAATTCTTTTCAAAAATTCATGATTGTGGTCATCATAGTGTAGACACCCAAAAGTCGCACATTGTCCCTCTCCTCATCTTCACGGTCAATCAATTTATAAAACCCTTGAAAATTGCATAAATTGGCTTTAAAGCACTATTTATTTATTAAAATCACCATTCATCTCCCTTAGCCCCCTTGGGCTAGCTAAGCCCCTTCCTATGCTTAACTATAGGTCCTCATGTGACCTCATCCACAACTCAACCAAGGTTGAATTCTCCACCAAGGACAAAACACACTTTATGCTCAAAAAGTCAACAATCCTAGTAAAAACTTGTTTTATGGCTAATCCTATGGTTAATTAGGTTAATCATGCTTAATATTAACCCTGCACCTCACCTAGTCTACTTTGACTAGCCTAGCCTTTCCAACTCACGTAGTCTAGCCTAGCCTACCTTGCCACCTCTCACCAAGATATTTCCTCCATTTCACACTCTCCTGGGCAATAAATGAGAATAGGAGACTTTTGCACCAAAAAGACAATTTCAAATTGGGAGATATTTCCAATTTGGTTTTAAAAAATGCCATTTGGAGACTTTCCTCCAAGTCATCATGACTTGTAGATGGGTGAGATATTATCTTACCCAATCTCATTTATGAGTCAGGACACCTCTTAGGAGGACACCTAACCACACACCTCACATGGGACACCTCATCCCCTCCCCTAACCTTGGCCAAGTCTATAAGTAGAAGGCCATTTTCACCATTTTAGAGATTTCAAGTTTAGCTTATAGAAAATCTATTGAAATCACTCTAGCCATCCAACATCAATCACACATCAAACACATCCATTATAGAAATAGAGTTTTTATTACATCCATGATACTCCTTGTGACTTAGACAGGTTATCGACAACGAATGTAACTTTTGAAGGTGACCCGATGAAAGAGCAAAGGAGCAGCAACATCAGGACAACTCAAAAAGTATATTCTATGAATTCTATCGAAGATAGTCAAGTTCGCACGACCCCATACAAATTTCTAGGTCCAACCAAGTTCACACACGCTTGTGTGAAATTCTGCTACAACAAAACATAGTTCACTAGACAAGTAAGTATGGCTTAGTTTAGGGTTTTATATCATTTTATATAGTTTTAGTCATGTTTTAAGCTTGATTAAAGAGTCTTTTATCTTCATAAACATGGGTTTGATTGAGGCATGCCCCTAAACATTCGAACTATATTTTTTAGGTCTTACAAGGAACATATCAAACCAGCGATGGCCCATGAGCAAGAAGCCCACCTACACTAAGGAAAATCCATAAGGTGGATCTTGCTACCTTTGAACACATCGATAAGAGATTCCTTAGGGAAGACCCACATGTAGCCTTCAGGGTAAAGTTGTAAAAAGGATTTACCTTGTAACCCCCTTTTTATGTCAATAAAAAACAGTGATTCTATAATTTGATTTAAAATTGTAGTCTTTTGAATGGTTTCACATAGAAAATGTATTTTATTGAGATTGAGCTTCCTCTAGGAAGGGTCGATAGGGACACAAGATATAGGAGGGATTGAGGCCAAGGATACGACTAAGGTTGACATGATATAGAGTTCAACATGAGCAAAATAGTTGAGGTAAACAACAGTAGTAGGGAAAGAGATTATTTTCTTTGGAGATATAAGGAGCCCTCCTAAATGCATGAGTGGTTACACTAGGGGATGATAGCATAGGTGTAGGGCTTACTTAGGCAGGTTGGTCTTGAGAGAGTGGTAAATATACCTTATAAAATGCCCCTTAAGTCATTGTGTTATGTGTTCATGATATTATAAAACATAATGACCAACACCCTTTGTGGCAACTAGTGCTAGATGAGGATATGGAGATGATGGTAAGATAGAGGAGACCTCTCATAAGAGATCGATATAGAGTGGCATCTACTAAAGAAGTCATACAATTGCAAGATGTTGTCATACCAAGGATCATCTAAAGGAACCTAACTATTAATATCATTAACATTGATTGTGTACACTTCCACTAGTCAGATTTGGTCAAATAATTTTAGCACAACAAGAGTTTTAAAGCTCAAAAAACCCTTAATAACTATTAATTTAGTAGGAACGAGTTTAAAAAATGATAAAAATAATAAATTAATCAAGATAAACTCTTTAAGTGGTGATCTTGTATATGCATGACAAATCCCTATAGTGATAAGTTAATAGTATATTCTAGCACACAAAAAATTTCAATAATAGGATCAATGCAAGAATTGACTTTATCGAAAACATAACAACCAATAGGACTATATTCATATCAATTTTAAAAGTAATAAATTTTATCTTTTTTAAAATGCCTAGGTAAATAAATAATTCGTATTTCATTTGGAATTATTGAAGGTTTTTTTGTATAGATAATATAAATAGTAACATTTCTATGTCTATCTAGGTTAATTTTATCGACATCACATTCATCACTTATAATCATAGTAATCAAATAAATTACTGTTATCTCTATTAGCAATTTCACACATATTTACATCAACATAATATTCACCATCAATTAAAATAAGAACTTCCATTGAACCTACTTGATAATGCCCCACCCAATCTTAGAAATATGATTGATAGAGAAAATATTTTTATTTTAATATTAAAAGCCTAATTAAAATCATTATCAACATTACTATCAATTTGTTCCTCCATGTTATCAATATCAACACATAAGGTTACTTGTTTAAACTTAGCATCATCCTCATGGGCTTTGTGTAACTTGATAGAATAATATAAGATCTTCTCTCTTTTTAGGTTTTAATAATGGTGAAAATATTTTAGCTACCTCTTGAGGAATAGGAATAATAACATTTGTATTAGATTTATCATCTTTTAATTCATAGCTCTATTAGGGGTATTGAAAATAAAATTTAGGGTTCCCCTTGTGCAACTTCCTTGTGGAAGTCCACAGTTACTCATGTTCATAGATTGGGACTTTTTGTATCTCACCTATTGAAGGAATAAAGCAACTTTCATGATTTGAAGGATATGATCTACAAGGATCTAAGGCTCCTTCAATGATGAACACTTAATCATTACAGGTAAATTTAACCACTTGACAAGTAGATAAATCTATGACTTTTATAATAGTAGTTGGTCTACCTAATAACATAATAAATTAGTCTTGAAATCAAATACCATAAACTTCACTCTTACTTATTTAGGATGAACTACAATTGGAAGCCAAATGCAACCCATAGGATCATGTGGACAACCATTATAAGTATAAAAATGGTGTTTAATATTGAAGATATTCTTTCTAGGGATGTTTCACTTATCTATCAATGGCAATAGCATAATGCATGTACCACTCCCTTCATCAACCAATGCCCTAAAAATATTCATAGCATTATAGACTAGTATAATCATTAATAGAGGGTCTTCAACCCTTGCTACATGTTAGAAAAAATAATCTATTCTTGGGATTATAATGTAAATTCACCTAAGTATAAAGGTGAAATAAAATTAGGCATCTAGGCTTTAATATAAATTAAATAGATAATATTTAATATATAATATTTAATTTATATACCTAGGTTAGACTAATATATATTAAGATATATGAATAAAATAAATATATGCATATTTATTTTATTCTAATTCTAGTCAACTCAAGGTCAAAGGTGGCATGACATATGGCATGACTGTGGTGGCATGTGACTTGAGTGTGGTGGCACACATAAAGGTTTGGATGAGGACATGTGGCCTCAACTTTGAGTGGTGGCATAGAAGTGGAGTTTCATGAGACACTTGTCTCATACACTCCACTCCTCGTTGTGGAGTTTTTTCTCCATGACTATCTTCCACGTTGTGGAGTTTTTTCTCCATGACTATCTTCCAACAAGAAGATAGCCCAAATTATATACTTGGGCTAACTCCTTGCTTCTGTTGATATTCTTGAAGTGATTCTTGATCATTATGTTTAACTGTGAGAAAAGGGCATGTATATTTTGCTGAAAAGAATACAAAGAGGAGATATGTTTTGGTTGTGGTTTTCCCTTCACTAGGTTTCCACGTAAAATTGGTGTGTTTTATATGGTTTTCTTATCTCGATATTATCTTTCAATTTTTAAAATGAATTCTTTAGATTTATGCTTGTGAAATACATTTTTCATGCATATTAATAATTTTGTTTATTAAGTTTGTAATATCCCCTTCATTTGGTTAAATATATGCTTGAAGAATGTGACAATGTGAAGATGTTTGTGAGTGCAGGTGCAAGAATCTATTTCTCAGCAAGCGGATTGGACGAAATCAACACCCACCTCTGGCGGAGATAGTGGTTGAAAGCGTCAGGTAAGGTGGTATATGATGTCGTGCTTAATGCACGCTAAAAAGAATTCATGTAGGATATTTTGCTTGTTGTTTGCATTATGTTTGTTCTTTTTAAAATTTAAATGCATTTTGCTTGTTAGATGAAACTAATATTTTCCTTTTCAAAAATTAATATAAAAGAAAAAATGTATAATTTAAAAATAATAATATTAATAAAGAAATAATAAATATAAATAAGTGTATATATACAAATATTAAAATTTAAGATACTATTAAAAATATATAAAAATATGTAATTTATAATATAAAATATATGGTATAAAATATTTATGAAAATAAATATATAATTCAAATTATCAGAGTCTAATAAGAAATCTTCTTTCCTAAACTTTCCTCATTCGGATGAGCTAACATCTTTTCCACCTGGCAATCGGAGAAAAATAACATAACTATTGCATGTAAAACTTATGCGTCTTCATAAGGGAAATGAAAAATTCATTTTTGACATTCAAAATTGCATTTTCCATTGTTGTGTTGGTTGTTGGACGTCGGATACGTAATTAGTTTTCAGCCGCAATTGGTTTGGCTACTCACCAAGTTTAAACTAGGTTAGACTTTACAATGAAGTTGTGTTTATAGTTTGTATGTGCATCGGTGTGCGACTTCAAAACTATCGCTTGATGTATTGTTGAACTTTCTTGACCACTGTGTGTTTGTATTGTTAATACGAGTCTGGTTTCTAAGCCCTGAGCCAAACCAAATAAATAACCCATAAATCCAATATTATGGATAACATGGAATCTTCGAGCGTGTAGTAGTGGCTCACCATGAGTTTGAGATAGTTTTTAAAAAATTGTGTAATCAACTAGTGTATATAATTTGTGTTCCGCATTGTTGTTCACAATATATAATATGCATTAAGGTATATAATTTGTGTTCTGCATTGATATAGTATGCAAATTGTACTTTGCATTGCTATTTTCAATATAGTGTGCATCCATGATAGGCGTCACTGACCCAATAAATGCATTCCCACTATCTCCATACCGCGCGTGGTTGAGGAGGAACTTAATGTCTGGCAGAGTGTTTGGTTTGCTACCCAGAGGGTATTATGGAGAATGACTTACACCAACACCAATGAATGTTGTGTCATGTAAGTGGCTGTGTAAAACCATTGTGAAATCAAGCATCCGTAGATCTGATGCTACCTTATTGCTAAAATTATTTGGAGAGAGGTTGAAGAACAACTTTGGGTGTTGGAATTGAGAACTTTTATATCACTAATGGTTTTGCTTTGACCGCTGTTTCCTCTTACGCATTGCTATTGCCATATATAAGAATGTATGGATAACATTTCAATTGTTTTATTGTTATTTTTATTTTTTTAATTTTGGGTGTGAGTCTTAGTGAAAAGAGTAGCTCTCATAATCCTATCATAATTCAAGCTATGTGGTAGTAGAGAGACAAAGCTTTTTACGATTTATATATAAGCATTTTGTAGTATTGAAATCAACTCCGAATTATATTCCAATAGATTATTGCTAACCAAAAGTTGAAAGCTTGTGTGTTTATGACGAATTTTATGGGTAAATGTTTGTTTTTTTTTTTTAAAGAGTGAGTTTTACTCTGTGTTTTCGTGGAACGAAAATTCATTTAGCACATGCTAAAAGACATCAATAGAGCTATGTCCGAATACTGATTTTGAAATGGTTTTGATGTATTATGAACCTTGAAAATGTTCATACTTTATTTTAAATCATACCTTTTGCTTTTGTCATATGTTTATTATTGTTGAACTTATCTCTGTTACTTAGAATTCGATTAACGTGAAAATTTTTGATAACCATTAAATTGTTGAACTTTATTTTAAATCATACCTTTTGCTTTTGTCATATGTTTATTAAATTGTTGAACTTATCTCTGTTACTTAGAATTCGATTATGATAACCATTAGTTGAATGGTGTAATCGCCTTGGATGCATGTATTATTTTATCACCTAGTAGATTTGTTGATAGGGTTGGTTGTGGATGGATGCATTGAAGTTTTGTTGTGAGAATTTCCTTTCACCGAAAACAAACTAGTCTAAATCGAATAAGGATTTAGGGTTTTTTTTAAAATAAATTTATGTATTCGATTTAGGGTTTTTTTTAAATAAATTTATGTATGTGGTGTTAGATAAATGAGTTTAAAGTCATATTTATCTAAAAGCTATTGTTTAAACTTTTTAGATTGTCCACGTTAGATAAGATATCTTAATTCAAAATATTGATAGACTTAGGTAGGGTTATTTGCTTTTAAGAATATAGCATTTATGCTTTATATCAGAAGCAATGTCATTCTTGTCAATTCGAAACTAATATTTAGTTAAAAACCTTGTGCACGTTAAATAAGATATCTTAATTCAAAATATTCTTATCTTGTCAATTCGAAACTTTTTAGATTGTCCACGTTAGATAAGATATCTTAATTCAAAATATTGATAGACTTAGGTAGGGTTATTTGCTTTTAAGAATATAGCATTTATGCTTTATATCAGAAGCAATGTCATTCTTGTCAATTCGAAACTAATATTTAGTTAAAAACCTTGTGCGGTGCGTGATTAAGCTTGTTTTAAGAGTAAGTATTTGGCTTATTTCCTTTATTTCATGTTTCAAACCATAAATACATTCGGGTAAGTATTTTTGATTGCGAAAAGACAAGTAGACTCAGGTTCCAAAACGTCTATAGGGGTATCTAATAAATGAATTTCTTAATTATTTTTGAAAATATTAGAATTAGTTTTAATTATAAGATGATTGTTTGAGTAAGTTTGTCTTGTTCCTTATGTTTAATATGTTTTTAATAAGTTCTTTTAGTTTACAATTTTTATCTTATTTTAAAAAGTAATAGCGATTACTTGTAGATTCATTACCTTTTGTAGCTACGCGTTGAATACAAGTAGAAAAATTGAACGTAATACTTGGCTTTTATTATTTTATTTAATTATGTCAATAAATGGTTTATACGATTTAATGAATCATATTAATTTATTTTTTGTTGGTAAATATATGGGTTACATATCAAGTAAACACCAAGCTATTGGTACCATCATACGACGACACCCAACCCTGTTGATGTATATAAATAAAATACCACCGAGGAGGGCTATACAAATACTATACCGTCAAAGAGGATATATATATATATATATACCAACAAAAACTTGCATCAATTTTTGGTTTAGCCATATGGACCTATTTCTATGTGTATGTGTGTGGGTTTTGTCGATGTATGTGTGTGTTTGTTATAGTTTGCTTGCTTTGGGTTTTGTCGATGTATGTGTGTGAAGAACATGTGTTTATTTTTGAACCAACCATCTACGGCTCTCTTGAGGGAACCACCTCTTTATGCATACCTATGGTGATGACTCTCGTCTATGCTTAACTGTGTCAAGAAGAGGAAGTGTTCACTACTGGCACATAACGTTCAAACTTGTTTTTGTAGGAATATCTTAGCGAATATTTTGGTGCATCACCACCTTTTTATTTTGTTGAGTTATTTTCATTTTATCTCTTGCACCTCCTTTTTTCCCTTGTTGAGTTTAAGTGCACATAAAATATCACATATTAACAAGGATCCAACCTTGTAAAAAAACTCTTGAAGACCCCTCGATTGAGTTAAACCCTATGCTCTCGGTTGTGGCCTTACTTTGTTGCTCCCCATGAGGCGTGGTTGCCTCACTAGGGATAATAAAATATGAGATTAGTTTAATGGCATGCCCGATGGGACCCTAGTGACATATCATTGGCCTCAAAATCACAACAACAAGTTAGGTTAGACTTGGTGAGGGTATTTACCTATTCTCGCTTGTTGAAATACCTCTTTACTCATTTGGAAACTCTGCTCTATAACAAACACCATAAGATTCTACAAAAGAATACTAGATTGAGGATGTGGTTATGGACTCATTATATTCACTTTCAAAGCAAGTCATCCTCAACTGGCAACTCTACGACAATAGAAGAAACCTAGATGTATGTAGGTAAAATGTGTTGCCAAAGCTTTTATTGCTATATTTCAAAATAAGGTTAGCTCCTTAGTCAACAACCCCTTAAGTGGAGGATTCAAATCCTCTATTTCCCACAAGGCCACCTAGTGTATGAAAAAATCTCCTAAAATCCATACTGGTAATACAACTAGAATATACTAGTAAGGGCCCAACCACTCTGCTAGATCACCTAAAGGAAATAGTATTTATATACCAAACACATAATATTGTAGAGCAAGATGTGGCCCTGAGGATATTAGTGGCATATTTCAAAGAGAGGCACTCAAGAAATATGAATCACTTCCACAGAATGGGATAAATTGGATTCATAACTCATAAGCAATTTTACCATAAAATGGAAGGAAAGATAGTTGAAATCGAAAATGAGCCAACCCAAGAGAGAGAAATACCTCCTACCCATAATGCAAAACAAAGTAGCCAACCAAGTCCTCCTCAATTAAAAAATATTTAACAACTCTCAAACTATAACAAGGAGAACCTTTCAGAATAGTCGGGTAAGGAAGAGGTGGCCATCCAAAATTAATCAACTTTGAAAACTAAAGAGATAGGTACTGGAGCAACCAGACAAACAAACTTAAGATAGATTCAATAAAATCATATAGGAAGGAAGAAGTGAGCAGAGAGGGATGACACACAAATCATACAGGCCAACCATATAATTAATGGATGAAATTCAAAATTACTAGCCAACTAGAAAAAGAAGATGAGGGAGCTCTCCTACCAAAAAATCCTTGGGAAGGAAAAATTGGTAGCCATGCTCAAAAACATGCATTAAATGCCACCCCAAGCTAGGACCCTATCCACGAATGAAAGCTGACAAGGAAGATTGTGGAAATAAATTAACCTTGAAAAACATGAATATGCATGAAGGCATCTCAAATGATATGACATCCTCCAAAAATTGAGTAGGAAAAGGGTAATAAATGCAAGGCACGTGGGAATAGTGAAAATAAAGTAAGGTAAAAGGAGAAATCATTTAAAGTCTAAAATGCACAAGCATTATACTCCTTTGTAGTAAAGGCTATAGCCAAAAACCCTACAATTGGCATCCACTATCAAGTCAGAAAAGAAAAACCATGTTTGGGCTCAAAATGGCAAAGACAAAGGACTCTCATGCCAAAGAGACACCTGAAGTACCTATACCCACATACTCCTCTAATATCAAAGTTTTGACTCACATAACTGAATATTACTTTGATCTTGAGATTTGCAAGGGGGCTAAGAGACTAAGAATAGATGCCTATGAACACTTTAGAGATAGCAAGCCTTTAAGTTTTGGTGTGCAAATATGGACTACTTTCTTGGTGTAGTATATGGTGACTAAAGTGCATTTATACTACAAATTGATAAACACATTCGAAAAAATCTAAGCGATAACATCAAAGGGTTTTAAAAAACATTGGAGCAGTAGAAACCCTGGGTGAGCAGTGATAACAAGAAAAGAACCGCATCATCAAGAATATTGTTGTTTTGAGTGTCACACATCACTGTCACAAATGTGTATTACAGATCTGTAGAGAATCTGGATACAATAGTATGACTGATAAATGTCTATTATTTTTATGAATTTTCCCTCTATGGATACCTATGAATATTTTCTCTTTTTTACTTGCCACAAAATCCTTGCTTCTAAGGCAAATTTAGAAACCTAAATAATTCTGGCACTTATCTTGATCTTATTCACTTGTGCTGAGTTTAACCTTTTAGCATGAGATTATAATATAAAAGAGCTATAGCTTCTTTCTCAAAAACTGAAGTTTATGATGTTTTAAAGGTCCTAGTTAAAGAATATTTTTTGATAACAGACCAACTATAAAATGATTCATACATGGCCTTTGTAAATTATAACAAGTAAAGAAAATTGATTTCCAATTGTTGTGGTCTTTACCCTATAATGCTACAAGAAGAGAGATTATATACAATGGATAACTTAAATAATATACCACTACCAACAATAAAGCATACTATATTGCTCTTGTGTAGGAATTGAAAGTAGTAAAATATATTGTTATTGTTTGAATTTGTGTATATAACATCCTTCTTATTTATTATCAAACAAATAAAACATAGAAAATTGGTGCTTACCATCTAAAACAATAGATAAAATAGCAAAAGAACTTGATAATTACTTAGTACTATGTCATTGACCATAGTACAACCCGTCTCAACCACTCAAGCTCAGTTCAATAGACAATGAATAAAATATTAAGGTTCACCATGGTATTGGAACCTTAGCTTATGATGAAACTCCTTGCTTCCCACGACTTGAACCTTAGTTTTTGGTATGAAACTCCTTACTTCCCACTGCTTGCCACAAACCCAATAGGCAAGTAAAATCTCTATCTTGTTTCAGTTAGTTTAGTAGGGTCTACATTTAGTGTTTGAGAAAAGGTGAAAATGTAAGGGTTGTGTCTAGCACATATTATTGTTTTTTTTGGAAGTTCTCTAGTGAAAAACATGAGGGCTAATAATTCCATTCTCATTTTGTTGATGAAGGCACCTGAGAGTCTGTTATGATGGTTTGAGTTTAATGAGAATTTTAGCATGGAAAGAGAAATGTGAGCCTGAATGCCACAAAAGTATCCATCAAAATATGAGGGGAAGTATCAATGCATGGAGAGGAATCCGCTGGTCTAGAATATGATAGATTCAATCGCATCAAAATGCAATTTGATTGTAGAACCATTGATTGGTGTTGGATGAAATTTGAAGTGGATTTGGATGAGAAAATCATGAATGAAATTATTAGGATGTTGAGTAAATACCATTGCTTAGGCGAAGCATGGGACATGGAGAAATTGAAAGTAAAAAATATTAATGCCAAAGCCTAATAAGACTTTCATGTATCCCACACTAGACATGATGTTCATAATACCACTGTGGGCATTCAACACTAAATACTTTGGTCTCAACACTTCTTGTTATGCATAAAAAGATGAACTAAGTAAGATATAAAGGTATCTTTTAGGTTGTGGCCAAGCCAAACTACCTCTTGGATGTGTGAAATCCCCTTGTGTGAGCAAGGGGTAGCTTTTATTTTACCTTGTATTAATAGTTAAATTGTGTACTTCAATGGGTTTCAACCCTTTCACCAAGCTCATGGTAAATTGAGACTTGCCAACGTGTCTAAGCCCAAGGTAGAGTTACTTGGCTTATGGTAAGAACTTCAGAGAATGAAGAAATTGGAGGCCAACAGTCATCATCAAAAGATTAAAATTACTTATCTTATCTTGGAAATAGCTCAAAAGTATTGGATACCAATTCCTTTTAGGTTTTTCATCACAAATAATGAGGATTCCGTGATAGATGTCTCTCTAGATGATCGATTAGATATAGTTTCTATTACATGCTACAATTATTTCCTCTATAAATGATAAAATATAGTAAGGTCCTATTTTATTGTTACTTATGTCTCACTCTTTATTTTCTCTATCAGTATGTTAGAAGTTTCTTCAAGTTTTTCTCATATCACAAGTCCTACGAGGATTGGATGCAGTGACAAGAGTAGTGGTTCTGAAAACAATATGTGAATATTGCATGTAAAATATTAGTGTGTTTACTATATATTATAGTATGTATAATTTGATGGAAGGTTATCCCCATATGCTAAGGATGTATAATTATAGGCTTTTGATCAAGGGTATTGTAAATCTGCAAAGAGTGGGGGTGGTTGTGTTCCTGTATGGGAGTGTTTTATTTTGTCTAGGTAGTAGTGTTCCCCTAACGGTATTTTGATATATAAAGGTTAATTTTGAATCGTTATTTGCATCACAAAAAACCTTCCTACCTATTAAAAGGTCAAGTATCGATACTTCCTCTAACTAGCCAACCAAGATCAGATATAGTTGGTTTTCTACGGTGGTGTTTCCCCCCAATCCCATAGGATTCGTTTCAAAAGTTTTGGGCTTGGAATAGTATAATGAGAAAGATATATACCTTCATAGTAGTATGCCATCATGGCAAATTTTGGAAAAAATTTGAATGTAATATCCTTTGAATTTATTAGGGGTATGCCCCAGTGGATAGCTCCATGTTTTATCAATCCCAAAAAAACATCGAGTGATAAAATTTTGAAGAGACCTCATGCATAAACACAACATTAGGGTTTAAATTTTAATCTAGGGTTTAATATAGGGTTTAAATTTTACAAATCTCATGCGTAAACACAACATTACAAACTAAAAAATTCCAAACCCTAATCGTAAAAATACTTGAAATAATACAAAATTCACTTAACGTAACTAACGTCGTCTTCATCTTCATGCCTCGTTTTGTGCCTTTGGCTTTGGCCCTCAAATCTCACCATTTTGGATAATTGGAAAAAGTTTTAGAGAAATTTTAGGGTAAACCCTAGCCAAAAAATGAATAGCACGAATCGAATCCCGAGAGCCCTATAAGTTTTAGGGCAAATCCCAGCCAAAAAATGAACAACATGAATCAAATTCTGGGATCCCTAAGTTGTGTGTGGTGTGGAGGTTGTAGTTGCTAAGGCACAATGTGGAGGTTACAATAACTAAGGTGCGACGTGGAGGTTGCAGTAGCTAAGGCACATCGATTATAGTAGCTAAGATATGGTGGTTGTAGTACCTAAAGCACGATGGTTGCAGTAGATAAGGTGCGGTGGTTGTAGTAGCTAAGGCAAGGCATGGAGGTTGCTAAGGCAAGTTGGAATGATTGCAATAGATAACTAAGGCGCATCGATTGCAATATCTAAGGTGAGGCATGGAGGTTAGAGTAACCAAGGCATGAAGTGGAGGTTGCTAAGGCATGACAAACTGGTTAAAGGATAGTCGCGTGACAGACTAGTTAAAGTAGCTAAGGTGCGACAGACTATCTAAAGCTTCAAAGAAAAATGATGTCACCGCTCAAGTTTTAAGCAAACATATTAAAAAAACCTAAATTACCTCTAAGAAGACAGTTTATAACTAGCCTCATAGGGGCACCTGAAAAAAATTAGGTTTCCCTAAGATGGCAGATATAAATCGCCCTCTTAGATCACCATAAGATGACAGTTTATAACTACCATCTTAGTCCTACAAGGGCGGTTTATAGCCGTCCTCTTAGGGTAACCCTAAAAGTGCGATTATAAACCACCATATTAGGATTTATTAGGAAATTGTTTTATTACCATAAAAAACCACCTTAATTTAGCATGTTCATGGAAGATGTGACTAACTTTGCTTTGTCCTCCTCTTGACTTATCTCAATTCCTGGCAGTGTATTTGCTTGGTTGTGCTCACTAGCCATAGGTGGCATTTTTTTATGTTCAATTACCACTTGTTGTAATAAAAAAATAGGGGTCCTAATTCTTTGGTGCATCACCCCCACAACTTAGAATTTTATTTTTCCTATAAAAGCTTTTAATTTCTTGTTTTTTTACTTTCATTGCAATTCTTTCTACAACCTCAAAACGTGGAGGTCATTGTGCATCAAGGATTTAGATCCGATGAGGAGTTGATATTGATTAAAAATATTGAAGGTAGATTTGCAAGTGGTCCCCCATCTGTGGCGCTTCCTACTATTTTACCCTATGCATTTTCCTTATCGAGTCCTCGACCTAGGTTTGGAGGGTGCGTTCTGAGGCAACAACGGGTACTAAACTTGAAGGTTATTGTTGTTTGATGAAGATACTTGCCTTGGTGCTTTGACTTGATGATATTTTATCCTTTTATGTATTGGTGTGATTTTTTAGATGCTTAATGTTGAGCCCCATCTTGAACTTGAGATAAGTGGGAACATAGTAGAGTAGATAATATGATATGTAGAAGAGATAAGAATGTTTACACTAAAACTAATCTCTCATTTACACTTGAAAATTTATCCATTAAAGTTTCATTATAAATATATACTTCCAAGATGTTTGACCATTAATCAATTCAATAACAAAGAAAGTAGGTTTTGAACCGCTTAGGATTTTCCAACATGACAAATTTTTAGGATTTAGGGGTTCTAGACTTAGTTACATTAGGGAGTTCTTTTCAATATATATAACTGATACCAACTTATGGTCAAGGCTACTATATAGAAAATGCATAAAATTTTAAGGTAAAGACTAGGGATAGATGTATGACCATATGGAACATAGTACCTTCAAAAATTTAGAGAGAGAGGGAGGGAGAGCATAGGTTTCTATTAATCAAGACAAATACACCTATGACTAAGTATTAAGTGTATCTCCTCTAGAAGTCTCAATGGTAGTATGAGAGCATTGCGATATGAAACACTATAGTCCAATAAGCACCTCATGTTTAACGGGAAAATATATTTAATCTTGAGATATCTAACTCCCTAGAGCCTTATCTTGGACATACATCTAATGCTTTGTTTCCCACATGTAACTCTTTATCTCCTTCCCTATTTTATGTTGGATCATCTATTGCCTTTAACTGTATTATTTAAGGATTAAACTTGTTCATCTACATCACATATTTGATGGAGATATAGCTTCTAGCTCCACCTCTCAAGAACATGTCTTCATCTTGGTAGCATGAGTGGTATCCTTAGGGATTTGATAGCTAAAACTATATATTGTACCCCAATATAGAGACCAATTAATCTATTTGTATTATATAAGAAAGATATGGTAAGAAAACTGAATATGAAGATGTCCACCAATGGTCTTAAGGGTAGTGTGAGTAGGTCCTTGATAACATATCTCCCACATTGTGAAGAATACATAATTATGAAGTAAGAATATTAGATAATATGTCAAAAGTATAAGAAATATAAAAATACTATAAAGTGCCATTAATATAATGCCATATCTAATCATGCATGCACTTGTGTATCATAACAATTACTAAAGAAATATATGGATATCATACAAATAAAATATATTATTTAAATTATGATGTACCTACATCTCTATTGTGTTTGATATGATCAATGTTAGTGGTGCCCATATCAGTCTATTGATTCTCTAGGTTCTAAGACATCTCAATGATCCTCACATGTTTTTTTTTAAGATTTGAGTAACATATTCTAAAGTTCTCTATGTCATTGTCTCTAGTATGGTTCTTTATGCTACTTCAATTAACAACCTCATCATTTTCTAGTCCCTTCTTAAACCCAACCTTCTCCTTATCCTCTATTTTCTTTGTGGTGTGAGCTACCCCATTCTCTTACCCAACAGGTTAGGTCAGATTCTCTTCAGATTTATCCTACCTTATGAAAATGACCTCTACTATTTGTGTCTCCTAGAGCTCTAAGCTAGATAAATGAAGCTACTCTCACCACACTCATCTTTCCTTGCATCCTCTATGCTGGTGGTATTCCATCTTCACCTGTATAGGTAGGGTAAGGTGTTTCTACCTAAGGATCTTCTCAAGGATGTGTCCCTTACATAATGTCTTTGTCTTGTCACCTCACGATCCTTATCAAGGTTGGTGTTGTTGGTCCTCTAGAAAGTGGTAATGGTGGTTTCTTGGTAAATTCAACTACCATCACTTATACATACATTTATTAGATAGGATAGAAGAAAGCATGTACGAAATGCACCTCTCACGAATTTTTTAGCATTGAGTCAAGTATGTGCATCTTTGATACCTTGATATGATGACTCCTTAAGGGTAGGTAGTATGAGAAGTGACTACCTTTTTGTATCCCCATATACTAAGAAATTGACTAAAACACATTTCAAATATAAAGATACATATTCTATAGTTCATTTTGGTTTTTGATTTTCAAAAAAAAGCAAATGTGATTAGGCCTTGAGATTCATGAATCCTATATAACCTTAAATTTTTATTTAATTGACCAAGCTAACTATATTGTGTCCCTCCCGCATTATATTGTGTCTTGAGGAAGATTGAATTTTGCTTTTAGTCCCTCCCGCATTATATTGTGTCTTGAGGAAGATTGAATTTTGCTTTTAGTCCCTCCCGCATTTTAAGGTGTCTTGAGGAAGATTGAATTTTGCTGTTAGTCCCTCCCGCATTTAAAGGTATCTTGAGGAAGATTGAATTTGGTGCCGTTCGCTTTAAGTACGTCGGGCTGTCGTCCGCCGAAACGTTTAAAAGAAATGATAGCAGTCATTGTCACTTTTTTTTAAAGCGATTGCTTGCAGGCAAAGAAAAGCATAAATCATGTACGGGAAATCTAAATCCTATATTCGTTGTCCAACGTTGTAAGGAACGGACGTACGTAAAGCCTCTCTGTGATTATAAGTATATCAACGTTCTCTCTTCGCGACTAATGTCGTTCTGTTCTACTCTCTGAACATGGACAAACCAGGAGGGGCTAACAGTTGGAATCGGTCTCGCAATCGTAGTGATCAAGCTGACACCTGGCGAAGCAGTTCATCTTTCAGTAATGAAGGAAATTGGCGGAGCACTAACATCCCCCGATCTAGTCAAGCTTCACATACTTCAAATTGGAGACGCCCATCTCCATCTTCATCCTCGTCCTCTGATGATACATCTTGGAGGTCAAGGAAGCCCTCTGGAGAGGGTGATGTGTACGGTCATAATCGACAACAAGATGAAGCGAAATCCATGTCGAGGACATCTGCCATGCAGAGGGGCAACATTGTTACTCTACATCTCAGCCAAGGCTATGGTTTTCTGGCTCCAATTCTCAGGTATTGCAATGATATCAAGAACGTGTATTTTCGGGTTGGAGAGAATTTCAAGTCAGAGACGGGTCTCTTGGAACTACAGGTTGGCGATGTGTTGGAATACATTTCAAATGATTCAACAGACAATCCAAGGGCATTGTATGCATGCCTTGTGGACTGCAGCCAAAGAAGTCTGGAAGCTTTGCTTTCTTACTTGAATACTCTCTTACACCATTGCAAAACAAACCCAGAGAGAGTTTTGCGAGGGATAACGAAATGCCCGGCTGGATTTCTCCAGTTATTGAACCATAAAAACCCGCCGTTTTCTCTTGTGCGTTCAGTAATAGAGCTGGTCGATATGCTTTCAGAGGATAACCATGCACCGTTACATGCCTCAAGGTTGAAGCAGTTTTATAGAATTTTCTCTGGTACCTATTTCTTGAGATGCTCTCTGAGAGAACATGTTGCAGAGATGTTCGAGACGTCCGAGGAAGAGAAGCGGCTCAAGACCTTTTTGACAAGCGTTTCTGGTAACAGTGGTGAAAGTATCATAGATATTTTGCCATTGTTGACGGATATGGTTAAGGCTCAAGGCGAAGAAGAGCTTGATTGTCACTGTCAGTTTCTTCTGCATTTGCTTAAAGGACAGACTGGCAATGCCGTTTCTGCCTCTAATATGGAGTGGAATACCATACAGTTGGTTCCAACAGATTCTGAAATTACAAATTGCCCAATTGACGAGGAGCCTGTGACAAATTATTTTAGTGGACTGCCTAACGTTAGGAAGAAGGGAAGCTACGGATCAGTGGAAGCATACATGGACACTTATTTTCGACTGCTCAAGGAGGACTGCTTTTGGGGTTTAAAAAAAGGCATATTTAATCTAAGAAACAACCGTTTGGACCCGAGGGACATGAGAGTTTGGCCTAATGGAGGCGTCATAGGTTTCAATTTCGGCGGAGAACATTCGGGCATGACAGTAGGAATAGCAGCGGAAAGAGTTGAGGGCAGTAGGCTTCCGATGGAAGGAAACCTCGTTTGCCTTTCTGATGATGGGGGCCGTTTTGATTCTCCAATTTGGGGAGTTGTGACCCACTGCGAGGATTGGATCAAAGGCACGGCGGTGATGTTTGTAGAGGTTCTGGATACAAGACATGGTGCTGCTGAGGTGGAAGTTGAAGCAATCGGACGTCTGTTGGCGGCTTCCAGAATTGTCATGGCCGAAAGCCCTGTATTTTACAAGGCTTACCAACCCGTATTAAAAGCTTTGCAAGAGAAGGATTTGAACAACTTTCCTTTCCGGGAAGAGCTTGTCTATGCAAAGTGGCCGGGGACCCCTCCACCGTATCTCACCGATCCCTCTACTTCTGTCAATTGGAGATGCTTGTTTAACGAGGACGGTGAAGGTAAAAGCAAAAGCTTCTCTCAAATTTCAATGCCGAAAGACACAAGATCGATCCTCTTCAGTGGCCTCCCGGTACGGGGTCAAACTGTAACGCGGCTCGGCTATCATGAGGAAGATGCAATCAGAGCTCCAGTTCAGGAATTGGACAATTTGCTCAAGTCTGGGCACAAAACAAGTCTTGATGACAGTCAAATTCAGGCCATTAAGCTTGCACTGGCTAACCGTTTAGTTTTGATTCAAGGACCCCCGGGCACAGGTATGTACATCATATCGCGCCTAATCTTCCTTGATGATCTCAACATAAGTATTGAAACAACGAGAGACTGAAGGATAGTTATTCAATTATTGAGTTCACCTAGAGGAATGATTTATTTAGAATGTGCCACAGTTCACCAGTGTTCTTTTACTATATTTTTCACAAATTCTCCTTTTTATTTAACTGCGGTTCTACTAAATGTAACGTTTTAGTGTCCGCCTCTATAAAACAGGGAAAACTTATGTTGGGGTAAAGCTGGTGCAGCTCCTCCTAAGCGCAAGTACTTTGCCTCCCGGTCCCATCCTTGTAATGACTTACAAGAACCATGGATTGGATAATTTTCTAATGGGTTGTTTGAAATTCTCCAAGGAATTGGTGAGGATGGGAAGAAGAAGTACAGAACCTGAACTTCTTCCATACAATTTACATTTGAAGGTCAGCGGGGTCGATGAATTTTCGTCAGACTACTCGGATTTTAGAGATAGGTTGGAGACGGTCCAAGTGAAGATGGAGAAGGCTTTTCAGGAGCTGCGAGAGAGTAGTGTTTTTAGCGCAGATTCGGTTGTCAATAAAATGTCAGATAGTCAACTAAGGCTATTTCTTTCTAAATCTGAACATGGTAAAGACCTCCTCAAAAGTTTCCCTGATGAAATATCGGTTGCGGAATGTATAGCAGGCGGAATTGGGGAAACAGGGGATGCAAGAAAGCTTGTAACATCGCTATATAACTTAATCTCCAAGGTCATTCGCGAGTGGATTCCCCGAAAGACGACGTTCGAATTGGTCGAAAACTGTTTCTCTTTGTGTAAGCCTCCACCAGCATTGAATGAAATACGGTTCCGTAATATGTGTGATAGACTATCCGACAGAGGTATTGACGAATGGAGTGATTTAGAAGAATTTGCAGAGATAGATGACGAAGAATCATGCAAATCGCGAAAAGACAGATCATGGCTAAAAGAAAACTTCTTTCATTTTAGAATGGAAGACGGTGGCAACTTGTTCTCTAAACGAGTTAATCTGCATGTAAGTTCGTTAAACCTAATCGGCATGTATTAGAGAGTCGCCCCTACAATACCAGTTTGTATCCTGAGATTCTAGTTGATTTCATTTTGCTTTGCAGATAGAGATAAACAAATACCAATGGCTGCTAAAAGAAAATCCATGGAGCCTAAATGAACACCACCGTGTATTATTAGTACACGTGATCTTGCAAACCCAATATGAGGCGGGTTTAAATAAGATAGCAGATTTGAAAAAGGAATACGATGAAATCTGTGGGGCTATCAAGCGCATCAAGGAGTTGAGGCAGCTTCGAGTGCTTGAACGCTCACAGATAGTGGGCATGACAACTGCTGTATGTTTTATTATCCCCTACAGTTCCTAATCACAAATAGCTAGCATCTATTGTTTTTCCCCAATTTATTCTAATATTTGCTTCCGACTAATAAAGCCCTAAGCTTTACAGGGTGCAGCCATGTACCGCAATGTGATTCAAATGCTGCGACCATCAATTGTTTTTGTAGAGGAAGCTTCAGAGATTTTGGAACCTCAGGTGTCAGCAGTTATTGGACCTAGCGTCCAACATCTTATTCTTATTGGTGATCATTGCCAGTTATCTCCTCATGTAGCCTGCTATAAGCTCGAGCGCTGGTATGTGCCTCCTCTCTTTATCTGCTTAAACCGGATCTAATTATATGTTGTAGAAGATGGCAAACGTTCTAGCTTTATGGTAGCTTTACGTTGTAGCAGATGGAAAACGCGTTTGATGGTAGCTTTCTCATTTGGTGACAACAGAATGAAGTTTAAGAAATAATGAGTGTATCGGTAGTAATAGAGTTGTGTGCAACACAGACTATGGACAATACTAGACTGACAAAATCGTTGACCGAGGTTCAAAAAAGGGTCAATTTTTTTTATTTTTTTTGCCAGCAATAACAAATATGGCTGTGCTAGCCTGCTAAGTATATGTATTAGTTTTAGTGTAAATCAGCAATCTTAAACTCTTGAAGTGACAGAATTACTTAAATTTATATCAGTCTTACACAGTCAAAAATGCAAGGACATAGACAAGAATAAAAAAGGAATGAAATAGCACTCGTTTTTTTTTTTGCTTCTTCTGCTCAGAGCAACCTAGCCTGCTAAGTATATGTATTAGTTTTTAGTGTCAATCAGCAATCTTAAACTCTTGAAGTGACAGAATTACTTAAATTTATATCAGTCTTACACAGTCAAAAATGCAAGGACATAGACAAGAATAAAAAAGGAATGAAATAGCACTCGTTTTTTTTTTTTGCTTCTTCTGCTCAGAGCAACCTAGCCTGCTAAGTATATGTATTAGTTTTTAGTGTCAATCAGCAATCTTAAACTCTTGAAGTGACAGAATTACTTAAATTTATATCAGTCTTGCACAGTCAAAAATGCAAGGACATAGACAAGAATAAAAATGGAATGAAGTGGCACTCGTTTTTTTGTTTTTTTTTTTGCTTCTTCTGCTCAGAGCAACCTAGCCTGCTACGTATATGTATTAGTTTTAGTGTCAATCAGCAATCTTAAACTCTTGAAGTGACAGAATTACTTAAATTTATATCAGTCTTACACAGTCAAAAATGCAAGGACATAGACAAAAATAAAAATGGAATGAAATAGCACTCGTTTTTTTTTTTTTTTTGCTTCTTCTGCTCATTTTTTTTTGTTTCTTCTGCTCAGAGCAACCTAGGAACCAACAGAACAATAGTTTCACCTTGCATATTTTCTCATATTTCTGATAGGATAACTTCCATTTTCAAATAATAACTTCCATTTTCAAATAATGAATTCAGCAAATGAGAAATTCAAATCATATATTGACATGGAGTGGTTAATTTTCAGGCATGATTTTGGAGTATCAATGTTTGAAAGACTTGTTGAACACAACAAGATGCCCTTCCAATGCCTTGCTGTACAGAGTCGCATGAGGGAGGAGTTTTTACCTATGATTTTACCAATATATCCACATGTCCGTTCAAACACAAAACTTGTTTCGGGAGAAAGAAACAAAGAACCTACTTGTATGATGAGTCCCATGTACTTTTGGTCTCATTCACATCCAGAGACTAGACATCACCGCAGTTATTCAAACCAAAGGGAAGCGGACATGGTGCTTGCGCTTTTGAGATGGATGCTAGCCGAAGGAGAAATTTCAGAGCACATAACTGTCCTTGCAGCCTATAATGGACAGGTATGTATGCCTCCATTATTATTTTACTTCAGCAAAGTCGTAAAAAGCAGGTTCAGTAGAACCTACCACTGTTAATTAGACGACTGATCATCATTGTCCCGTGTATGCACATTCTTTTGCCTCTTGGCAGGTGATGTTGCTGAGGGAGAAGCTGCAGAAATGGCCAGGCGCTCGGGACGTCGAGGTTCATTCAATTGACAGATTTCAAGTAAGATCACCATCCATGCTTGTTAAGACTGATGCTTGTTAGGTAATTTTGATGTTGAAATTGTTCTGGCATGATGGCATGATGCGTTGCTTGTCGGATCTTCAGGGGTCAGAGAATAAGATTGTGATCGTATCCCTTGTACGGTCCAACGACGATGGAGATATCGGATATCTGTCTAAACGAAATAGACTCTGCGTCGCAGTTTCCAGAGCAAGAGGAGCTCTTTATTTTTGCGGGAATGACGTTACATTTGTGGAGAAGTCACCTCATTGGAGAACTCTGGTCGATTATTTCAAAGATAAAAAATGTTTAGATGAGAAGATTTATCTGCGATGCCCAAGGCATACTTCCAATCCTCCCTTCGAAGTATGTAGTGAAGACGTCCCCTCTTTCAGTCCTCTTCTCTGCATTAAGCCTTGCACGGCTATTCTCGAATGTAATCATTATTGCCAGTCTACGTGTCACTACGGCGACCATCCCTCGTGTTCCAGAGAAGTCCAATTTGAGTTCAAACGTTGCGGGCACCAAGCAACAAAGAAGTGCTCAGCAGACGAGGAATATCTGCTTTGCTTGAAGGAAATAAGTTATACCTTTGATGCATGTGGACATACGGAGGTTTTAAAGTGCTGGCGAGTCACAAAGAAGGAGGGATTACATTGTATGCTTTCTTGTCCCAGGGTACTGGAATGTGGACACCCATGTACCCGCAAATGTTACGAAAACTGTAAAGCTAATCCATGTGACTTTTGTATTCGGATAGAGAAAGAAAAAGCCATAAAAGAGAAGGAGCGGGAGAGAAAGGAACTGGAAATGAAAAAAGAAGAACTAGAGAAGGAAATCGCTAGATTGAAATCGCAGGATGACACAGGACAGGTAGCGTGCATAGAGCTTGATTCTGAAGGTGACACCGCTGCAGAATATTGGCAGGTATGCTGTCTTCTTTATGCATTAGATTTGCTTCTTTCAGAATTAAGATTATCCTATTTATGATATTTAGAAGCAAAATATCATGCAAATGCTTGCAGGTAAGAGACCGAACAGAAAAATTCATTCAACCAAAACATGGAATACTTCCCATTGTGACCAAGATTGAAAAGGTATCGTATCTGCAATTACAAATCAAATTCCTAGAGACTCAGAAAGACCTTATTAGTCCCACAGCTCCTACCCAACTTTTATTCCATGGAACAAGTGACCAAGCTAGTCAAGGGATCCTCGACCAAGGCTTCAAACTTCCATCCGCAGATAAGAAAAATATGTTTGGACAAGTAAGTTTGCCTTCCGTAGTACAGCGCATTGAAATTATCTTTTGTCACAATAATCTCATTATAAATTTACTCCATTTGTGTAACAGGGGATTTATTTTGCAACTGATTCTTCCAAGAGTGCTCAGCAAATCTATACAAAAGGAAGCAACAAACTTTTGCTTTGCGAGGTTCTTCTTGGTGCAACGTGGACGTAAGTGGTGCTCCACAACGCTTTTGTTTTTATTATATTATAATTTTCTCTTTATTTTCGCAATGAAGATTGTACAGGAAATGCATGACCCTAAGCTTTACGCCATTCTATTTGGCCAGGGTGCAAAAAGCTTGTCCAGAGATGAATAAAGAAACCATCAATAAGAAAGGATACGATTCATTGTTCTCAAAAAGAGAGGGAAAGGAAAGAGGAGGCACAATCAATGACGAATTCGTGATATACGATCCTCGTCAAGCCATCCCTCGATATGTAGTGCACTACAAAAACCTGGGCTTCGATCCGAAAGTCATGGCGTCCAGAATCTCATCTAGTAACCAAAACCTCACGCGGGCCCAGTATGAACTCTCTCAAACTTATGGTGGGGACGATAATCCTGCTGAATATCATTTTAGAATGGCCGAGTCACAATTTTTTAGAATGTCTAGCCGGAATGACTACAAAGTAAGTGTGGACTACTCTTCTCTCGGATTGATTTTCCATTTTTCCCGTTGATGAAGTAACCGAATTCAAGTGTCATGATCAGGTAATAAAGGTGGAACATATCCTGAACAAAATGTTGCAAAAGCGGTACGAGAATGCAAAGGAGGAGTTTGAGAAGAATAATAAGAGCGTGCAGGAGATGCTGGTGTTTCACGGAACAAACAAAGACGCAATTGAGAAGATAATAGAAGAGGGATTCAAAATTGGGGGCCAGGGAGTGGCTGTACTAAATGGGAGTTCGTATGGCGAAGGTGTATACACAGCTCTTGATCCTAATATTTCAATCCCGTATAGTAAAGGCGGAGGGATGATCCTCCTCTCCTCTGCTTTAGTAGGAAAGAAAGACGTGGACTACAATGAAGGAAGGTCAAGTAGCGTGCTGGTACTTCAGAAATCAGAATACCTGCTACCGAAATACATAGTTCACTACACTGATAAATGAGATGTGTGTGCGCTAGAAACTCGCAAATAGGTGCTTGTCATTTCTGAATAACTAAAGGGCATTCGTACTTGTCATCTTTTATTTATAACGGCCGTGTGTTTTTTCAATAAATAAATTAACATAGCACGTACTTTTCCCATCACATGCTTTATGGATGAGGACCGTTTGCGTTTGAAGTTCACCCTAAAAAAGATTCTGAAAGAGGTGTGATCGGAAAAACAAAAGAGAAGGCACCTCTCTTCAAAATGTTAATGATTGGCCAAACATTTTTCATTGTTTTAAAATAATTCAAAAGGTGATCATATAATATTATAGATATATAGAAAATTACAATTTTATATGAAATGGGAAGGAATATGCATTGCAAAGTAAGGTTTAGATTTCAATTTTAATTTTTAATATTTTAAGTAAATAATAATTTAAAATTGTGAGCGTAAGTGTAAGCAGGTTATAAGTGTCATTATGAACCAAGAAGTGTGAATAGCAATTTTTTGCCTTTAAAGATCTACATCTTTGAAGAAATTTAAAAATAAGGATTTTTATATAAGAAATTTTAAAATAAAGATTTTATATGAAAAAACTATGTGGCAAGCAAGAAAAGTTTTATTTATAAGTTTTTAAGTGGAAGCAAAAATGTTTTAGTTGGGAACTAAAGAAAGAACATAGATATAACCATTTTTGTTCATATGACAAAAGATATGTTAAAAGTGATTACAAAAGATGAGATGATTGAGCATGATATAATGAATCTTAAAAGCAAAGGACTAACATGTAAATTTAATGAATATTTTGTCACATCTATTTTATTTGAAAGAATATGATTCTGCGTCTAGTTTTTTGTATTGTAGGCATAGGTTTTCGAGTCGAAAGCGGAAGAGAATACCCACCCCCTGACTAGGTTGGCAGTTGGAAATGTCAGGTAAGGTGGGATAAGATGATGTGTTTCCAGTACCTTGGTCTGTCGGTACACGAAAGCCCACTGTAAAATTTGCATTTTGCACTGCATTTTGCTTGTCATTACATCATTTTGCACTGTTGGTTGTTATTGTTTTATTTCATGTATGTCATCCGTCACTGTTTTAAATATCATTTATATATATATATATAATTAATATATGAAAAGTATATGTGATTATAAATTTATTATTTAAGAATTAAAAATAATAATAATAATTAAAAAAATAATAATAAAATAATAAGTACTAAAATAAATATTAATATAAGGGTTATTTTCTCTTATTGAAAAATATTACTTTTAATCTAAAAGGACTTAGCTCCTTATAAGACTTGCGTAAGCTTTCATTAGAGAACCTATTCCTATATGGCATGGTAAAGTCATATATATAAGACCTTCACTTTAGCCACAATTAAAGACCTTAATGACATTAAGTAATTTGAATCCTATATAAAGACGACTTAGACGAAAAGCAAGATAATGTTGTATTTAAATGATTAAAATATATAAAAAAATATATACCACAATTACCAACAACCACTCGAATGAGTGGGACCTTTCTATTTGGACATGCTTAAGAAAGCATATCTGGAAAACGGGTTTTGAGGTGTCAACCTATTAGATCATAAGTTTCTCTATTAATAATTTAGTGAGAAAGACGAATTGGACATTTTGGATTGCTTAAGCCGGTGTGAGCGCGATAGAGTAGAGGACGCTCCTATTCACCAACTTTCAGAGACAACGTCGGAGGAACATGTCAACACTTGTGAAATGGTTTCATTATTGCTATGGAATTTAACTACGTATCATCGTTGAGATGTCTTGATGATGGATGTTAAATATGGAGTTTAATTTCAACGAAGCTTTCCCTCTTCGTTTCATAAAGTAATTTAAAATTATTCACACATTGCCTATACAGGTATTTTATAAATTGTTTGCGATTTTGTTCCTAAAGGATCTAATAAATTTCTTTTTGTATGAGCTATGCTTGAAAATACATAAATTATTCGAAGGAAGATGTTTAATATCGTTTCCAAGTCTTACGCAGGAGACGTTTTAAGAAATGGGTTCTATCCTTTAGAATTCTTCGTCTGTGTATTGTTTTGCTTTATGGATACTATATGTGTGTCATATTTGAAGGTTTCTCTTTTATTCATGATTAAATTCTCTTACCTTCATGAGGAAATGTAGTATGGTCTGGGTAGAGTAGCCATTGAATGTCTAATTGAATTTTTTTTTCTTAATAAAATGCTTACCATAGGGTTATCTTGCATTCTATTTTGCGTGGTTGTTGCATGATTGCATGTCATATAGGAGCATTAGGACCTTGTTGATCCATTCACTAGTTTTCCACAAGTCGGTCAAATTCCGCGGGGTGGGCAAACATCTGGTGCTAGAGCTTGAGGCTGTGGCAAAGTGAGTGAATGCCCTTGGACGACGTTGTCTGTGGAAAAACAAATGTTCTATCTACTATCTGGCAGAGCTTAACCATTCCGTCCAGGCCAGGGGAGCTTGATATATAAGGTCATATTTAACCTGCAAGGGAGTTTTTCGGTGATCTAAGATTCTATAAATAATTTTTAATTGAGTAATCTAGAGATATTTGACTCGTGATAGAACCAAGGATTTTTATATCCATGTACAATTCGTTATTTTTTTAATATCTCTCATAACAAACGGTTATCCAACAATTTTAAAACGAAGAGCCTTACTTTAAAAAAAAAATTGTGTATCATAACAGTCGTCGTTCTTTTCATTTCATTGTGGTACAGGTCTGGTTATCATGTGTAAGTTGTATGCTGTAGAGAAGTCATCCAATGATATATATATGACAAATGAAATACTTTGTTCAGTTGTTTAGCATATTTATCGTGATTAACAGAATATGTTGACCATTATACTAGTATAGAAAAGTTCCAAAGTATACAGCCAGGTTATAGCCATACAAAACATATACAACAAAGAAACAAAACTTACTATATGACCCTTGCGGAGGAAATCTTCTGGAAAGCTTTTTAAAACTTTTAGGGTGTGGGGACTAAACCTATGATAGTAATTTATGTTTTCGTTAAACAATGTTTTCTATGGTACTCGAAATATTTAATTTTTTTTTTTATAGTGGCAAATAGTTGTTGGACATATTGAGATTAACAAATAGCCAAGGAAGAATGACTGCTATTTTAAGCTTATATGGTAAATTTTTTCACAAGTGTTGTTTATGAGAAAATTTACTTTGTTATATCTAAGTGTAGATTAATCTTGGGCATAATTGGATGTTCTTTGGTTGTTAAAGTGATTTATACTTTAGTATTATCTAAGCGTGGATTAATCTTGGGCTTAAGTAAATGCTCTTTATTGTTTATGTGATTTATACTTTATCTTTAGTATAGAATTAAAACTATAAAATATATATTTGAGGAATGTTTTTTTTAAGAATCACAAATGTATATATATAGATAGAGGATTATTTATCTTTACACTTAAAAGTTTTAATAGTTTAATGAATATCGAAATGCATTTTTAAATTAAAAAAAAACCACCTATCACAAAAGAGACTATATTCACCCAACCACATTAGCCGCGGTAGTGACTATTGAGGGACTGTACTGTCCATTCTTTGGATATTATGGACGGAGGTCATGGCTATGAGAGTAAAGAGCGGCGGTATGGGACGTCGCTCTAGGAAGGCAGTCGATTAGTAAGTGTGAGTGTTCATTAGTCCTCTCGGGTTGAGGAGTAGCCAATAGAGAACATGGCTAGGGAGCTAACCATGTTGTTGGAAGATCCAATGGTGGATGGTATGGGCAACATCACCATCAACCCAAAAAGGATCTTGAAATACCTAGTCCACAAGCCATGCGATGGCGGACTCTAGTTAAACACTAGTAGAGGATCAATGGCTAAGCACTGGCATAATAAACGCTGGTTCCAAAAGATAGCGGGTCAGAGGACCAATATAAAAGAATTTGAGAATTCCTGTGCTTTGGACAAGTGATACAATGTCCATCCATTCGGGTGATATGGGTCCCGAATGGACAACCCCACACCAGTTTCCTAGATGAATCCGAGCAAGGGATTAGGATCTTATAAGATGAAATCTTGTGGGAAGTTGGTTGGTCTCAGACTCTTAAGACACCAGTTGTAGTGGTAACTAGTCTTGGAGTGTGAAACATTTATGCCAAAAACGAACATAGAAGTTGGGTAGAATGGATTTGTTGTTAATCAAACAAGAAAAAAAAAATTGAGTGAATATTTTGGGTTGTGACAGTTGGTATCAGAGCCTAGGTTTACGAAACCCTGGTTAACATAACTATTTTGATAAAATTATTTAATGCCATATATGGCAGGTACCTCGCAGAGGGCTAGTATTAATTTGCAAGAGGAGATTGCGGAGGTTCCAAGGAAGGGACTAAGAAGACTCATGAAGAAGTATGAAAGGGTGCAAATTGTTGAAATACCATGGTGGGTGGTAAGAAAGGAAAAGGAACCTGTAGCTATGAGAGCTACCCAAAATAATGAAAATATGACTCGCATGATCTAGCTCATGAAAGATCAGCTAAATCAGCAACGCGAACAGATGGAGATCCAAAGGGCTCAGCTGAGTGAGCATATGGATCAACAACGAGCATAGATGGCCCAGTAGCAGGAATTGATCACCCAACAACAAAACGTTATTGAAAACTTAACCCAGAAGAAGGCAATTGAAAATATAAGTGAATTTCCAGAAGGCTCCTCGAGGAGAAAAGTGGGAGAGGAATTGCAAAAGGAGATAAATAAATTGGATATCTCTAAATTTTATGGTAGTGGGGATGGTGAAACCACTATTAATTGAATGAGCGAAGTTGAAGGGTATTTTGCAATCCAAACCCTTTGCTCTAAATCAAAAACTACTTGGGCGGTGTTGTGACATCCTTCACAATGACCCCAAAAACTTGGGGACCCACTTAAAATTTTTAAAACTTGTTTCAAATAATCATTTGTGCTCATGTTTTATCATTGTCACTATTCGAAGTCCCACAAAATAGATATCTCTTAGAATAGGCATATAGCAGGTTTCAATGTCCATCAAGAGATGCTAAGAGTTGTTTTTAAAGTTGTGCTTATCAAATTTATTGGTAGCCAAATGATGAAACTTCTTCATTTATATGTTGTCTCATTGTCGTGTTAGTGATGTCAATATTGTTTTGGTGGTTTTGGTTAGTCTTGCAACGATTGTTAGTTCGTTGTAAATTTTTTTGTTATGTTGTTGTTTAATAGGTTTTCTTGTGGTGTTGTGTGGTTTTGGTGTTAGTATGATTGTTTATTTTTTCCTTTTGGTTAAGTTAATTTTAATATAGTTTTATATTTAAAGTGTATGTTATTTTAAAATGTTTTAGGAGGAAGTTGTTTAAAATATTTTAAATGTTATAATTTTAAAATATTTTAAAATTCAGTTTGTTTCCAAATGTTTTATTTTGTTGTTTAAATAAAAATGTTTGTTTTATTTTTTTAATAAATTGAAAATCATTTTGTTAATGTTTTGTTTTGTTGTTTAAATAAAAGTGTTTATTTTGTTTTTAATAAAATGTTGTTTTAATGTTTTTTTTACAGGTGTCCAAGTAGAGCGGCGGCAAATCTAACAGTCATCTCCTGAGCATGCGATTTTCAAGACATCAGAATGAAGTCTACATCACAAAGGTGGAATGCAGCAATGTAAACCATCATGGGCGAGAGGTATACGGTAAATTTAGTATAATATTCCAAAGACCTTCTTGTGAAGCACCTGCGAATAGAATACACGGTGCTGTTTATCCGAAGGACTTTGTGCGTCATTGGGAAATATGGGATGCTGGCCATCTTATGGTATGTTGCCTAGTTTTGTGAGGTAACACAATCACATCAATAATGTTCTCAATGGCAGCGATATTCATACGACGGAGTCTGTAATTTATAATTAGGTTGAGAGTGGGACTGCAAGTATATGTCTGCGTAATGTCAAGTGTTCATAAAGATTTTTTAAAGCTAAACACGGTAATGGAAGACAATAGGCTGAAAATATATACAACAATTGCATGGCAGTAAGAAATAGTTACACAGGGATGAGTGAGCCGATTCTAATTTTGTCAACATGCCAAACTTGAAATATAGAATGTAATGTGGCAGTGGGAATAATTGGCTATATGAAAGTGATGTACATGTTATCCAAATAATGCAACATAATTGGCGCTTGAATAGGTCCTTACTGAGTATTTCATAATTCAAGAAAAAAAAGGTAGTGTGCAGCAAAATGGTGCTGATGTTCATCAATAAACATTCACCCACAACGATGATTTCTGACATAAATTTCTACATAGTAAGAGAAAATGTATGAACGCATTGGATGGTCATCACCATAGAATTCAAGAGGTGCGATTACGGTGAATTCAAGAGAAATGCAAATTTTGGTTTCAAATATAATCATTTGTCATTATGGAAGAGTGTATCTTTCTTCATATTTGTGATAATCAAAAGTTATTCAGAAGGAAAATCATGTGAAGTATTAAATCATAATTTGATAATGTGTTAAAGCTACCGGTAGATGAAAGTGAAAGTGTGAACAATCCAAACGCCACTACAGAAGTGGGATAGTAGTTATGTATTGGAGATTAGTTATGCTACATATAGTCTTCTCCATAGTTGGCGATGACATTGAAGATGTCCAAGATTACGATAATTTTATATTGTTATGATTTGGTAAACAACAAAAAAAAATTAAAATATGGTGTTTAGAAGCACGTATAGACCCGTTAAGAAAATATTTTCAAAACTGTTTCAAAAACTTATTTTGAAACGGAATAACGAGAAGTGGAAGATTTCAAATACGGCACTAAAACGAAGAAAAGGGGGGGTCGGACATTTCAGGCAGAAAAGGAGAAGAACGTTTTGGAAGGAGCAAGCTTACATTTCGTTGGAGCGAAACAGAGAAATTCATTTACAGGAAGATGGAAGTAGTGTAAGATTTTTACAAATTATTTTAGACATTTTGATCCAAATTTGTGTATTGTCTGTATTTGTATTTGGAGTGAATAAATGTTTAATGTGATTTGTTTTGAATATTTATACCTTAGAAGATCGCATCAATTTATTTGATTTCACTGTGTCAATACTAGTGAACTTTAAATTCGTTATAGAATTCTGTACATGAAATTTGTTTTTGTGGAGTTGTCCGAAGCATAAGATTACTATCTAAAGTCCAAAGAACCTTTTAATTTCTTTATTTTTATTCTGAAGAAGACTGCTTTTAATTTCTTTATTTTTATTCTGAAGAAGACTGTACATTATAATCTAGTTTTATTATCATAGAATGAAATTATACAATTAGATTATAATTAAGTTTATTATTCGGATATTATATTGATTAATATTCGTTTTAATAAATTTAAGAAGAATAATGAATATTCTAATTCCCATATTAATTTCATAAGATTGGGGAATAGAATTGATATCCTTTAAGATTAAATCAGAAATTTGATTTTAATTATTCATTTTAAAAATTCAGATTTCGAATCTCACTCTGTTGAAATATTTAATTTCGTAAGTATTTTAAAGAGTAAGCATTTCAAGAAAACATAGTTTATAAACTTTATTTTATCATAAAATACAAAGTTTATAGATTAATTTTTGCATATCAACCTTTATGTTTTATCTTTAATAAAGGTTTAATGCCTTTAGTAACTGGGCAAGACATTATAAAAACTTGTTCACCTCTTTGATATTCTGAACATAATTTCATAAGAGGATCTGAAAAAGTAAGTTATTTTATTGGATTAGACTTTAGAAGAGGGAATCATAATAAGTTGCATTATATAAGGGTATTTTAAATTTATTAACTTTAATCCTTTAAAGTTAAGTGGAATTTAATTAAAATGCTATATTCATAAATATTTGTTAAAAGCATCTTAATCCAAAATTTATTACGAAGTGAAGGTTGTATAAATAGATTGAACATCATAAATCAAAATTTCTTTCATAATCGGATGGTTAAAGTGGATATGACATACATGCTATACATGATACCTATGAGATCATTTACCTAATTTCCTAGGCCCCTTGTTAACAGTACTTTGCAAACCACAGGGAGTTTTCCAAACATTTACTTTTACATATATACATTCTTAACATTTGAAAAATTTTAAGTGAAGACCTTGAAGAAACACCCATTTCTTTGCAAGAGAGAACTTAAAGTTCTAAGTTATCGAGTGGTTTTGTGACTTGACAAAATCGTACATCAACAAATTGGCGTTAGAAGGAGGGCATAAAAAACTGGTAATTGGTTTCGTTTTTCATGCATGTTTTCTCAATCACATTTGTTCTTGAGTTTTATTACATGTTTGAAACATTGCAATTACATTGATTTATTAAATGTATGTTTCAAATATTATATCTTGATTAGTGAGATTTCAAATTAAACTGGAGTCTAAATAAATCATCACTAGGTCTATGTCTACTGGGTCTACAATATTTCAAAGCTTATCACCCACCAAGAGACAGACAAAATAAGACCCAAACTGTAATTCTTCTAAACACTGCTAATGTTAGTTCAAGTGTGCTTCTTAATTCCCCACGTGTCAATATGGCTGCTCTACCTGCTGGAAATCTGACATGGATGGGCAATCAACGAAGTCCGTTGAATATAGCAGGTGTTGCACATGACATGCCAAAGAATGTGGAGAAGTACTTACTAAAGTACAAGCATGATAGGACTCGATTGGCAGAAGAACATATACATGCATACATAGATTCAATGTCCCGATTGCAGGTTGAACATGAAGATATTGCATGTAGGTTATTTCCTCTAACTTTGGATGAGATAGCCTATGATTCGTATGTTTTCTTACTCTCTGGTTCAATAATGTCATGGAATATGCTTAAAAATGCTTTCATCACTCAATTTAAATTTGCAATTGATCCTGCTAGTGTTTATCTGTAGTTTGCTTCTACCCGTAGGGAACCTAACGAAACTTTATGTATATTCAATACTAGGTTGCATAAAATATACTAACGACTAACTGCTCCTTATAATGTTTCTAAATATGCCACAATCCAAGTTTACTTCGAATATTTGGATCCATTAATGGCGATGTTCGTCAGAAGAACATGGCAGATATCGACACTCACAGGAGTATACACAGAAGCTCTTTTGGTGGAGCAACAAATGATGCCTTCAAGTTGCAAACTTGGTCAATTGCCTTCGATCGAATATCTGGGTATGCAAAATTAAATACCCATGATTAATAATGCTTTGGTGAATCAAACTCCAATGTTAAACATGATTCCTCAAATTCCAAACCAAATAGCATATTTACCACAAAATAATACAATGTTTTTAGAAAGCCATTATGCTGTACAAAAAACTAGAAATAATACACCGCAATTTAATGATTTTGGAAATGTTGCACCAACTCAAAACTTAAAACAGTTTCAAAATTTGCAAACACAACAAAACAACCCTATATTTTCCCAAAACCCATAAATTTTGTAAATGCAATAGGGTAGTCCTATGTTTATGCAAAACATACAAAATCAAGGTAACCCCATGTATTCCAAACCATGTTTGAATCAGAATATGTTACCTAACCAAAAATTGCCAAATGTCATGCCTCAACGAAATATTGCAAATGTGACACCTCAACCAAACATGCCTAATCAAAACACTCCAAGTTGGTTGAATCCAACTATTCAAAATGTTCCACCAAACCCAAATCAAAATCAAAACCAATCTACTAATGATACTCCTGATCCAAAGAAGGTAGCAGATTTAGAAAGAATGTATCACAAACTGAGTAATGATGTGGTACAAATGCAAAAACAGAGCAATCAAAGTTCACAATCAAATTGAAGGTTTACCATGCAAAAGCTGAAACATTTTAATACAAGGCCAAATAATGGAGGAGTTCCAACTCCTGTTACTAATAATAGTAATGCTTCCAATAAGACACAAACTGTCAATGTATTTGAAGTTGTATTAGATAGTTGGTGTAGGTTACATCGCACTGGTGATCATAATGAATTTGATTGTAATGAGTTTAGTTGTGTTGCAAATTGTATTCAACAGGGATTGGATAAAATGGAATGGGTTCCAGATGATGAGGAAGAAGAAAATACTAAAGGCAAAAGCTCTGCTTTTTGTCTTGATATCATTGGTTCAAGTGATGACGATGAAGATGAAGAAGAGGAAGAAGGTATTGAAGAAATTCATACCCTAAAACAATATAAAAAGGGGAGTCATAATTATAATTTGAGAAGTAAAAGTAAAACTTTCAAAACTGCTTCTACTCCTCCTGATGATGTTGTTATGCCTTCTGATGCTAATAATTCAATTTCTCCATCTTTTCCTAATGCATCTAAAATTGCACATGAGGTACCTGATAACAAATAAATGACTTACAATATCATTGAAGATCTTAAGAAAAATAAGGCTAACATCAGTTTGTTCGAGGCTACAAAATTACCTAATCAACAAAAATTGCTAATGGAGGCGTTTGATAATCGAAACATCAAAGAAAGTGGGAAAGTAACTGAAATACAATATGCTGCACAAAAAGAGAAAGAGGATGCTCCTCCTTTTCTATTAACAATTAAAATTGCAGGTAGAAAGTTGCACAATTGTATGGTGGATTCAGGAGCTTCAGGTAATGTAATGCCTTTTGCAGTTTGTCAAAAGTTAGGTTTTAAACCAACCTCTTCGAATAAAATTATTGTGCAATTGGATAAAACAGAAGTAAAGGTCATTGGTATGCTTAAGAATGTGCATATACAATTGTCATCAGAACCTAGAATACAACATTATATTGATATTCTCATTGTTGATATCCCTGACAAGTATGGTTTGTTACTGAGCAGGGAATGGAGCAAGCATCTGAACGGGTACTTTTCCATAGATTTCTCATGCTTATGGCTGCCTTGGAAAGGCGTAGCTAATTAGATTTGTGTTGAAAGAGATCCTAGGTTAAAGAACATGATCACGAGTTATGATAAGGAATTTAATGAAATACTTTGTAATGAAATTGAACTAGGCATATACACATTCGATGTTGAGTTGGCAACAAAAGTTTCATATTCACCAAAAGCAGTTGCAAAGGATTTTGAAGAGGAGTTTCTAGAAGAGCTCGATGATTTTCAAGAAGACGCAATAGAAATTCTTCCTATGAGTTTAAATTATTATTCTTATTTTTTGAAAGAGCATGAAGAATCTTCAGTTACTCATAAATCTATTGATGAGATTTTTGTTTCTTTTAATGTGCAGGTATTTGAAAATTTTACTTCGAACGAAGATATTGAAATTCTTGCACAATATAAAAATGGTGTGCCAATCACAAAAGTGGGTGAAGTGGTGGATGAAAATGAAATAGTACAAGATGATCATGATAGAGTTTATGAAGAAAAGGAGAAAGTCAAAATGATTCATCATATTTTGGTAAAAGCTAACCAGGGTGTCTTGGTTCTAGAGAATGAGGTAGAATCTATACCTTTGTTATTTATGTTAACTTCAGGTAATGAGTGGTGTGATGTTCCTTGGAAATTTTATATGGTTGATAAAAAATTAAATATAACTCCTAAATTTTTGGCAGTTAATTTGATAAAAGGAAAGCAATTTATTGAGAAGTTATGTCGAATAAATTCCTACTTGCAAGATTTCATGTTTAAAACAACTCGTATAATACCTAAACCAGAATTGGTTTATGGCGTTTACATTACAGGAATTAGACAAGAAGGAATTTTTATTTCGTCATTGTTTTGCTTTTCTACTGATTTGAAGTGTCATTTTGATTTGGTTGATGGAACTAAAATGAGGGTCCTTGATAGGTCTATCCCCTTGTGGTTGAACTTTAGATATGCACGTCATGAGAAGGATTTTGTTTTCAATGATGATAATATTTGGGATCTAGGGAGATAATGATCTCACTTGTATATTGTCTTATCATGTGATATATTGATGTTGTGTGCTATTTTTGTGTTGTTGATTTTGTTGTTATGTTTATTTTCATATGGATTATTATGTTTATGGTGTGTATTGTTGAGCTTAAATGACATATTGACTTCTCTAGACCTTGATAGAGTTTCATGACTGAATGTGTTTCAAGTCGGCATAGATTTTAGGTGAGTCTTCCAAAGAGTAGGGTATTTTGATCCTGGACTGAATAGGATAAAGTTACCTAGTTTGAAAACCTGTGAAACCTGGAAAAAAGAAAGCGAGATATTGGTTTATGTCCTCATGAATGTGAACTAAGATAAGGCAAATATGAAAAATTGGAATCTTGTTACAAAAACTTCATACATTTGCATACGCTCGCAATTCATAACACATTTCATAACATTGCATACATCACTCTCGCACTCCACATTTCACATCTCGTAGAAATATCACTTATCAAATTCAAAAGTTCTAATTGGTTTTATCAAAAGTCATGTTGCTTTAATCAGGGACATTTTCACAAAGGCATTTTGTATAAAATTATAAAATACAAAGCTTCATGTTTGCACACCATATTTTTCGAATTCTCAAATATTTTCGGCCACTCAGCCATTTCTACTGTGGTAGGCAACTACCGAAAAGCATGTGAGATTCTCTTAGGATAATTTCCTAAAAGGATCTTGAGATCGGGGACTGATGTTGAAATTGTCTAGAACCAAGCACAGTTTTCACATATTAAAATATTTTGGGTAAAATGGTCAAAACCATCCTTGGAAAATGTAGGGCGAAAAGGGGTATCCTTGTCGGTCCTATCATGCAACATAGTTCATAAAACTCATTATTACCACAAATACTTGAAAACTCTAAACAAAATCAGAGTAGTAAGGATAGGGTCAAATTCTCATCATACTTCGGTTGAGAATCCAATTTCCCAAAGCTTTGAGTCTATTTACATCACATACCACCGACTATTGGATCATAAGGATTCGTACTACTCGCCGTTAGAAGGGTAGTCGTCCCTAGGATTCAAGCAATCAAAAATCAAAATTATGGACTATGGGGTTAACCTCCACTAGGGCTATAAGTTCTTGACTGGCAGTAGAGTATGCTCATGCGTGGTGACATGTTTTGTTGAAAAGCAAGACCTCTGATTGTTCAAACGGGCAGGATAGTCTTGTGGTTATTTCATAACAGGTTTAATCATTTTGGTCAAAATGAGGTAATGAACTCACTTGTGCACACACTGGTTCTGGATGATAGTAAGGTCATAACTGAGCTCTTGATCTGGTAAGAAACTCACAACACACACATTTGGTCCTAAGAGGGTTAGATGAGTTTTAGTGTGTTTGTTTATTGTACTAGAGTGTTTGGGTCTCTGTAAAACATGTCATTCATATTATTACATCATGTAAATATATGGTTTAGTTTACATCATATCAATTTATCTTATTTTCACGAATGTCAATGTTAGGGCCCCTGATTAAAATACAATGACAAGCATGGCCTAAACAAAGATTTATTTAAAAAATGATCATTAATACATATCACCTGATCTCCACCAACAATACGTCACATCCTGCATAAATCATCTTTGATTTCGGTAGTTCATATTTGTATTGGTCTATTCTCATTCTTTGGATGCTTATCAATGCTTGTGATTCTAATATTCCTGTTTTATGTGTTTTCAGAGTTTAGTTTTTAGTTCGAAATGTCCAAGGACATTTACCAACAGAGTCGCCAATGTTGTGACGTCCTTCACAACGACCCAAAAAACTTGGGATCCCACTTAAAAATTTTAAAGCTTGTTTCAAATAATCATTTGTGCTCATGTTTTATCATTGTCACTATTCAAAGTCCCACAAAATTGATATCCCTCAGAATAGGCATATAGCAGGTTTCAATGTCCATCAATATATGCAAAGAGTTGTTTTTAGAGTTGTGCTTATCAAATTTATTGGTAGTCAAATGATGAAACTTCTTCATTTATATGTTGTCTCATTGTCGTGTTAGTGATGTCAATATTGTTTTGGTGGTTTTGGTTAGTCTTGCAGTGATTGTTAGTTTGTTGTAAAAAATTTTGTTATGTTGTTGTTTAATAGGTTTTCTTGTGGTGTTGTGTGGTTTTGGTGTTAGTATTAGTTGTTGATTGTTTATTTTTTTCCCTTTTGGTTAAGTTAATTTTAATATAGTTTTATATTTAAAGTGTATGTTATTTTAAAATGTTTTAAAAGGATATTGTTTAAAATATTTTAAACTTTGTAATTTTAAAATATTTTAAAATTCATTTTGTTTCCAACTGTTTTATTTTGTTGTTTAAATAAAAATGTTTGTTTTATTTTTTCTATTAAAATGAAAATCATTTTGTTAATGTTTTGTTTTGTTGTTTAAATAAAAATGTTTATTTTATTTTTTTTTGATGAGGAACCTTTTATATACAACATATCCGCAACATGTGAGGGGAGAGATTTGAACCTGGGCCCTCGATAACTGGAGAGTTTTAACTACCTACTTGCTCTCCAACTCCTCTACATGAGCGGATTGTTTACTTTATTTTTAATAAAATGTTGCTTTAATGTTTTTTTTACAGGTGTCCAAGTAGAGCGGCGGCAAACCTGACAGTCATCTCCTGAGCATACGATTTTCAAGACATCAGAATGAAGTCTACATCACAAAGGTGGAATGCAGCAAAGTAAACCAGCATGGGCGAGAGGTATATGATAAATTTAGTAGCAAAGAGTGTTATAATGATATTCCAAAGACCTTCTTGCGAAGCACCTGCGAATACACGGTGTTTTTTATCTGAAGGAGTTTGTGTGTCATTGGTAAATATGGGATGCTGGCCATCTTATGGTATGTTGCCTAGTTTTGTGAGGCAACACAATCACATCAACAATGTTCTCAATGGCAGCGATATTCATACGACGGAGTCTGTAATTTATAATTAGGTTGACAATGGGACTAAAAGTATATGTCTGCGTAATGTCAAGTGGTCATAAAGAGTTTTTAAAGCTAAACACTACAATGGAAGACAATAGGCTGAAAATATATAGAACAGTTGCATGGCATTAAGAAACAGTTGCACAAGGATGAGTGAGCATGTGAATTATTAAATCATAAATTGATAATGTGTTAAAGCTACCGGTAGACGAAAGTGAAAGTGTGATCAATCCAAACGCCACTACAGAAGTGAGATAGTAGTAGGAAGATGTATTGGAGATTAGTTATGCTACATATAGTCTTCTCCATAGTCCGCGATAATTTTATATTGTAATGATTTGGTAAACAACAAAAAAAAAAATTAAAATATGGTGTTTAGAAGCACGTATAGACCCGTTAAGAGATCAGTTTCAAAACTGTTTCACAAAATTATTTTGAAACGGAATAATGAGAAGTGGAAGGTTTTAAATACGGCTCTAAAATGCAGAAAATGGGGCGTCGGACATTTCAGGCAGAAAAGGAGAAGAATGTTTTGGAAGGAGCAAGCTTACATTTCATTGGAGCAAAACAGAGAAAGTCATTTAGAGGATGATGGAAGTATTGTAAGATTTTTACAAATTATTTTAGACATTTTGATCCAAATTTGTGCATTGTCTGTATTTGGAGTGAGTAAATGTTTAATGTGATTTGTTTTGAATATTTATACCTTAGAAGATCGCATCAATTTATTATTTGATTTCACTGTGTCAATACTGGTGAACTTTAAATTGGTTATAGAATTTTGTACATGGAATTGGAATTTGTTTCTGTGGAATTGTCCGAAGCATAAGATTAATCTCGTCAAAAGAACCTTTTAATTTCTTTATTTTTATTCTGAAGAAGACTGTACATTATAATCTAGTTTTATTATCATAGAATGAAATTTTACAGCTATATTATAATTAAGTTTATTATTCGGATATTATATTGATTAATATTCGTTTTAATAAATTTAACAGCTATATTATAATTAAGTTTATTATTCGGATATTATATTGATTAATATTCGTTTTAATAAATTTAAGAATAATAATGAATATTCTAATTTCCATCTTAATTTCATAAGGTTAAGGAATAGAATTGATATCTTTAAGATTCAATCAAAAAATTGATTTTAATTATTCATTTTAAAAATTCAGATTTGGAATCTCACATTTGCTTTGTTAAAATATTTAATTTCATAAGTATTTTAAAGAGTAGGCATTTCAAGCAAACATAGTTTATAAACTGTATTTTATTATAAAATACAAAGTTTATAGATTAATTTTTGCATATCAAGCCTTATGTTTTATCTTTAATAAAGGTTTTAATGCCTTTAGTAGCTGGGCAAGACATTATGATAACTTGTTCACCTCTTTGAACATAATTTCATAATAGGATCCGAACAAGTAGGTTATTTTATTAGATTAGACCTTAGAAGAGGGAATCATAATAAGTTGCATTATTTGAGGGTCTTTTAAATTCATTAACTTTAATCCTTTAAAGTTAAGTGGAATTTAATTAAAATGCCATATTCATAAATGTTAGATTTGTTAAAAGCATCTTAATCCAAACTTTATCCAAACTTTATTACGAAGTGAAGGTTGTATAAATAGATTGAACATCATAAATCAAACTTTCTTTCATAATTGGATGGTTAAAGTGGATATGACATACATGCTATACATGATTTTTTATTTATTTTTATTTATGGAAAACATCCCAAAAGGGATGCCACTTTCGGGTAAGACCCAAGGAGGCAGGGGTATCCATTCCGCCAAAAAACCCAGGACTCAAACCTGGCCTACCACCTTTGACATACTCAAGGAGCAAACAAACACACAAAACCAATTTAAAAATAAGTAAATAACAACAAAAATAATAAAATAAAATAAAAATCATGCTCATTGAGTGTGTCAAAAACAAAAGCACAACCAAACACGCACAATAAGATAAAAGAAACCACAACACACCACATATAAAAACATAAGAACCACATAACAAAACACAAACAAGAAAAAAACAACAGAACACTACAAAGACATAACCCAAAAAAAAACATGAAAAATAAACACAACCAAAACCTAAAAAATTAAAAAATAAAATAAAAATAAAAATAAAAATACAAAACAACCAACAAAAAACAATAAACAAAAACAAAAAACATAGAAAACACTCACACATAAAAACACGAAATAACACAAACAAAGAGAAACCCAAGAACAAGAACGAAAAAAACACAAGAACAATAACAAAAAACATAAAAATAAATAAAACAACAAAAACACAAGAACAACAAAAAACAACACAAAGAACACAAAAACAAAACAAAATAAAAAAACCCACCCACCTTAAAAAACTAAAAAAAAAAAAAAAAAAAAAAAAAAGAAATAAAAAATGAACAAAACAATGACCTATCTAGACCAGAAGACTATTAAGGCAAGAATCAACAGGAGAAACAAAATAAAGAATAGAATGAGCTAGGTAACTAAAAAAAATTGAATGAACCAAAGAGAAGCAAAAAGAAAAAACAAGAAGAAACTAGGTACCTTCAGAACTGGAGCCATCCAAAGAAATGATAGAAAGAAGAGCTTCTCTAATTTGAGAAGCCCACCATATAGGAGGGTGGCCATAACAAGTAAGATCACCTTTTTCTAAAGCCCAATTAGCTAAAGCATCAGCACTCTTGTTTTGATCTCTGACCATATGATTGTAATCAACTTTCAAAAATCCCATCTGGATTAACTGAATCTTCTCAATAATTCTTTTTATTCTCCAATCCACCTTATGATTCTTAGAAGGATTCTTCAAGAGATTAATCATAAGTTAATAGTCATACTCAACTAACACCTTTTCCCATCCAACCTTAGTAGACTCATGAAGGCCTCTGAGGATACCATACCCCTCAGCAAGGTTATTGGAAAGAATACCCAAATTCTCAACAAAAGTAAAAACCAGGGAGCCATCTGAAAGTCTACCAATTCCTCCCACACTAGCTTTTCCAGGGTTCCCTCTAGAGGCTCCATCAGTATTGAATTTTCCAAAATCCTTAGAAGGAGGTTGCCAATTTCTATTCCTATCCATCTTACTAATACTCACATTCCCTTTAAGTTGGTTGCCCTTAGAAGGTTTAATCTTCAATATTTGCATCACTTGATCCCATATTTGGTGGGAGTTTTGGGGGTGATTAAGGAGATGATGGACTGATTCAACTAAGTTGGCTATGGTATTTTTCCAAATATAGTGAATATCCTTCCTATCTTGATTAAAAATTTGGTTGTTACTTTCATTCCAAATATTCCAAAGAAGAATGGTAGAACCCATCCAAACTAACTGCCTAATAAAATGATCAATACCCTCTTGATTAGGCCAATCCTTCCAAAGCTGTTCAAAAGTAAAAAAATTGGACCACTGTAAGCCAAGTAAAGTGGTCATTCTCCTCCACAGATCAAAGGTTAATGTACACTCAATAAAAATATGGTTGATATTTTATACATTCTCTTCACACATTTCACATCTAAAAGGGCCATGAAAACCACGCTTCATAAGTTGCTCACCAGGAAGCACCCTACGATGCAATAAAAGCCAATTAAAGAACCTCACCTTAGGCCAGAGCTTTTGAGCCCACAATCGAGAAAAGATGTCAGAAAAATGGTTGGGATTATTATGGCATAAGGTCAAATAACCTTGAGCAATTGAATACTCACCCTTAGTAGTGTTGTTCCATCCAAAACAATCTTTTTCATGGGACCAAGAGAGGGATCTCATATGAAGGATGCCTTGGATATCTTGTCTTTGCCTTTCTAGGATTTGAATAGGCTAGTCCTCATTAGGGATCCAATATCTACCAACATTTGAATTACCAGTATGGTACCGATAGTAATTAGCCACCTTTATCCAATTAGCTTGGTGAAGCTCCTCCATCCAAGGCCTCTAATCGAGAAACTAAGTTATCAAAGGCTTGTGACCATCCCAAGAATCTGTCCAAAAATTTGCATGTTGACCATTATGAATGATCCAAAATAATTTTTTCTTTATCAAATCCTCACCAGTCTTAAGAACTGCTAAAACGGGAGAACATTTGGTAGGAAGTTGATAGCGAAAAAGGTATTCAAGACTTTTGTTCTCAGCATATTTAGCACGGAGATTATTGGTCCAAAGACCATTGGGGTTATGCAACATCCTCCAATATAATTTAGCAGCTAAAGCTTTGTTGTTATTAATTGAAGACCGTAATCCTAACCCCCCTTCACTCTTAGGAAGACATAAAGTACGCCATTTCACCAAGGCCCATTTTATTTTCTCCTTAGTACCACTCCAAAGGAAATGATGACTGATTTGATCCAATTCTCGAAGAACAACCTTTGGGATATTCAAAACGAAAGAAACATAAATAGGAATATCTTGAAGGACTGATTTTACCAAGGTGATTCTACCCCAAGAAGAAAGCCACTTGTTGGTCCACTTTCCAATTTTTTTCTTGACTTTGTCCAACAACCAATTCCAATCTTTATTTTTCTGCCTTTGAATATTTATGGGAATACCTAAATAAGTGATTGGAAGAGAGGTCTTCTTATATCTTAGTTTATCCAAGACCATGGATTCCTGTTTAGCAGAGCAGTGAAAGAAAATAACTTTAGATTTGTCTTCATTTATAAAATGCCCAGTAGCCTTAGAAAAACAACTAATGATTTGCTTAATATTAGCATGCTATACATGATACCTATGAGATCATTTACCTAATTTCTCAGTCCCCTTGTTAACAGTACTTTGCAAACCACAGGGAGTTTTCCAAGCATTTACTTTTACATATATACATGCTTAACATTTAAAACATTTTAAGTGAAGACCTTGAAGAAACATCCATTTCTTTGCAAGAGAGAACTTAAATTTCTAAGTTGTCGAGTGGTTTTGTGACTTGAAAAAATCTTACATCAACAGGTAGTAGCACATCTAGAGGGTGCTGGAAGGGATTGGTGGACTACATACAAGAAAGTTACTCAGAAAGAAGCATCAGATTACCTTGGGAGGATTTTGTAAGGGAATTCAAAAATCACTTCCTTACTGAACAATTTTATATTGAGAAGCATGGAGAATTCACCAATATATGGCAAGGAAATATGACGATAATTTAGTATTACCAGATATTTGTGCAACTTCTTAAGTATGCCCCAAAATTTGATGGACAAAATAAGTTTAAGGCACATAAGTTTGTTATGAGACTATATCCAAAGTATAGTCAACTGGTGGGTAGAAAGGTACCCCAAACATTGTTAGTTGCATATGATGCCGCTCGATATGAGGAGTCGAGCCAAAATGAGGTAAGGGATTTTTACCAGTAGGAAAGAGATAAATCAAAGAAAATAAGGTATCCTAAACAGAACTGAGGCATGGATTAGAATAAGAAGTACAAATATAGGTGTCATTACCAGAATGATAACAGGAAAAAGAATAGAAACTAGGGATACAAAGGGCAGTTATACTGAAGGAATGCTTAAGAAAAGAAAAATATCGATAGAGAACAAGGTAAAAATAACAATAAGAATAAGGACGGTGGTAAACAAAAGAGTGATGGACCAAATGCTTGTTATGCATGCGGGGCACTAGATCATTTCACTCAAAAATTCCCAAACAGAGCAGACCGTAGAAATCTTGTTGAGGAAGCACCGCATAGAATTTTTGCTGCTACAAGTAATCCTAACCTTATAGGGCAAACTACTCCATTCTTGATTAAAGGAAAATTTAGGCAAAAGGGATGTCAACATTTTAATTTATAGTGGTGCTACAGATAGTTTCATTTCACATAGTATTTTGAAGGAGATACCTGAAAAACCTGGGGTTATGGCAAAAGGGTGGCATGTCGAGTATGGCTCAGGATAAATTTACTTAGTCAACCAGTGTCTGTTTGATCCACAAATAAAGATACCTCAGGGAAAAATAAATTGGCACTTGTATGTGGCACCTTTGCATGCATTTGACATAGTCTTAAGAGTCGATTTGCTAAAAGCTCATAAGGCATTACTAAACTTTGAAGAAAGGTGGTTGGGTTATATAGATAACGCTAATCAGAGAATTTGTATTCAATGTAACCAAACATCTCTTGAGCCCCATTTAATGACCACCATGCAAGTCAAGAGATATTGGAGAAAAGGATGTAAATTATATGTGGTTAAGATGAACAAAAAGGAGGAAACTGGTTCAAGTTCAACAATATTCCAACAATATTCAATATTAGGTGAATTTAGGGATGTCTTTCCTGAAGATTTGCCTAGACTAACTCCAAAAAGAGAATTTGATTTCTCAATTGAGCTTATGCCAGGAGCAACTCCAGTAGTCCAAACCCCTTACCGTATGACACCACTTGAGTTGCAGGAACTTAAAACTCAACTTCAGGACTTACTGGAAAAAGGACATATCAAACCCAATATGTCACCATGGGAAGCACCGGTCTTATTCATCAAGAAAAAGGATGGTTCCCTAATATTATGCATCGATTATAGGATTCTTAATGAAATGACCATCAAGAATAAGATTCCCTTGCCCAAGATTGATGACCTGTTTGATCAGCTAAAGGGTGCTACAATTTTTTCTAAAATTAACCTTCGATCAGGATACCATCAATTGAGAATTTGGTAAGAAGATAATTTTAAAACCACATTTCAAACTCGGTATGGTCACTATGAGTTCACTATCTTACCATTTGGATTAACTAATGCACCAACTGCATTCATGAACCTGATGAACAATGTGTTTCAAGAACAGTTAGACCAGTTTGTGCTTATATTGATTTACTCTCAAAGCATAGAGGAACACGATGAACATGAGGATAGTGTTAGAAGTTCTTCAGAAAAACCAATTATACGACAAAATATCTAAATGTGAATTCTATACAACACAAGTGCAGTACTCAACACATATTATCTCAACTGAAGGAATAACTGTAGATCCCAAAAAGATTGAGGCTATAATAAATTGACTAGCAACAACTAATGTGTCAGGAATGGCTAGTTACTATCAATGGTTTGTTAAGGGATTTTCAAAAATAACATATTACATTACCAACCTGCAAAGGAAAGATAAATCATTTATATGGACTGCTCAGTGTGAGGAGGCCTTCAAAACCATTAAGGAAAAATTGACAATTGCACCAATATTGAAAATACCCAATCTAAACAAACCATTTACAATTTGCACTGATGCCTCATTGGAAGGATTAGGTGGTGTGTTGATGCAAGATGAGGCCGTAGTGGCTTATGAGTCCATAAAACTCAAGAAAAATGAAATTAATTATGCCACACATGATTTGGATCTGGCAGTAGTGGTTCATGACCTTAAATTTTGGAGGCATTATCTGCTATGAAATTCCTTTGAGCTTAAGACTGATCACCAAAGTTTGAGATATATCTTTACTCAGCCATTGCTAAATGCCCGACCATGCAGATGGATGAAATTTTTAGTTGAATATGATTTTGGTATTGAGTATATCAAGGGAAAATAAATTAAGTTGGAAGAATCTCTCAGTAGAAGAAAACATATAACTGCTCTCACGACATGTTAATTTGGGCTGAAGGAACAAATCATGGAGATGTAGAGGGATGATGAATTCTACAAACTATGTCATACCAAGGTTGAGCACGAACCAAATCGGCATAGAGACTACAATGTTAAGCAAAGTCTGGTATATTTCTGAGATAGAATAGTGGTACTTAACAATGAAAGGCTTAAAAATACTATTTTACAAGAATCTCATTACGCACCTTATTCTACACATCTAGGGGTGGTCAAAATGCGGGAAAATTAAAGAAAGACCATTTTTGGCCCGGGATGAAGAAATATATAGTACAATTTGTTTCAATATGCCTCGAATGTCAAAAGGTTAAGGCAGGACATCAACATTCTCATGGAAAATTATATCTGTTCGAAGTACCAGAACACAAATGGCAAGTAATATCCATGGACTTCATTATGGGTCTTCCAAAAACTTATTTTTAGCATGACACAATATTTGTAGTGGTGGATAAGCTAACCAAAGTAGCACATTTTATATTGGGTAGTGTGCGCAATGATGCTTCTGCTATAGCACAAAAATTTGCACAAGAAATTTTGAGATTACATGGTTTTCCTGAAGTAATGATTTCAGATAGGGACTCACGATTTACTTCTGAGTTTTGGTAATCTTTTCACCAAACTTGGGGAACTAGACTCAACATTAACACTTCTTATCATCCATAGATGGATGGAAATACCGAGCGGGTCAATCAAGTGCTTGAGGATATGCTATACATATACTATATGGACCACCAAAGCAAGTGGAAATATTATTTTTACTTGGTGGAATTTGCTTATAATAACAGCTATCATTCCACGTTGGGCATGACCCCTTTTGAGGCCCTATATGGGTGAAGGTGCAAGACACCATTAACATGGGATAACTTGGATGATCGAGAAGTGATCAGTCCTAAAGTTGTAAGACAAATGGAAAACCAACTTAAAGAAATTTGCCAGCGACTACGTGAAGTCATTGATCGTCAGAAAAGTTATGCTGATATTAAAAAAGCACCTTTTGAATTTGTCGTTGGTGATAAGGTATTACTTAGAGTCAAGCCTACTAAAAGCTCTATAAAATCTGCCAAATTAAATCCTAGGTTTATGGGTCCTTTTGAAATAACTGCCAAAATCAGTCTTGTAGCTTACAAACTTGCACTGCCACTAAATTTTTCAAAAATCCATAGTGTTTTTCATGTGTCCCTTCTACACAAATATGTAGTTTATCCCTCCTATATTTTGGATGTTAACCATTTGCAGATGTCGGACCCACAACTCATTGAGGTTCGACTAGTGAAAGTATTGGGCTTTAGAACCAAACAACTAAGAAAGAGATCTGAGGAACAATGTAGGGTCTAGTGGGACTAGTATTCTGATAAAAATACCACTTGGGAGGATGTTTTTGCCATGCAAAATCAATTTCCATACTTTTTTCAAACTTGATATCAAAAGATAATTTGTTATTTTGTGATAATAATGTATATTTTTCATTTGTATAATGATCTGATGGGATTTGATACATATATTTGATATGATTACTAAATATACTTATTGCATATATATACTATTTTGTTTAAAAATCAATCTAACACAAGGATTGATTTAATTCTAATAGGGGGAGTATGTCACATCCCCGCTGCTTGCATATATTTTATTTGAAAGAATATGATTTTGCGTCTAGTTTTTTGTATTGCAGGCATAGGTTTTCGAGCCGAAAGCGGAAGAGAATACCCACCCCCTAACTAGGTCGACATTTGGAAACATCAAGTAAGGTGGGATATGATATTGTGCTTCCAACACCTTGGTATGTGGGTACACGAAAGCCCACTGTAGAATTTACATTTTGCATTACATTCTGCCTATCATCACATCTGATTGCTGGTTGTTATTGATTTGTTTCATGTATGACATTCGTCACTGTTTTAAATACCATATATATATATATATATATATATATATATATATATATATATAACTATTTCTAAATAAAATAAATATATGAAAAGTATATGTGATTATAAATTTATTGTTTAGAATTAAAAATAATAAATAATAATTAAAAAATAATAATAAAATAATAAATACTAAAATAAATATTAATATAAAAGGACTACTCTCCTTTTAATCTAAAAGGACTTAGCTCCTTCTAAGACTTGCCTCAGCTTCATAAGGGAACCTATTCCCTATATGGCATGGTAAAGTCATATATATAAGACCTTCACTTTAGCCACAATTAAAGACCTTAATGACAGTAAGTAATTTGAATCCTATATAAAGACGGCTTATACGAAAAGTAATATAACACTGTATTTAAATGATTAAAATATAAAAAAATATAAACCACAATAACTAACAACCACTCAAATGAGTGGGACCTTTCCATATGGACATGCTTAAGAAAGTATATCTGGCAAATGGATTTTGAGGTGTCAACCTATTAGATCATAAGTTTCTCTATTAATAATTCAGTGAGAAAGACAAATTGGAAATTATGGATTGCTCAAGTCGGTGTGAGCGCGATAGAGTAGAGGACGCTCCTATTCATCAACTTTCAGAGACAACATCGGAGGAACAGGTCAGGCACTTGTGAAATGGTTTTGTTATTGCTATGGAATTTAACTGCGTATTATCATTGAGATGCCTTGATGATGGATGTTAAATATGGAATTTAATTTCAACGAAGCTTTCCCTCTTCGTTTCATAAAGTAATTTAAAATTATTCACATATTGCCTATACAGGTATTTTATAAATTGTTTGCGATTTCGTTGCTAAAGGATCTAATAAATTTATTTTTGTATGAGCTATGCTTGAAAATACATAATTAATCTGAAGGAAGATGTTTAATATCGTTTCCAAGCCTTGCGTAGGAGAAGTTTTAAGAAAGGAGTTCTATCCTTTAGAATTATTCGTATGTGTATTGTTTTGCTTTATGGATACTATATGTGTGTTAGATTTGAAGGTTTCTCTTTTATTCATGATTAAATCCTCTTGCCTTCATGAGGAAATGTAGTATGGTCTAGGTAGAGCAGCCATTGAATGTCCAATTGAAATATTTTTTCTTAAGAAAATGTTTGCCATAGGGTTATCTTGCATTCTGTTTTGTGTGGATGGTGCATGACTGTATGTCATATAGGCGTACTAGGACCTTGCTGATCCATTCACTAGTTTTACACAAGTCAACCTAAGTCCATGAGGTGGGCAGATATCTGGTGCTAGAGCTTGAGGCTGTGGCAAAGTGAGCGAATGTCCTTGGAAGACACTGTCTATGGAAAAACAAATGTTCTATCTACTGTCCGGCAGAGCTTAGCCATTTTGTCCAAGCCAGGGGATCTTGATATATAAGGTCATATTTAACCTGCAAGGGAGTTTTCCGCTGATCTAATATTCTATAAATAATTTTTAATTGAGTAATCTGGATATATATGATTCGTCATAGAACCAGTGGTTTTTATATCCGTGTACAATTCGTTATTTTTTTAATATCTCTCATAACAAATGGTTATCCAATAGATTTAAAACGAAGAGCCTTACTTTAAAAAAAATAGTTGTGTATCATAATAGTCATCGTTCTTTTCATTGTGGTACAGGTTTGGTTATCATGTGTAAGTTGTATGCTGTAGAGAAGTTGTCCAATGATATATATGGTAAATGAAATACTTTGTTCAATTGTTTAGCATATTTGTTGTGATTAATAGAATATATTGACCATTATACTAGTATAGAAAAGTTCCAAAGTATACAGCCAGGTTATAGCCATACAAAAATAATATACAACAAAGAAACAAAACTTACTATATGAGCTTTGCGGAGGAAATATTTTGGAAAGCTTTTTAAAACTTTTAGGGTGTGTGGACTAAACCTATGATAGTGATTTATGTTTTCGTTAAGCAATGTTTTTCTATGGTACTCAAAATATTTAGTTTTTTTTGGATAGTGGCAAATAGTTGTTGGACATATTGAGATTAACAAATAGCCAAGGAAGAATGACTGCTATTTTAAGCTTATATTGTAAATTTTTTCACAAGTGTTGTTTATGAGAAAATTTACTTTGTTATATCTAAGTGTAGATTAATCTTTGGCATAATTGGATGTTCTTTGGTTGTTAAAGTGATTTATACTTTAGTTTTATCTAAGCGTGGATTAATCTTGGGCTTAAGTAAATGCTTTTTATTGTTTATGTGATTTATACTTTATCTTTAGTATAGAATTAAAACTATAAAACATATAGTTGAGGAATGTTTTTTTTAGGAATCACAAATATATATATATATATATATATATATATGAGGATTATATATCTTTATACTTAAAAGTTTTAACAGTTTAATGAATATCGAAATGCATTTTTAAATTAAAAAAACATCTATCAGGAAAGAGACTATATTCACCCAACCACATTAGCCGCAGTGGCGACTATTGAGGGATTGTATTATTTGTTATCTAGCTATTATGGATAGAGGTCATGGCTATGAGAGTAAAGAGCAGCGGTAGGGGATTTTTCTCTAGGAAGGCAGTTGGTTAGTAAGTGCGGATGTTCATCAGTCCTCTCAGGTTGAGGAGTAGCCAACAGAGAACATGGCTAGGGAGCTAACCATGTTGTTGAAATATCCAGTAGTGGATGGTATGGGCAGCATCACTATCAACCCAAAAAGTATCTTGAAACACCTAGTCCACAATCTATGCAATGACGAACTCTAGTCAAACCCTAGTAGAGGGTCAATGGCTAAGCACTAGTATAATAAACGCTAGTTCCAAAAGATAGCAGGTCAGAGGACCAATATAAAAGAATTTGAGAATTCTTACACTTTGGACAAGGGATACAGTATCCATCCATTTGGGTGATATGGGACCCGAATGGACAACCCCACGCCAGATCCCTAGATGAATTCGAGCAAGGGATTAGGATCCTATAAGGTGAAATCTTGCAGGAAGTTGACCAGTCCCAGACTCTTAAGACACCAACTGCAGTGGTAACTAGTATTAGAGTGTGAAACATTTATGCCAAAAACTAACATATAAGTTGGGTAGAATGGCTTTGTTGTTAATCAAACAAGAAAACAAAATTGAGTGAATATTTTGGGTTGTGACATATTCATTATGTTTTGTATAGATTAAAAATCCGATTAACTGAAAGTGTGAGTGAGTTCAAATTATTCAATATTTTTTGTTGAAAAGGATATTTTTATTGTATTTTTATGTTCGCTTATAATCAATTTTAGCTTGGCCCTTTAATTATGACATTTAGTGATTTTGACAAGTTTAAGATTTCTTTAGTTGTGTCAAAGTTTAATTGATCAAAATTGGGTGTTTATAGTCACCTCTATTGGATAGAGTGAGGGAGGGCATCATGAGTGAGAAGGTGATAAATGAATAACAAATTATTTAGAAAGTGGGAAAGATAAAAATACACACTATTAGTTTATTGCATTCCATAAAGGAGGTTGGGATGCTTTATGATGCAGATGGGGTAATGGGATCCATCAAAGGACGACCTTCACAAGCAATACAAAAAACTAACATAGCATAAGATGATGGGATCTCTAGATCAATACAAGATGGAAGAGTCCTCTGATGACAACTCCTTGTGACAACAATGAAACAACTTCTTGTGATGACAATCTTATGAGACAATAACTTCTTATCTTATAAGACTACTACTTGTGATGACAATGAGACAACCTCTTGTGATAACAACCTTATGAGACAATAATTTCTTGTGATGACATTGAGATGATAATTGCCCTTCTTCTAGAATGGTTCACTCACTGCTCCCTCTCAAATAGTCTTTACTCAAATTGTTGCAAAATTTATCCACACCTGCAACTCTACACATACTAGTCCATGCAATCTATAAAATATAACTCAAGTAGCACAATACATTTATCATTTAAATGCAAGTAAAATATAATTTGAGGGGAATAGCATTGGTATTGTTTATATTTTAAATGACTATACATGTAGTATTTTGCATATATCCCCCTTTATTAGAGATGTTTGTACACTCTTTTATATCATTTTGTACATCGTTCCCTCTTCCCCTTCTCTTATCTTCGTATGCCCATCCACTTTTCCTCTTCCTATTCTTCTTTATTTATATACACAAGGTTGGAAGTTATAACCAGATTGGAAATTTATCAAAATGGCTCGTTCATAACTATCTTCATGTTGGATGCTCTCACATCATACTCGTTGGGTAAGAGGAAATGTTTCATGAGTGAAGCTCATGAACATTTATCGAAATTTATAACCTACATGTCATGCTTAGGAATCTCAGAAGAATTCATCCATGTTGTTGCATTAATTTCCTATTTCTTCCACTTGATAGATATTCATAGCATACTTTACCTTTCGTTCTTTTGATTACTTTAGAGTTTATCATTGCACCCAATTCTTTTTTTGCAACTACACTATCCAATATTTTATTGAAAAATCAGATGTGATATCTTCAATACTGCTTGGGTATTGGTCATTATAGGGATAGAAATTTAACACATTAAAAATTGGTGAGATGTCTACTCCTTGTGGGAGTTAAATTTCATATGCATTACTTGCAAATCTCTTAAAGACCATACAAGGTCCAATTTTCTTCTAATTGAGTTTGTTATATCTTTCAAGAATTGTTCTTTTTGCAAATGTGTCAAAACCAAATCTCCAATCTAAAATTCTTGTGTCCTTCACCTAAGATCAAAATGTTTATATTATATATCATTTTTTTCTAAATCAACATTCGCTTCTTGATGTAAATCTTGTATGCAATCAATAATCCTTTGCTACAGCACTAGGTTTCTAAAAATCAATAAATCAATTATACCCTACAACTCATATACTCCTCTTGTACGAATTCCATACACAATCTAGAATGGGATTTTAGTTTTACTTCTATTTATTGAATTATTATATGCAAACTCTACCTATGCTAGAATGGTATCCCATAAATTCGGCTTCTTTCCAACTAAGCACCTCAATAAAATTTTAAGGCTTTTGTTCACTACTTTAGTTTATCCATCCATTAATGGGTGAACTAAAACTCAATTTTCTACCCAAATTCTTCCATAAGGTCCTTCAAAAGTAACCTATAAACTTTACATATCTATCTGATACAATGCTATTAGGCAAAGCATGTAGTCTTACAACTTCTTGAAAGAACAAATCATTAATATGAGTAGCATCATTCATTTTCCTGCAAGGTATAATATGTGCCCTATTCAAAAATCTATCAACAAAAATAGAAATTGAATCATTTCCGTTTTGTGTTTGAGGTAATCCAAGGATAAAATCCATATCTATATCTTCCCATGGTCTCTTTGATATTGATAATGGTTGAAAAAATCCCATGTTCTGACTTCTCCCCTTTGCATGTTGATAAACTCAACAACACTACACAAATATTATTACATCCACATTTTTTCCTGACCAATAATAACTTGCACAAAGTTATTTTAAAGTTTTATCTATTCCAAAATATATAACTAGTACTCCACTATGTTTTTCTCTTATCAAGCTCTCCCTCATTGAGCTTCATGGTATGCATAATTGTTGTCCCTTGAATAATAATCCTTATTCGATAAAATAATCCAACTATGGTGTTCTATCTCATATAGTAGGGTCATTTCAAGTTTCCCAAGCTTCCTTTAAGACCAAATAATCAACATAAAGTTCTTCATGGCATCAGAACCTACAACTTCAATATTCATTGTATTCATCAACAAAATTCTTCTACTCAAGGCATCAACTACCCTATTTGATCTTCCACTTCTATGTTCCAAAAAAAATGATTAAATTTGAAGATACTCCATCCATTTCATGTCTTTGGTTCAACTTTCCTTTATTGTTTATGAACTACAAGGCATGGCAATTTTTGTGCACCATAGGTTCCTTCAGTAATAGATAATACCTATAATTCTTGAGTGCTTGCACGATGCCATAGAAATTTTTAACATAAACTAAATATTTCTTCTTAGCCTCATTTATTTTCTCACTAAAGTAAGTAATGGGTCTAGCCTCTTGGCTCAAAACTCCTCCAATGATAGTTTTGCTAGTGTCACAATCTACTTGGAAAACCTTATTAAATTATAAAAAGGCTAAAACCAGTTGCCCTGTGACTTTCTCTTTCAATATTTAAAAGTTATTTTCTATTACACTTGTCCATTTTTCATCATTTTTGTGATTGAAGCACAAATTCCAATAATTTTTTTGATGAATATTTTGTGAAAACTTGCCAAACCATGAATTTTTTTGACTTCAAACATACTCCTTGGTGACGACCACTCCATAATAGCATTCACCTTTATTGGATCCATTTGTAATTCATACTTGGATATTTCAAAACCTAAACATACCAATTCTTTTTTTATAAAACTAAATTTCTTCAAATTGATCAACAATTATTCCTTAACCTCATATGCATTAGGTTTTCTTTTATCATCTTGCTAAACACAAAAATATCATCCAAGTAAACCACCACAAACTTACTAAGAAAAGGCTTCAAGATCTGATTCATCAGCATCATAAAAATACTAAGTACATTTGTCAACCCAAATGACATAACTAGCCATTCTCATACAATCCCTCTTTGATCTTAAACCCAGTTTTACACTCATCTTCTCTGATTCAAATTTTATGGTAACTAATATTTAAATCAATATTTATGAATTACTCTACTTCACTTAAATAGTCCATCAAGTCATCCATACAAGGTAATGGAAATCTATATTTTTTATAAATTTATTGATTGCTTGGGAGTTTGTGCACATATGTTATTCTCCTCCTTTCTTATGTTCTAGTATAAATGGTACTACACATGGGATCAAGTTTTTCCTAATCAACTCCTTGTCCAAAAGCTCTAAGAATTATCTATTCATCTCTTCATTCTCCATGGGTGCCATCCTATAATCTACCTTGTTTAGGAAACTTGCTCCAAGTATGAAGTCTATCTGATGACTAATGCTTCTCATAGGTGGTAACCCATTAGGTAATTATTTTGAAAGAATCTTAGCATATTATTACAAAACATTTTTCACTTCATATGGTATGCCAACCATATTATTTGCCATTACATATTTTTTGGGCTTAGAAATGAAAGCAAAACATGTTTTCTCCTTCATCTCCTTCAAAAATTACTTTCTAGAGATCAGATTAGAATTGTTGCACACTTATTTTCCTTTGTCCTTCAATGGACACCCATTTTATAACCAAGATAATTTGTAAGGATTTGGATGCTCCGTATGTCACAACTTGCCCCTGTAGAATCCTTTATGAGGAGAAAATATGATTGGAATTATCAGTTTAATGTCTAACATTGTTAGTACCATGAATATGCAAGGATATGATGTGACATCGGTTATGTTTTTATGTCTATGATGTTGCTAAGTCTTTATGGTTTTGCAAGGCTAACCATGCTTGCAGGTGAATAATATCAAACTATCAATTTGATAATAGCATTGATGTTGCTTTTAAATAGATCAAAAAGGAGTTGAATAATAGCATTGCTTATAATGGTTTTTAATTAAATTGATTAACCATTTCAATAGCAGACTAACAATTTAATATTGATGATGCATTTAAATGGTTTAGCAAAGAAGTTTGAAATTGACATTATTTATGTATATAATGGTTGAATTAAAATGACTAACCATTGCATCATTAAGCTCATGATTTAATATTTGTCTTAAATCAATTTGCTAAGAAATAGCTTAATATTGTTTAAATGCATAAAATGGTTATGATTGAAGTGATTAACCATTATGATATTAAACTAGCAATTTAATATTTATTTTAATATTACTTTTAATTTAATTAAGCAAAATGGAATTGATTAATAATTATTTTATGCAAATGATGGTTTCATTTAATGTGGTAGGATCATGAGATATTTAATATATTTTATATATGTGTGAACCTCCCTTGAATTTCTAAAAGAATCAAACATTATGCATAAATTAACACATTAACAAGTAGCTATTTTGGAAAGGAGAATTAATGGTCCCATGTCAGTTGGGATTGAGCAAGGAGGTTGCATTAATGAGAGCCTGCCCTTACCAACTTAGAAAAGAGTGAGATCAAGTAAATTGGATGTTTTTTTGGGAAAAAGTGCATATGCTCTTGATGGAGGAGATGGCATGAAGGATAGAGACCATCATGCTGGGAGGAGGACACTAGGAAAGGAGAAAGGAGGATAGAGGAAATGGAGGAAAACATTAGGTTGGTTTTATTGTGGATCCCTTATTTACTTTCAAATTGGATAACTCCTTCATGTATTCTTAGAATAAAAAGAATATATGCTTCTAAAAAACAATGGATTCAAGTTGATTTCACAGAATCCTTCCTATTCTTCCAGCCTAAAAATTGACCCTCGTATCTCCATTGAAATAAGACCTTGGATTATTTAACTTTGGTATTAAAGGGAAAACCATTTTACCTGTATCCTTTTATCGTGGGTGTGTTTTTGAGTGCTTTGTGTTAGAATCGAGTCTTGTAGGAAACTCAATTTCACCTTATGTGGAGTTTAAGCCTTGAATAGAAGTAAGCAATAGTATAGTTTGATTTAGAGCCCATGTAGGGAGTAATAAAGTCTTGATTTTGATTGAGGTCTTGTGTAGAATAATCAAACTTGAACTCCATTTTAGTACACGATGCTTTGATCGATATGTAACTAACTATAGCATTCGATTTTTAATTGGCTTGGTCAAACACATATGTAAAAACTTTCTTTCGATTCTTAGTTACCCTCATGAACTATCCACGATTTAGTGTAAACTGATCCTAGCTTAGATATTGACTTGTGATCTTAGCTTAGTTCCCCTGAGTGGATGCTCTAAATGTGGTCGATTGTGTGTTTCACTGCAGCTCCCCCAATATTCTAGTTTCGTTGGTTCCTCCTCTGTGAAACAAAGGGCAAAATCACTTTGGAGAATATGTTAGTGCTTGGGGTAATATTCAAACCTTATGTCCTTGATCTCAATTAAAATTTCTATGGTAGAGTGATTGGAGGTCATATCACGTTAATCGAGGAAGGATTTTTTTTAATTAACATAAAACATTAGAAAGAAAAAACTTGCCTGCTTGGGAGTACCACATGGTTTCATGTTAACCGTGAGATTATTCCATTGGCTAGCTTGTACGGGATAATATTATGTTTCTATTTATTTAATTTAGTCCCACATAGGATGTAGGGAAGAAAGAGTAGGTTTAAAATACTCCAACACCCATATAACATAATAGCCAAGTGCACTAGGCACTTGACTATCTAGGGGTAGTGTCACAACCTAGGTCTACTCACTTGGTTGTCAAATACATAGATTCAAAATTTTATTAAATGCATACATAAATATCACACATTCACGTAGTTATTCCCAACTTTGTATTAGTACTTTGGCATAGAGGATCACACTTCAAGTATTTTCACCACTATAGTTGGTGACTTAAGTGCTTGGGACCGACCAACTTCCCGCAATAGGTTACCATTATTATTAGATCCTTACCCCTTTCTTGGGTTTCTCTCGATATTGGCATGGGGTTGCCCTTCCAGGGCCCATAACACCTAGAAGGGTGGACACACTACTTCCCCTGCTCCAAAACTTGTTGGACGTGGATTCACAATCCTAATTCTTGTCCTAGTGTAAATTCAACATTTCATGTTTTGGAACTAGCGTAACTATGCTAGTGCCTATTTATTGACCCTCTTCTAAGGTTTAACCAAGGTCTACCATCACATGGATTTTGGACTAGATATCTCAGACCTAGCTTTGATTGACAATAATGCTTTTTCATACCATCTACCACTGGACTTTCCAACCCCATGGTATAGCTCTCTGGTTATGCGTCCAGTTGGAAATTCCACAATGGGAGTAGGTTCATGAATATCCTAACATACTACTCGTATGTTATCCCATAACACCACTCTTTACTCTCAATATCTTAAGATCCCCATCTTCTATTAGCTCGAGAACAGATAACACTGAATATCGGTAGTTGCCACCGTAGCTATCGGAGTTGGGTATATAACATCCTACTTGATGTTATCATATACCATGGTTTATTTGTTTTCATAAATTATTTTCATATTCCCTTCTCAAAAAATTGTGTTTTGATTTGGTTTTAATTTCAACTTTTCAGAACACTTACTATCATGTCATCCAATGATAAAGATGATTGAATCAAAATGATTAACATGCTTAACATGTTACAATATTTCTATTAAGCCGACAAGGAAATAGTAAGGCAACTACTCATTTCTATTATTATCAAAGTAATATACTATCCACAAACTACTTTTCAATAAGACTTAAGCTCCATAATTCATATCCTGAAATACATATAAAAAAATCTACTTATAGGCTATTATCCACCGTTGAAACTTAAAAAGCATAGAACATTGATTTTTTAATTCTTCTATTTAAAAGTATTCCCTACTGCTTAAAAAGACACATGCTCTTATAAACATTGACCAAAGACAAAATACCTCATTTAAAGTGCAAATAAATGACCCTATTTAAGGTGAAGATTCACGACCCTACTAGAGACACAAAAATATATATATATATATATATATATATATATATATATATATATATATATATATATATATATATATATAAAGTTCTTTTATACTCTAATACATAGCAAAACAATAAGCATATTTATTAAAACAAGCTTAATAACTAAGTTTATGTTGTATACATTTCAAGTAGATAACCTATATTATTTGTTTTGTTATATTTCCATTTATCAAGGAATGAAAGAGCTTAAACATGTTATTAGACTCATGTTATAATTTGTTTTAAACCAAAATGATATATACGAAGGCATACCATGTATATATAAATAAAAAGAAAACATAACACATCTAATGTTTATGTGGTATTTTTAGGATTTATTTCTTTTATTTTCCCATCATGGGCTCACGGTCATGCTCAAACCTGCGCTCGTCTAAAACCCATATGCCCTTTGTGGATATTGTAAATCATAGATGGTTCTTTCATTTGGACAACAAACATTTTAGACACTATACTACTTCGGTTGGAAAAAATAAAATGTTTATATGAAGATTAAAGACCTGGGAAGATAAAGTGTTGGGCTCTCTATAATTATTTATTTTCAAATCACCTTAGTAAGCGCCTAAAATTCTAAGACTCTCAGCTATATTTTGGAAGTGGGATAAACTTCAATGAAACCTTTATCAAATAAATTAATGGGTGAGGATAATATCAGTACTTGTAGCCCAAGGCTCGACATCCTAGTACTTGTTTAAATCTATGGATGTACTATGTTTTCGAGGTTCAAAAATAACATCATGGTTTTCAATTTAAATCCTTTTACAACCTAAAATATGCAACAAAGAAGAGATGTACAACTATACACAAAATTTACATTTCAAATTTTGTAATATATATATATATATATATATATATATATATATATATATATATATATCCAACATTAAGAATACAAATACATATATGTAAAATAAAATAAAAAGTAAATGAAATATAATCTGGCTAAGTAAAAATTAAATTCAACATGAAAATAATATCAATTTACTTCCATACAGTTAGCCATGTTCTAGAAATTGTTTTGCCACTGATCTCTTTTTTATTTCCTCAAAAAACAAAAACTGGTAAAAGTTAATTGGTACAAAAGACGTTTGCTATGCTAAAGCGAGGCATTGTCGGTATTCTAGCATAATGACATCAAAAATAGGATATACATACAGTATTGCAAAAACCAGAGATACTCCCTTCTCTATATTAAAGCTAATTAATATACATTTTTCTTTTACATCAAATAAGAAAACAAACCCACCCAAATAATTTTGTTTCTTGCCATACTAACTTCATTAGCCAACATAACCAGTTGTTTCAAGTCCTACTCAAATCAGAGGCCACCATGGTAACTACAACATTTTGCATGGAAAAAAGTGGACGAAGAATATACATAATAATGTTATCCTACATTCTAACAAAAGAAATATCTTATTTTTCATGTCATAAGCCAGGAAACACTTTAGCATCCGTAAATAAACACTTCTGTGAAGGCAACGCATATTACTGGTTATATATCATTCTGTTACGTCTTCTATAGCCAGAGACATTGGAGAAGTCATTTTTTAAAGTAAAAGGGTTAGCATGGCTCTAATGAAATGCATTATATGTGAATAAAACACACATAACTAGAGGGAAAACACAAATACAACATTCACAGATTCTTCTCATACCGTTCATGTTTAATACATTTTACTCAGTAATCAAATTTTAGAGTCTTCTACCCAAAATTTATATCATTTTATCGTCTTATGAGAGTTTCAAATACCATCCAAACAAGCAATACTTTATAACATATCTATAACTTAGCATCAATCAAACTTCCAGACAGTATTTTAGTAAACAAGTGAACCTTTAAAATTGCTGAGAAATCTCCACAATAATTCCAACCGTATCTTCTTCGCACTGCTTACATACGTATCCAACCATAAACACCACACACCATAACTCACACGTCTTCCTTTTTAAAGGATTTTGAGTGTATTGTGAGAAGACACATAGGTTTTCCTATTATGGAAAGATGTCAATCATCCATCGGTTGGTATGTATTCAATTGAAATAAGTGGAGACTTCCACTTACGTTATTAAAGATTTATGATATATTGTTTTATTATTTTGGTTTATTTATTATTTTTTAGTATTGTTCTATTTAATTCTAATATATATTTTAAATAAAATTAAAAAAAATAATATCAATACATACATATTATATATAAGTAAATATTCAACAAAAAATGCATATCATGCAAGCAAGCATAATGCAATTTCAATAAATATGTCCTATATGATAATTTTAGTGAGCTTCCATGTACCCACGAGCCACGGTGCCATAGGCAAGATATCATATCCCACCTTACCTGATGCCTTCACCACTGTCTTCGCCAGGGATGGGTATTTTGCCTTGACTGGTTCCTCTACTATGGAGTGGTAACCTGCACCTGCAACCAAAATCACTTGCAGTAGTATCAATTCTTCCAAATAAAATATTAACAAGAAGTGAGGATGTTACATTCTTCCACTCCAGGAATCAACACAGTCCATGTGTTACCAGTAATACAAATGTAAGTTTTTCACAACAACTATTCATATATATAGATGTATATAGAAAAATTATGTAATAGTCATATTTATCATATCACATCTCAATATTCCAAACATATATAAAAAATACAAGTACAATAATATTCAAATTGTCTATAGGTTATCAATTTTTTTTAAACAGGTAAGAAAATTTCTTTTCCATATCAACAATATTTTCTCAAGTGGTATTATTTCTGAATAGTGGTTCCACTAGACCCTACATTGCCCCACTATCCTCCTTCTTAGTTGTTTTGTTCTATATCCCAATTTTTAACCGGTTGAACCTCATTGAGCTATGGGTCCAATGTCTACAAATGTGACACATCCAGAACATGAAATGGGTCAGCTACATACTTGAAAAGGAGGGACACATGGAAAACACTGTGGATTTTAGACAAATTTCGCACCAAGGTGAGCAATAGGACTTATTTTGGCAATAATGTCAAAAGTACCAATAAGTCTGGGGCTAAATTTGGTAGTTTTGATGGGATTTTTGGTTAGTTTGTCTATGAGGAGACATTATCATCAATGTTATATTCTCAAAGGATTTTTTTAAGATTCACATAACTCTTATAAATATTTTCAGCTTCACGAAGTCGCTAGTGGGTTTCCTTTAATTGGACCTCCTTATCAAGACCGATCACTTATCGATCGTTAAAATTATACCACTGTAATGGTGTCTTGCCCATTTAGGCTTTTTATGCCCCACAAGGTAAAGGTTTACAACATAAAAACTTTGCATTTGACTAACCCTCTCAAGGTTTTCTAAAAAGAGTAAATATCGGTTAAATGTATTGGTTAGTTCAGATCCTTACTCGATCTATCCACCAATTTTTTAACATCTTATTGGAACCTCTATGTCCATGCATCAGGGTCAAGCTATAATCAAAGCAGGTATTAAAACCTGTAAAGGAGCAATTTGAATCCCAATAGGCATTAATTGGCATGGTAGGTTTATCTAGACCCTAACTCGGTCTGTCACCCATTTTGTCACAATCCTAAGCTTTCGACATGTCCCTCAAATATTAGTTAATATAAAATTACTAGTTACACTATGATTTTTTTTGTATACCCAAAAATGGAGTAGCTTGGCTTAAAAAGTTAGGTTTACCTGTAGTAGCATAAATTTTGTGTGGGGCTTCTTCAGTGGAATTCCTTCAATCAACTCTATTTGGGCATTGTCTTGCAAAGTGGTCTAAAGCTCCACATGCATAACATGTGTTTGGTCCCATATTATTTTGTTTATCTACTTCCTTACTATTTCCACCCTATTCTTGATTGTTGTTCTTCTTTTCCTAGTAGTTTCTCCAATCTGGCTGCCCTCTGTTGCCTTGGAATTTATCCTTGTTCTTGTTATCATTTTTGTATCATCCACCATCTCTATACTTCTTATGCTGATCCCTGCTCCTATTTTGCTCAGGGTATCTCCTTTTATTGGAATTTTCTCTTTCAACTTGCTGATAATATAGCTTTACATCTTTCTATTTTACTTCCTCATATCGAGCAGCGTCATAAGAAACTGTTAATATTTTAGGTACTTTTTTGCCAACTGGTTGACTGTAGTTTGGATGTAGCCCCATTACAAATGTATGAACTTTAAAATTTTCTTGTCCGTCATATTCCAGGGCATACTTCAGAAGCTACACAAACCTCTGGTAGTAATCTATTATAGTTATATTACCCTAACGTAAGTTAGTGAATTCCTCATGATTTTTAATGTAAAATTGAGGTGTAAGAAAGCGATCCTTGAATTCCCTTTCAAATTCTTCCCATGGAATATCTATGGCTTCCTTCTGAGTGATTTTATTATATGTGGTCCACCAATCTCTTGTAGGACCCTCCAAATGTGCCACTGCCCAAGTTGTTTTGGACTCTGAGCAAAGAGGCTAAATTGCAAAATATCCTTCAACTTCACTTAGCCAATTGATGGTTGTTTTGCCATCTCCTCTACCATCAAATTTGGAGATATCCAATTTCTTAATTTATTTTCTTAGTTCTTCTCCAACTTTCCTTCTTGAGGAACCTTCTGGAAATTCACTTACATTTTTGGTTTCCTTTCTCTTGGCCAAACTCTCAATGACTTTATGTTGCTAGGTGATTATTTCCTACTGTTGGGATATTTGCGCCCTCTGTTGATCCATGTGCTCAACCATATAAGCCTTATGGATCTCCATTTGTTCACATTGTTGATTCAGTTGCTCTTACATCAGTTGAATCATTCGAGCCATATTCTTATCATTCTACGTAGCTCTTGCAGTTATAGGCTCTTTCTCTTTCCCGACCACTCACCATGGTACATCAGCAACTTGCACCATTTCAGAATCTATTACGAGTCATATTAGTCCCTTTCTTGGGACTTATAAAATTTCCTCATGTAGGTTAACACTTGCTCTTTTCGAGGTCCCCACCATTCTTGACGACAAAAGAGTTATGTTAAAACAATAATTCATGCTTAATAGCCTAGGGTTTTGCAACCTAGAATCTGATACCAATTGTCACAACCTAGGTCTACTCACCTAGTTGTCAAATACATAGATTCAAAATTTTGCTAAATGTATACATAAATGTCGCACATTCACATAGTTATTCCCAAATTTTTAGTAGTACTTTGGCATAGAGTATCACACTTCAAGTATTTTCACTATTGCAGTTGGTGACTTAAGTGCTCGAGACCAACCAACTTCCCATGATAGGTTGTCATTATTATTAAATCCTTAACTCTTTCTCGGGTTTCTATTGATATTGGCATGGGGTTGTCCTTCCAGGGTGCATAACACCTGGAAGGGTGGATGCACTAATTTCCCTACTCTAAAACTTGTTGGATGTGGATTCACAATCCTAATCCTTGTCCTAGTGTAAATTCAATGTTTCATGTTTTGGAACTAGCGTAACTATGCTAGTGCCTGGTTATTGACCCTCTTCTAAGGTTTAACCAGGGTCTGCCATCACATGGATTTTGTACCAAATATCTCAGACCTAGCTCTGATTGACAGTAATGTTACCCATACCATCTACCGTTGGACTTTCCAACCCCATGGTCTAGCTCTTTAGTCATGCGTCTAGTTGGTAATTCCACAATTGAAGTAGGTTCGTGAATATCCTCACGTACTAGTTGTATGTTATCCTAGAGAAAAATTCTATACCTCCGCTCTTTACTCTAAATAGCTTAATACCCTCATCTTATATTAGCTAAAGAACAAATAACATCGAATCTCGATAGTCGCTACCATGACTATCAGAGTTGGTTAGATAACATCCTACTCGATGTCATCGTATACCATGGTTCATTTGTTTACATCAATTATTTTCATATTCCTTTCTTGGAAAATTGTGTTTTGATTTAGTTTTAGTTTCAACTATTCAAATGACTTACTATCATGTCATCCCATGATAAATATGATTGAATCAAAGTGATTAACATGCTTAACATATTACAACATTTCTATTAAGCCGACAAGGAACTAGTAAGGCAACTACTCATTTATATTATTATCAAAGTAATATACTATCCATAGACTAATTTTCAAGAAGCCTTAAGATCCATAATTCATATCCTGAAATACATCTAAATAAATCTACTAATAGGCTATTATCCACCGTTGAAACTTAAAAAGCATAGAACATTGAAAATTTAATCCTTCTATTTAAAAGTATTCCATACTGTTTAAAAATACACATGCTCTTATAAATATTGATCAAATACAAAATACCTTGTTTAAAGTGCAGATAAACGACCCTATTTAAGGTGAAGATTTACGACCCTACTATAGACACTATATATATATATATATATATATATAGCTCTTTTATACTCTAATACATAGCAAAACAATGAGCATATTTATTAAAATAAGCTTAATAACTAAGTTTAAGATAACCTATATTATTTGTTCTGTTATACTTCCATTTATCAAGGAACGAAAGAGCTTAAACACATTATTAGACTTATGTTATAATTTTTTTATTTTTATTTTAAACCAACCTGATATATACGAAAGCATAACATGTATATATATAAATAAAAAGAAAATATAACACATCTACTGTTTATGTGGTATTTTTAGGATTTATCTCTTTGGTTTTCCCATCATGGGCTCATGGTCATGCTCAGACCTGCACTCGTCAAAAACTCATATGCCCTTTGTGGATACTGTAAATCATAGATGGTTATTTCATTTGGACGACAAACATTTTAGACACTATACTACTTCGGTTGGAAAAAGTAAAATGTATATATGAAGATTAAAGACCTGGGAAAATAAAGTGTTGGGCTATCTATAATTATTTATTTTCAAATCACCTTAGTAAGTGCCTAAAATTATAAGACTCTCAACTACATTCTGGAAATGGTATAAACTTCAATGAAACCTTTATCAAATAAATTAATGGGTGAGAATGATATCAGTCCCTGCAGCCCAAGGCTCGACATCCTAGTACTTGTTTAAAGATGTCGACGTACTACATTTTTGAGGTTCAAAAATAATATCATGACTGTCAATTTAAATCATTTTACAGCCTGCAATGTTCAACAAAGAAGAGATGTACAGCTATACACAAAATTTACATTCCAAATTATGTAATATATATATATATATATATATCCAATATTAATAATACAAATACATAAACGTACAAGAAATTAAAAAGTAAATGAAATATAATCTGGCCAAGTAACAATTAAATTCAACACGAAAATAATATCAATTTACTTCCATACGCTTAGCCATGTTCTAAAAATTGTTTTTTTGCTGATCTCTTTCTTATTTCCTCAAAAATAGCAGTTGGTAAAAATTAATTGGTACAAAAGACGTTTGCTACGCTAAAGTGGGTTATTATCAGTATTCTAGTGTAATGACCTCAAACATGGGATATACATATAGTATTGTAAAAACCATAGATACTCCCTTCTCTATATTAAAGCTGATTAATATATATATATATTTTTACATCAAATAAGAAAACAAACCCACCCAAATCATTCAGTTTGTTGCCATACTAACTTCATTAGCCAACATAACCAATCATTTTAAGTCCTACTCAAATCAGAGGCCATCATGGTAACTACAACATTTTGCATGGCAAAAATCCGACAAAGAATATACATAATAATGCTATCCTAAATTTTAACAAAAGACATCTCTTATTTTCATGTCATAAGCTAGGAAACACTTTAGCATCTATAAACAAACACTTCTACGAATGCAACACATATTACTGGTTATCTATCATTCTACCGCATCTTCCATAGCCAGAGATAGTGGAGAAGTCATTTTTTAAAGTAAAAGGGTCAGTGTGGCTCTAATGAAATACATTATATGTGAATACAACACACATACCAGAGGAAAACACAAATACAACATTCACATTCTTCTCATACCATTCATGTTTAATAAATTTTACCCAGTAATCAAATTTTAGAGTATTCTACATAAAATTTATATCATTTTATCATCTTATGAGAGTTTCAGATACCATCCAAACAAGAAATACTTTATAACATATCTATAACTTAGCATCAACCGAAATCACAGATAGTATTTCATTAAACAATTCAATCTTTAAAACTATTAAGAAATCTCCATAATAATTCCAGCCATATCTTCTTTGCACCGCTTCATACGCATCCAATCGTAAACACCACACACCATCACTCACAGGTTTTCCTTTTTAAAGTATTTTGAGTGGATTTTGAGAAGACACATAGGTTTTACTATTATGGATAGATGTCATTTTCATCATCCACCGGTTGGTATGTATTCAATTCAAATAAGTGGAGACTTCTACTTACGTGATTAAAGATTTATGTTATTTATTATTTATGATATATTTTTTATTATTTTAGTTTATTTATTATTTTATTTTTTAATATTGTTTTATTTAATTATAATATATATATTAAAAAAATTAAACAAACTAATATCAATACATACATATTATATATAAGTAAATATTCAAAAAACAAAATGCATATCATGCAAGCAGGTATAATGCAATTTCAAGCAACATGTCCTATATGATAATTTTAGTGGGCTTCCATGTCCCCACGAGCCATGGTGCCATAGGCATGACATCATATCCCACCTTACCTTACGCCTTCACCACTGTCTCTAGCAGGGGTGGGTATTTTGCCTTGACTGGTTCCTCTACTATGGAGTGGTAACCTGCATCTACAACCAAAATTACTTGTAGTTGTATCAATTCTTCCAAATAAAATATTAACAAGCAGTGGGGATGTTACATGTAGATCTATGTGAAGCCACCTTAGAAGCACTAGTTGGCAGTAATGGTGGCTCTTGCGTGGGACCACCCATCTTTGGTGAAGCCATCGGATGGTGGACCATCTGTTGGTCCTAAGTGCACCGACACCATTGGTCTTTAGAACCATTGACTATGTGATTTAACCTTGTGATGATTGATGACTATGGTTTGATCAAAACCGTGCTTGGTATGGTTTGATGCTACTGGTGCTTGGTTGTTATCCCCTTGTTGGTTGGAAGCATAAAACCCTTTTTAAAACTAATTAAATATGGATTTGGATTTAAGTGAATAAATACTCCTGCTTGGTTGCTATACCCTGGTTGATTAATTAGAGGATTTAATCGAAAGAGATATTCTTTGATTTAAATATGGACCTCATGGCTTATCCAAAGTAATAAATTAAAAGATATGACTTTATGTCATATGGATGTCCCACCCCCTTTGATTGAAAGGAAGGTTTATTATTACTTGTTTAAAAGAGGGTGGAAAAAATATTATTGGTTAATGTATTTCATTTGGAATAAAAATGGGATACAATATGTCATATGGGTTATTTGAAAGGAGAAATATATTAGAAATAAATATATTTCATTTGGTTTTAATGATAGAGAAATATATTAGAGATGAATATATTTCATTTGGATTTAATGATAGAGAATTATGTCAGTAATTGATATATCTCACTTGAAAAGTAAGAATGTAGAAATGTGATTGATGGATAATTTATTTCATGAGATATAAATATTCATTAGTGGATAATGTGCTTCATTTGATTACTTAAGTTGAAATATGTTTTGGATAATATGTTTCTTGAGTTAGAAATATACATTAATGGATAATGTATCTTATTTGATTAAATGAGCTAAAATATGTAAGTGGGTAATATATTTCATGAGTTAGAATTATACATTAGTGGATAATGTATTTCATTTGATTTAATGAGATGAAATATGTTAGTGGATAATGTATTTCATTTGTTAAGATGAATTATGTTAGTGGATAACATATTTCATGAGATAGAATTATACATTAGTGGATAATGTATTTCATTTGATTTAATGAGTTGAAATATGTTAGTGGATAATATATTTCATAAGCTAGAAATATACATTAGGAGATAATGTATTTTATTTGATTTAATGAGTTGAAATATGTTAGTGGATAATATATTTCATGAGATAGAAATTTACATTAGTGGATAATGTATTTTATTGAGATAAGTTAGAATATGTTAGTGGATAACATATTTCATGAGTTTGACATACATTAGTGGATAATGTATTTCATTTAATTTGATGAATTGAAATATATTAGTGGATAATATATTTCATAGGTTAGAAAATACATTAGTGGATAATGTATTTCATTTGATTTGATAAGTTGAAATATGTTAATGGATAATATATTTCATAAGTTATAAATGTACATTAGTGGATAATGTACTTCATTTGATTTGATGAGTTGAAATATATTAGTGGATAATATATTTTATAGGTTAGGTTAACACCCGTGATATTTTTATTTGCCTTCCCAGATCAATATCCTTGAGTTTCGATAAAAAGAGGTGGTAGGAATTGGGAGGGAGAGATGTCGCAGAGCGGGAAGGTCGCGTCGGGAGGGCACGGGAGCGGGAGTACCAGCGTATTGAACCAGGGGCTTAGCAAAGCGGAGGGCCACAACAAGGCGGAGGGAGGCCAGTCAGAGGCCGGAGGCTCTACGGAGTCAACCGAAGATGATGTCAGCCGCGGGAAGGATCCGCCTGACAAGCGGTGGGTTGGTCAACAGAAATCGTATGCTCAGGCAGCGGCTTCTAAAACCCCCAGTGGTTTATTCACTAAGGACCTATTTTCGTCCGGGGATGAGTTGGACATCCCGGAGGAAATCCTCTCAAGTTTCATGGATTTCAAAAAGTTTACCCTAATCGGTAAGTTTATTGGGGGCCGTCCCGATATGGAGACCATTCGCAGGTGGGCGGCAGGAAAGTGGCAGACATCGGGTCACATGGAGTTGGCTGCCCTATCCCGAGGTTTTTTCGCAATTAGACTGAACAATGCAGAGGACTATTGTAGAATTCTGGCCGGGGGTCCTTGGTTTTTGGGACGCAGGAGTCTCTTTCTCAGGAAGTGGGGGATGGATTTCAACCCCGAAACTCAGAATATTAACATTGCCCCAATTTGGGTTAGGCTCCCGAACCTCCCCCTTTTTTGCTGGCATGAAAATGTTATCAGAGGCATTGCTCGCTCCATTGGGGAGTTAGTCACCATTGACCCTCCCACCCGAGCTCGAACCAGATTTGTCCAAGCTCGCTTCTATGTTTTGGCGGATTTGGAGGCGAACCTTTCGTCCTCCATCACTCTGCGGTCTGGAGGGTCCTTTCTTCACAAGCAAGTCATTAACTACGAGAATAGGCCTGCCTACTGCCCTCAGTGTAGTTCTCAGGGGCATCTTCAGTCTAATTGTCCTCTTCAAAAGTCGGGGAAGAAGAGGGGGGATTCCTGCAACCCCCTGGAACATGGTGAAGGGCAACTGAAACACCCTGTTGCGATAGAGCCTGTGTCGTCAGATCCTTCTGGGGAACTCCCCGAATCTTCCATCCCTGATGAGGGATTCATCCTCCATTCAGGCGCCACTCAGTGCGGTGCAAGCTCCCAACCAGAACATCAAGCGAAAAAGGAACAATCCCCCTCCCGTACTCCAGCTCAGGCTGATTCACCAAAAATCCATAACCAGAACCCTCCCGAGGCCCAAAACCTGTTTGAAGATTACTTGCTGGGAAAGAGGGGCGAACAACCTGGCAATATTAGTCCTCGAAACACCAGGAGCCGAAAGCAAGGGGTGGATTTTGGTTGTGAAAGGAAGCAGGGGCGTCCTCCTAACAAAGAAAGGAGGGACAAGGAGACGGCAGCAGATGTTGCAAATGGCACTCAGCGACTGCTTTTTCAAGAAGATTCCGACTCCCTGGTGGGTGATTCGCTTGTCCCAAAACCTCCCATCCAGCAGGGAAAGGGAGGTAAGAAGTATCTTAAAGTGTCCAGATGAAGGTCCTCTCATGGAATGTGAGAGGCCTTAACGGAGTGGCCAAACGCAGGGTGGTGGCCGATCTCCGGAAGAAGTCTAACCCCTCCATCCTTATTTTGCAAGAGACTAAGTCTGATGCTATTGCTTCTGCCAAGGCTGCTAAGGCCATTTGGGCCAAGGGCAAATTCCTTTTCAGTCCTGCAATTGGTTTCGCAGGCGGCCTCATGGTACTGTGGGATCCTGACAGTGTCGAGGGCAGCCTTTTATCAGTTTCCAGCAGGATTATCAACGTTTTGTTTCATTCCAAAGTTGATAATTCCTCGTGGATTTTGACCAATGTTTACGCCTCGAACTCTGCTTCGGAGAGAGCAGAGATGTGGAAAGCTATTTCTCTGATGAGGGATAATTTTAGCGACTTTTCATGGGTTGTAGGAGGGGATTTCAACTGCCCTCTTCATCCTTCAAAAAATAAGGGAGGCGCTGAACTTCCCAGTCGTAGCTTGGAGGACTTCAGAGACTTCGTATCTTCCAATAACCTGCTTGACATTGAACTCAAGGGGGCGTCCTTCACTTGGAGCAACAGGAGGATTGGGAGCAATCTTATCCAGGTCAAGCTTGACCGGTTCTTCATTTCCCATGAAGCTATTCCCTTCCTCGGTGCTGCAACTCTCTCAGCTTTGCCAAGGATCGGGTCTGACCATAATCCCATTCTCCTAGAGGTCACTGACGGGCCTGGTTTTAAGACCCCCTTCAGATTCGAGTCCATGTGGATTTCCCACAAGGATTTTAGAGAGGTGGTGTCGGCTTGGTGGCAGGTGAAGGTGGCAGGTTCAGCATCCAAAAGACTGGCCCTAAAACTCAAGCTGATTAAAAAGAATTTGAAGTTGTGGAACAAGGAGGTTTTCGGCAACATTTTTGAGTCTAAAAAGTCCATTTCAGAAAACTTGAAGATTATGGAGGAGAAGATGGAGGTCGAAGGGTATTCTGAAGCCCTCAGAGAGGAGGAACGGAGCCTCCTGGTGGACTACCATTCCATTCTTGCTAGGGAGGAAACGTTTTGGCGTCAGAAGTCCAGAGATCTCTGGTTGAAGCATGGAGACTCTAATTCAAAGTTTTTTCACGCGTCTACCATGAGGCACAGGGGGGCCAATAAGATCAGGGAGGTGGTATGCAAGGATGGTCATACGACCAGGGAGATTGAGGAAATTCGTAGTGAAGCTGTCGAGTTCTTCCAGGATCTGCTGGGTGTTCCTCCTGACAACGATCTCCAAGTCCAGAAATCCCTGCTTGCTAACTTCCCCACCAAAGTTCCCCATGAGGTGAGTATTAAGCTCCTGGAACCGTTTTCCCATTTCGAGATTAAGGAAGCTCTCTTCTCCATGCAACCAGATAAGGCCCCCGGGCCCGATGGTTTTCCCCCTCGATTTTTCCAAGTTATGTGGGATGTTGTAGGGTCTGATGTTTGTGAAGCAATTCTAGAAATCCAAGCCTCTAGATCCATCCATTCGAAGCTCAACTCTACCTTTCTAGCTCTCATTCCCAAGACGCCTGCCTGCAAAAGCTTCTCTGACTATCGGCCCATCAGCCTGTGCAATGTTTTCTACAAAATTCTTACCAAGACTATTGCCAATCGTCTGAGGTCCCTCCTCCCTTCCTTGGTTGGTCCTGCTCAGGGAAGCACCGTTAAGGGCAGAAACATCCTTGACGGTGTCATCACAATCCATGAGACCCTCCATTCTGCCCACTGTTCCAAAAATGTTGCGCTTTTCCTTAAGCTTGACATGAATAAAGCTTTTGACAGAGTCGACAGGAGGTTTCTCTGTGTTGTCCTCTGCAAGTTTGGCTTTCACCCTCATTGGATTGACCTAGTGAGCAGCTGCATTTCCACTCCTTCCTTTTCGGTTCTGATCAACGGGTCCCCTGCTGGGTTCTTCCAAAGTGCGCGAGGCCTCAGACAAGGTGATCCTCTGTCTCCTATTTTGTTCATTCTTCTGGCTGAGGTTCTAAGTTGGTCCTTGAATGAAGCTCTCCATCGAAACAAGATTTTTGGCATTTTGCCCACTTCCAGAGTTGATCCTGTCACTCATCAACAATTTGTGGATGACACGCTCATTTCCACTGGAGCGTCTGTCACCCAGGCCAAGTCTATTAAGCGCATTTTGATCCGGTATGAGAAGGCTGCTGGCCAAAAAGTTAATTATATCAAGAGCAAAATTTATTTTATTAATACTCCATTGCGCAGGCAAATTCGCATTGCCAGAATTCTCGAATGCACTATTGATTCCCTGCCTGCAACTTATTTGGGGTTACCTCTGGCCTGTAATGGACGTGTCGACGAAAACATGTGGAACATGATCCTGGAACGGCTTCACAAGAAACTCAGCACCTGGAAAGGCAAACTTTTGTCGCAAGCTGGGAAGGCCACCCTTACCAAAGCCTGCCTTCAAGGAATTCCCACTTATTTCATGTCTGTTTTCATGCTTCCTGTGTCGATTCATTCCAATATTGAGAAGATACAGAGGAATTTTCTTTGGTCTGGCAGTGAAGAAAGATCCAGATTTCCTCTTGTGGCCTGGGACAAGGTTTGCCTATGAAAATATCAAGGTGGCATGGGAATGAGAAGATCCAGACTCATGAACACGGCTTTGATTGCCAAACATGCTTGGAGGATCCTTACTAATGAACCGGCGGAGTGGGTCAAGCTGGTTAAAAGGAAGTATCTTGGCCGAAATTCTCTATTCGAAGTTGTGCCTCCGCCCGAAGCTTCTGCTTTTTGGAAAACTGTGCTTCAGGCCCGTTCGTTGATTAGCAGGGGAGCTCATTGGATCTTGGGTGATGGATCCTCTATCCTTTTCTGGAGAGACAGGTGGGCTACAGATGAAGCTCTCAAATTGAAAGTGGACCTGGCTGGTCTGAGGGCCCAGATCGATCCAAACTTTCAACTCAAGGTGGCAGAATTCATTGACCGGAGTTCTCTTCCCCCTCGGTGGAAACTTTCGGTTGTTGATGGCTTTAACAATGAGTTGGCTTTTTTGTCTAGTGTCCTTCAATCTGTTTTAATTCCTTCGGTCATAAGGGAGGACAAAATTATTTGGCGCGGCACGCAGGATGGTTGTTTTTCTGTCAAGTCCGCCTATGACCTTCTTACGTGTGAGGTTGCCTTGGATCTCCGGTGGAAGGCGATTTGGAGGAAAGGGATTATTCCTAAGGTGAACTACTTTGCTTGGATTGCCTTTCATAATAAAGCCCTAACCATAGATAATCTGCACAAGAGAGGCTTTGCAATTCCCAACAGGTGCTATCTATGCTTAGCTGATTGTGAATCGTCGGACCACTTATTCTTACATTGTCCCTTTTCCCACTCGGTCCTCAACTTTGTGTTGTCCTCCTTCCAAATCCTTTGGTGCACTCCCCGATCCCTCAAAGACGCTTTCCTCCAATGGCCCAATCCCTTCAAGAATCCCAAACTCCGCTTTCTTGTTGAAGCCTCCTTCCACCATTCCATATGGAAAATTTGGCTTGAGAGAAATGCCAGAGTCTTTGGCAAGACCCCTAGGGTGGCACCCTCTGTCGCCCAGAGAGCCTTATCTTTCATCGTCGAGAATTCAAAAATTATTCCCAGTTCCCGTCCTCACCTTCCTGGGGAAGAAATTATTTTCAAAAGGTTGGACCTGTGCCCATCTTCCAAGGTTGGTTCTGTGACCGGTCGTAGGAATGCCACTTGGACCGCGCCTCCTGTGGGGTGGATCAAACTTAATTTTGATGGGGCTGCTAAAGGCAACCCGGGGCCCGTCGGATCCGGAGGTGTGGTTAGAGACCATAATGGTGAGCTGATTCTGGCTTACTGTGAAGATTTGGGCTCTCAGACGAATCATTTTGTTGAAGCCCGAGGTGTGTTGAAAGGCTTGCAGGTCCTATCGGATGATCCTAGGCCTCTAATTATTGAAGGCGACTCTCTTAACATTATCAACTACCTCCGTGGCTCCAAAGACCCGTCCTGGCGGGTCTTAAACATCATTCTCGAGGCTAGAATGCTTCTTTCTCAGCGTGTCAGGTGGGAGGCGGGGCACATCTTCAGAGAAGGTAACCGGGTGGCGGACCACTTGGCCAACAAAGGACTTGTGACCACGTGTCCGGTGGTTTGGCGATCTCGTTTTCCATCCGAGGTAGATAGCTTGGCCAGGGCGGATTTTCCCTCATGATGTTTCATCAGTGTCAGGTGTTTTCTCCTGATGTTTTTGTGGGTCGGGTGGCGGGCCCCTCTAACCTCGCCATTCGCACTCCTTTCTTCAAAGATGGTTGTTTCCATGTTTCCAAGGTTCATGAGGATCAGGAGGATCCCGAATAGCTTCCCCTCTGCTTGGATGGTTTTTGTTTGTTTATTGTCTTGTTTATCCGGCTATAATTTTTGTTTGAATGTCTTTCGTAACCAGAATATTCAGGACTATCTGCCTCATTTGGTGCCTTCGGGCAATTAGCAACTCCTTGTTTTTTCTTCAATCTGGTTTACTTACCCAGCCACGTGGCATGAAACATCATCTGGCAAGGCTGATTTTGTATATAAGGTTTTGGGATCCTCTATAAAAACCCACTGTTAATTTATTATAATAATTACCAAAAAAAAAATATATTTTATAGGTTAGAAAATACATTAGTGGATGATGTATTTCATTTGATTTGATAAATTGAAAATTTTTAATGGATAACACCACAACTTAGTAAACATCAACGAGTTGGATTTCATCACCAACCATTGATTGAGACTGGTGATGGTGGAATTCATCTCCACCTACTAGATTGCACCTTAGAAATATTAGTGGCCAAAAGTGAGTGGCTTTCTAGAATTCATCACCAAAAATTCTCCTACTCTTGGGTTCTCCTAGAGTAGGAAGGATTAGTGAGCCCCTTTACCACATGGCTCTTTAAATAATTAGTGGATGTAATTATCGTTATTGTTCATGCCTTAAATGCATGGGTTAATAAAAAGTAAGATATTTTTGGTAGTAGAACATTAGAAAGTACAAACCCTTTAGGGGTTATTTTATTCCCATAAGGTTACCTTGAGCCACATCCATAGGAAGCCACTTTTTGTCATTTGAGTTGCACTCCCTGACAAGAAGGTGTGCTTGAACTACCTTTAGTAGTTTTCTATTTTTTTACCCTTAGTTTTTATAAGGCACAAGGTATTACATCAAAACACACTCAAACAGTTATAAGGACACAATCAAAATTTAAATGAGATAATCGCATTGTATACTTGTGTGTTTCTTTATTGTTTGTTTAATCCACTTCATGGTAACAATGCGCTATCAAGCTCAATTACGAGCTAGAGTTGTTGAAAATTTACAAAGAGATATGGAACTCCTTCGGTTTAGTCTAGAGGACATGGCCATTCATAAATGGTGTCCTGGTGTTCATCATGACACCAAAATTATCTATAAGGAATTTGATCTCCAGGATATACCTATTCAAAACACATGTAGGTCCTCGATATGATCTTAATGAAGAGATTCAATATTAAGCAATATTTCTTGCTTTTTATCAGAAAACCATCAACACACTAAGGGGCCTAGCAGGACAGTGTCGTGCATTCGCATCCTAGATTTTCCTACTAATCAATCACTAGATCATGACAAAAAGTATACCTCATGGATGAGGCTAGATGATCAAGACACTCTACTTGATCGTCCATGGATGATTCGATAGTATACCCATTTAGTAGATACAAAACTTGTCCTACTCAGAAAATGATGTTGGATTATACATTTCTTATCAATGAGGAAGGAGACTTTGATCTCCTTATCTCTCAAGAAGAGTATTCCATGCAAGCACATTATGCCTCTACATCATAAGAGTATTACATTTAACCCTAAAAACTAGGTTAATGCAGCTTCCCTCAATCATGGGAAATAAGTAGCTAATCCTTTTGGGGCCATAAAGCAAGTCAAGTCCCTTTGTATGATTATGAAGGCCAATCAACCCCACACTGTTCATCAAATAAATCAAGCATTTAGGCTAAATACTGATGGAAAAGCACTTTTTAACTAGTTATTATTGGATAAATACTTCTTATATCAACAATACCAATTGAATTAGTAGAGGTCGCAAGATCATAGGTTGCATCATGAATTACTATATCAAGAGCGATTATAGAAAGCCTTGCATAAGATAGTTTCTACACCTAGTACCCACATGTAGTATATCTATAAAAGGTTCCTTATGCACCATTAGAACATTTTGCTTAGGCCAAATCAAAATCATCCACCATGTGCACTTATCCATCCCTACAGGTTTACACAACATCTACCCTACAACCAAAAACAATGGTATGAGGCCTATGATGATGTGTAATCAGATTACTACGAGAAAGAGTATCCTGGGACACCTTATGAAGATGTGGTTTATGATCACACTCATCCACCACATCCCAATAAAAATATTTCTCATCCCCCTCTTCAAGAAAAAATGTGGAGAGATGATATTATATCATCAAAATTTTACAAGTTTCTTATCGAGCGCATTAAAACATTGGAAAAGTAAGCTTTAATAATGGGTTATTAGAAACCCATATTGAGCCAAATTTGTAATCAACCACTCCATCCTTATATCCCATCTCCTTCATATCTTGAGCATTTAAAAATTCTTATTGACTCCTAAAAGGCTAACCCCCTTTTGGGAGCCAAATTCACATTTGCCCTTGGGGCGCACAATGTGGTGTGCCCCAAATCTGGCCTGTGTCCTCCACTACAATGGAGCACACTAAAATCCACCTAGGTGCACAAGCTATGTGACCCGAACCAAGTGGTGTGCTCCACTCCAATGGAGTGCACTTGAAGCCACTCAGGCACACAAGCTGTGCACCCGAAGCCAAGCCTGTGCGCTCCACTTATTGGAATGCAAAGTCCCTTGAAGGGGCACACAAGGTTGTGTGACCGCCTCTAGCATGTGTGCCCCATTGAAGGAGGGGGTGCACAATTTATCTTAGGGGTGTATAAGGTAGTGCACCCCACCAATTGTTTATGCACTCCACAGGGAGGTGGAGCACATAATAGTCCTTTGGGGTAGACAAGGTTGTGCGGCCCATGCACTCCGATGAAGCAGAGTGCATGCAAGCCCATGAAGGGCGCATGACTTGTGCACCCTAAAGTCTGATGTGCATCCCTCCCTTCGGGGTACACAAATTTCCAAGACAGTTGCACAAGGTTGTGCTCTCACCTTCGGGTTATGCACTCCACTACGGTGGAGCATACAAAGTTAAAATAGGGTGCACAACTTGTGCACCCCATGGAGTCGTCCACTCCCTTGGAGTGCATGAAGGTCACGTAGGCACATAACCCTATGCACCTATCTTGAAAGTCATGCACCCCACTCCCCAAGGGGGTGCACATGCCAAATAAATCCTGACACACCTCAAAAAAGTGTACACCTACCTGCACCCTGCCATCGCCAATCCCAACCCGCCCCATGTCATGATCTTGAACCGCAGCTACAAATCATCCATCAGTATAAGGAGGTGATAGCTGATGTGGCATGCCCAACCAATCTAGAGAGCACTTGAAAATAAAAAAGTGCATGTGCCATCTACGACATTTAATGCACCTACTTTAAAAGAGAGGGTGATGACTATTTTTCACAATCATTCATGCATGTAGAGCTACTTATCGATGAGGTCAAATGCAGAGTAAAGGGAAGAGAGCATAGAAGAAATATTATAGTCGAAGGTAGGTGAATTTTTTATTGTAGTTAAATAGGATGGCATCTACTAGCTCTTCAGCTCCTGAGACATCAATAGTTTGATGGAGAATTAGCAAAATTACTAAAGCATGGCCCATTGACAAGAGGCCAGGGAGGGCACAGAACCCTAAGGCATTCAAAAATTTTCTTGACTCCAGCAGGGATATCACCAAAGAATAGCAAAAAGAGGTGGAAGAAGTCACCATCTACTCATTCGATCCCACAGAGGAGGATAACCAACATCACCCAATGCTCTTGAGGGATCTCTACGCGTGGGCCTATCGAGATAGTAATAGACCTATCCCTATATGTAACAAATGGAGCACGAACCTCGGTCGATTAACTTGTCCAAAGGTGTACCACTCTTCCGATATGTTGGCATGGCTCATTATTTCCTATGACTCTAGAGTGTGCACCATTCGATGATTTTAAAGGAAAAGTAGTGGCGTGAATATCGATCGATAGGATTCGATAAGTTTTTGGCTTGGCCACCGCTTCCAGGGTGGTGGATTTCAAAACATTGGCCCTCCAGGCCAATTATATGATGAATACGACATTCCCCTAGAACCTGTTGAAGAGAGGGAAGATGAGGCCAATAGATTTCCCCATCGGGAAATTCATGCTCCATCCCTGGGCACAAGATTATGCTGACATGATCAATCTAGCCCTAGGAGTGAAATATTTGGAGCCAATCACTAAGGAGGTGATGTTTTTAATCCTCCAATGCAACCGGATAGACAAGACCCCTCTCTACCGATGGGAAGATGTTATCAGTGATAAAATGGATGAAGAACTATGACTGTTGTAGGAGGTCATAATGGCCAATAAAAGGGAGATGCCTCCCTTATCATACTATTCATTTTTCATTCATCTATTCATAGCATAATTGGATAAGACCTTGGTGGCCCAAATGGGGGGGTAAATGCACCCACTGTACAAGATCGGTTGTTATGCATCCAGGAGGGGTGTTCCAGCTATACAACCTTCTTTGAGAAGGTCCTCCCTGTAGTACACTTTCGATTGTGTGGGAATTTCCTAGATAGAATCGGGGTAGGGGTTAGAGATTTTCTACACAAGGAGAAAGTAGGAGACTACTTTTACATAGAAGAATTCTCCTATATCAAAATTTATGGATCAAAACTACCCCGAAGGCACTACCTTTTCACTGCCCGACTTCCATTGCCATCCTTGAGATCACTCGATAGATGGTCGAAGAAGTAAAAATTAGACACCTGAGGAAGAAAGGACCAGTAAAGTGGTTGCCCATTCCCTGCACAATGGGGCACTACACCTATCTTGGCCACTTTGCTCCATGCTACGAGCCATCTAGAATATGGATACCTACTGCTTCCCAGAGGTAACTTGGAGGGCCTACGACCCGGATGGCCACCACAGAAGAGAAGTTACTAGCAAGCTGGCCCTTCTGGAAGTCACACATAGTGGTGACGATTTTGAAGATGTGATGCAAGAGGCTTTTAAAAATAACTAGACGTTAGACTTGATATGGAGGATGCCCAAGGATAAGCGTCCTTATAGTGGATTGGAGGTTGTCGATGATTACAGCACTCAGCTTAAATTGCATCGAGGCTTGCTAGTGGATAAGATGGCCCCATTGGTCCCAGAAGCTCCTCCTGAAGAATTTGAGGACCCCACTCTCCAAATAGCTCAACAAGATTCTGACCTCTTTGAGGTCATGATGAAAATAGTTGATGAGCAGGCCAAGCTCCCCTCCTCTTCCAGTTCCCCCATTGCCACTTCAAAAGGGAAGGAGTTGGCCATTGGCTCTTCTAAATAGGCTACCACCTCATCAGCATTAACTTTGATAAGTCCATGTGAGCAAGGACAATTGGTAGAAAGTCAACCCTCATTGTATTCCGCCACCCTAGTGATAAATCAAGAGGAGCATCAAATAATACCAAGGGTGATGAAAAAGATAGTGCAAGCTAGGGGGCTATCTAATATTTTGAGGGGTTACGAAGTGCAAAGCCCCACATAGTCCCCCACTCATAAAAAGGCTAGGACTGAATCCTCAGATCAAGAAGTGGAAAATTTTACGATGGCTAGGGTCACTGACACTTGCCAGTTCACAACCGATGAAGAAGATCAGATCCAGGATATAGAAGAACAAAGGTCTCCAAGTAAGGGGATAGTCAGGCATGGGGGGGCACCTAAACAAGAGACCACCAATACACTTGTTGCCTCTTTTGAGATCCCCCTACCACCTAGCATGAGGGAGGCCACTATAGATACTAGCAAAGGTGTCATCAGAGCATCTGCTGCACCCATCCAAATGATGAAATCACAAATGGCCACTCAAGCACAAGTGGCCGAAGCAATAGAAAAGGAAATTGAAGAATGGAAAGCCAAGGCTACCGAGGTTGAGCCACTACAACTCAAGGTCAAGCAACTTCAAGCAGAAGTTGATAAACTGAAGATGCTCGCTCCTTCCACTACACAGACTAGCATCCAACTCGGGTCGGTGGATGAGCTCAAACAAGAGATGAAGGAAAAAGTCCAAGCTAAAATGGGGGATTTGGAGTCCATCCTAATAGATATATGTTGTGAGACGAGCAATAGGTCTCATCCAGGACAACTTACAACATGGGAGGCAAAGGATAGATGCAATCATGCCAATCTATAAGAGATTTCAGGAGGACTACGTACCTATTTCTGGGCTATCAACCACTCTAGCAGATGACTCCCTAAGCTTCTTTGTAGAAGAATATATCAAGGTCTCCCTATTTTTATAAAATGAGCAAAATTGGTGCCAGTGGGGCCAAGAGGTGGCAGAATCCGAGTATGAGGCCAATGATGAGTTGGATGATTGTAGCCTCTCCATCGAGGATTTTGGACGAGCCTCGGTTATCAAAGATTTTGTTTTTCAAAAAATCCAAGATTTTGATTTAGAGTCTAGCGATAGGTTGTCTAAACATTTCATGGCTTTGGTGGAGATGGTAGACCGCTTGTGTGAATTTACCAATAATAATGTGTAGTGGGCTAAGGATCGGATAGTTGAGGCCACCCAAGATTTGAACCTACTCCTCTTCTCCTTGACCTTTCATGATGAGGCTTGGGCATTCATTGACCAAGCCATTCAAAATCATAGGGTAGGAGTGGGGCCCACCACTACCACAACACATGCACCAGGAGGGCCACAACCACCAGCACAAGGTAGTACTGGCAGAGGTGCGCAACCTCCACCTGCATGAAGGGAACGTGGGATACATGGCCTTTTTGAGTGCATCCCAGGCTTGGGTACAACATGATCATTCCAATAGGGTGGGCGGTCACAACAATCAAGCAGCCCGTGCTATAAGAAGGAGAAGACTACTAACAACTTTTTTTATCGAACCTCTGAGAGAGAAAATCTAGGTATAGCTTTGTCTATTGTTTGAGTCGTATTTTCCCTTGTATCTCCTATGTATGTTTCTTATCACCCTTATCTTGTCATTTACCAGGGACTATCAAGGTGCATTGTTCACTATGATTATTTCCTATGGAACATGCTAGAGTTGAGAACTCTTACGTCACTACAATCAGGATGGAGAGGAGATACCCCTTGTTATGAATATTCAAATCAGGGGTTTATTGTACTCAAATGGCATATGAGGATCAAGCACTCTACTGATATATTCTATGCACATCTTATATTAATGAAAATCTCAACTCTTCCCTTGGCATATTTTGTGTGATTGTCTTGTGTTAGCTTGTTTATGTATTACTGCAATCAGAATTCATAAATAACGCTTTCTCTCACTAGTTTAATTGTTTTATTTACATTACATCATTTGAATGGAGTAAAATGAACTAGTTCTTCTTTCTATTATCTTTCTAAAGTCATTTATCAAACTTCTATGACTCTGTAATGGATAAGGCACCGGTCTAGGTTTTATAGGTTTTAATATGAATAGGTTCGGTCACTAAAAATATCAAAACAACAAGGTAATAACATTTTGTCTAGCATAGTGGGCATGTGCACGATAGAGCATTAGTAAAAGGACCCACTACTTGGGGTTTCCTTACCCAACCTAGTCGGTTTAGAGCTGTCAAAGGTAGTCTATTCCTAGGTTAATGAGGTGGATCTACCAGAATCCACAGTGTTGGTTGTGATCTTCAGAGTTTTTCATGATGTGACAAATATTCTAAGGGTAAGCGAAAAAACTCCACAATAGTTTTTGGTACCATTGTTGGGGAGGCCTTTTTAATTTCTTTTTGTCATATTACTCCCCTTTGCGACATATATTTTTATTTCCCTATGAGGTTATAAGTTTTTGGGCTGAGCAATATTAGCCAGAGAGAGTGTTCCATTTTGCACCTAGTGTTGGCGACTCTAAAAACAAGGAAGCTGATCTGGTGGCCACATGAAAAAGCAATGAGGAGCTCTACCCCAAACTACCGGACCCACAGGTACTTTTTTGAATAAGAAAAAAGCAAAAGCACTCTTTGATTTTTGTTCCTTCAAGTAGTCAGAGTAGTAACAATCCCCCTCATATTCCTCAAAATCCCTGAAATAGTACTTCCCCTATCATATCTACTATCCCGAGGGGCCCAGTTCCACCAATGGCCAACCCACCCTTGAATAATTGGCATTTAAATAGGTATAGGCCCTTTATCTTACCTCAGGCTTTAAACCCGTTGCCTCCTAAGGCTCATAAATATCTACCTAAATTCCTAGGTGACAATACTATGATGGGGGAGGATCACTTGAAAGATTTTTTATATGCCATGGATAGCCTAGAGGTAGAACATGAGGACGTCGTCCTCCGATTATTTTTATAGACCCTGGAGAAATACGCTAGGGAATGGTTTAATAGCCTCCAAGATGATACCATTGGAACCTTCCATGAACTAGAAGAGGCCTTCCTAAGAAAGTATGGGGAGAAAAAAATGAACAGTCCCTATTAACTGAGCTGGCCACTATGAAGAAAAAGGAGAATGAGACAGTGGATGATTTTAATAGGTGCTTCACTAAGCTCAGAAACCGAATCCCCACTGCCCTTAGACCCAATGACCATCAATCTATTTGCTTTTACAAGAATGCTTTCCCGAGAGATTTCAACTATGAGCTGAGACAACAGCCCACACTTACCATTGATGCCTGTATGGAAAGGGCCAATGTAATAGAAAGAGATATGATCGACAGTGGAAAAATGAAGTCTACCTCCATGGATCCCAGCCCCAGCCAACTGGATAAGAAAAGCAAGAAGGTGGGGTTTGGTATATTAAAAAAACCAGAAGCTGATCCTATTGAGAAACTATCTTCCCAAGTCACTAAAATGTTTTTATCAATAAATAATAGACTATCCAAAATTGAGAGGGACAAAAATGATAATGGGGAACCCTCTCAACACTAGGACAATGATAGACCTCCCTTCAGAAGGAACTTCAACAGAAATTAGGGTAATGAAGGGGCTAGGAATTCAAATAATGGCTAGAAAAGGAAGGAAAACTAGAAAGATCCTGATGTCGTTCCCAACCCCATGGCCTCTATCAATATAGCTTCTGATTTCCCATTATTCTACCCAACTTGTGATGCTCCTCATAACCCAACCGATTGTGGTGTCTTCCATAGCCTGCATTCAAAAGTTAACTTGGAGGAGGACTCCTATGAAGAAATCAAAATAAATGCTTATTGGAAGTGGGAAGAAACTATAGACAGTCCCCCAATCTCGGAAGCTACAAATCAGTCATTGCATCCCGATAGTCACCCCACTACCTTTGCCAATGATGATGTAAAAATCTTGAGAAGACCCCAGAATGACCGATTTGAACAAATCAGAAGAGGTAAACTGACACCCACAACTGAGGAAGTTGAAACTTTGGAAAGAGTCCATGCCACCCGGTTACATAATAGGACTATCCCTGATAAAGCTGATAAGAAAAATGAGGGAGAACCTGAGAATAAAAAGGGAAATCAAGAGGCTAAATCTCCTCCTCCCCATGATAAAATAGAACCTGTTAATACTACTATCGGGCCTAAAGGGACATAATTTGATATAGGGATGGAACTGGCAAAACAAAAAATTAATATCACCTTTGGAGAATTGATGACCATCCCAAAATATCGAGAGCAAATATGTAAGGCCTTTGGGCTGGCTGATCAAGGGGACAGTCATGTTTTGGCCACCTCAGGTTCAAACCCACCAAACAGGACTCCTGCTTCCATTAGGCCATTTTATATCTCTCTCAGGTATACATCTGGTTTTGGAGACCGATACGTAATCCACAACTGCATGTTGGACAGTGGGGCATCTCACAATGTAATGCCAAAGCAAGTGGCTGACCAATTGGGGTTGATGTGCACCAAGGATTCCCCCCCTATTTTTATCATGGACAATAGGCAAGTTCCTTGTGTAGGGATAATTACAGGCCTCCTAGTTTTCTTAGACCAATATCCAAAGAAGGGGATTGTCATGGATGTGGTGGTTGTAGATGTAGACCCATTTTTCTCCCTATTATTATCTAGACATTGGGTAGAGCAGTTAGGAGGATCAATTCAGTTAGATTGGTCATTTTCTACTATTCCCCTCTCTTCCAAAGAACAAGCCACATTAAGAAGAGAACCCTTCAACAAAATATCAGTAGAGCTGATGAAGCCTGATAACACCATGGTCAATTTGGTAAGCTCTATAGAAGAAAAATAATTAGGGGTTTATTCCATTTGGCACACCCCTTTTCTCAAAAAAGTACCTGATGCTGAAGGGTTAGACCCCATACTTAAGGCAGTGGTAGATGCCGAATCAGACAGGGTTCTCACCACTGAAATGTGGACTTTAACATTTGATGGGGCTAAGTCACAAATAGGGGTTGGGGCTGGAATCAATTTAACTGACATAAAGGGTAACTACCTGGGAATACCTTATAGATTAGAGTTCCCCTACACCAATAATGTAGCAGAATATGAGGCCCTACTTCTCGGGTTGAGGAAAGCAAAAGAACTTGGAATCAACTATCTGACTATGTATGGAGATGCAGAATTAATTATTCAGCAGATAAGGGGGAAATATCAAACTAAACACCCTAGATTAAAATAGTATAAACAAGTTGTCCTAGATGAGATAAACAAATTTATGGCATTCAATATCTCACATATTCCTAGGGAAAAAAATCATGTGGCTAACCTACTAGCGGTGAATGCCTCTGGAGTAGATGATCCTAAAATTGACACTGAATTCATGGATAGATTCCCCACCATTTTAGTTTATCACCCCTCTATCCCAGACAATGTAGTGTACCTACAAGTTTTTCAAGATGATGCAGATATAAGAGATTTCATGATAGTACATAATCAGTTTGTAGGGGTAATATGTGATGAACAAGATGAGGAAAGGCTGCAGCATATTATAGGCACTCCCACTGAGGTTATCCAATTAAAAACTAATAAAATACCTAGGGGACTAGTGGCTTTGGAATCCTTGTTTGATGATTTTGACAAAGCCCATAGAGTAGCACCCAGTGAGTCAGAAGGTGAGGAAGTTAATATAGGGACAGTTAGTGATCCTAAGAGGGTAAGAATTGATAGGTCATTACCAGCAAAAGAAAAGAAGTAGTACATAGAATATCTAAGAAAAAATAGGGATAGTTTTTCTTGGGGGTATGATGAATTAAGGACATTCAATACTAAAGTAATGACCCACATTATTCCCTTAAAAGAAGGATCCAAGCCCTTTAGGTAGAAGCAGAGAAATTTCAATCCCACACTACACCCTATGATGCAAAAAGAAGTGCAAAAGTTACTGGATGCCAAGATCATCAAAAAGGTGAGGTTCTCCTCATGGATAGCAAACTTAGTCCCAGTCTGAAAGAAGAATGGGGAGATAAGGTTGTGTGTAGATTTCTGAAATTTGAATAAAAGTTCCCTCAAGGATAATTATCCTCTCCCCAATATGGAACAACTATTGCAAGCAGTGGTGGGATCTTCATGGATATCTCTGCTAGATGGTTTCTCAGGGTATAACCAGATCTTAGTAAATCCTGAGGATCATTTTAAAACTGCCTTCACCACACCTTGGGGTACCTTTGAATATCAAAGGATGCCATTTGGGTTGATGAATGCTAGGGCTACTTTCCAAAGGGCCATGGATTTCACCTTCAAGGGGCTAATGTTTAAAATAGTGGTGGTTTATTTAGATGACATTACTGTATTCTCCAAGAATCCTGTAGACCACTTTTCTCACTTGTCCCAAGTATTTCAAAGATGCAAGGAATATGGGATCTCATTGAATCCAAAGAAATGCCTATTTGGAGCCTCTCATGGTAAGTTACTAGGGCACGTAGTTTCAAAGGAAGGAGTCAGTATCGATCCTGAAAGAACCAAAGCAATTGCACAAATACCACCCCCCAAAAGCCTCAAGGGAGTCAGATCCTTCTTCGAAAAAATTAATTTTGTCAGAAGATTCGTGCCTAATTTTGTTGAGATTGCTAAACCCATTAATGATATGATCAAGAAGGATGTTAAAATCAAATGGGAAGAGGGTAACCTTAAAGCCTTCCAGTAGATTAAGGATGCTATTACTACTGCCCCTATCTTGACTTGTCCAGATCATTCCAAAAATTTCAATTTGTACTCTTTTGCCTCAGATCACACTATAGCAACAGTATTATCCCAGAAGGATGAACAAGCAAATGAACATCCCATAGCATTCATGAGTTCAGGAATGAAAGGGGCTCAGCTGAGATACAAACCGATTGAGAAGTAGGCCTATGCCCTCATACAGGCCTTGGAGCATTTTAAAAGTATTTTTGGAGCTTGCAAAGTGATTGCCTGTATACCCTATATTGCCATCAAGGATATTCTTACCCAGCCCAAACCCACAGGCAGTTCAACAAGATGGATGATTAAATTACTGCAATATGATGTAGAGTTCAAAGTCATAAAAATTATTAAAGGCCAGGGATTGGCAAAATACATGGCCTGCAAAGAAGAACGATGGATAGACGATGTTGTCTTAGCCCAAGGAGAGCAGCAAGAACCATAGTTAGAACATGAGAATTCTGAGTGGTACAAAGATATCCTATTCTATCTAAAATAATTGTCCTTCTTTCCTAGGAAGACTGCTAGCAGAATAAGAAGCATCAAACAATAGTCTCAGAAGTATCATCTTCAGGGAAGCAGGCTGTACTGGCGGCATCCAAGTGGGGTACTATTGTTGTGTGTGACTCAAGAGGAGGCTCCCAAAATTATCAAGGAGTTTCATAGAGGTTTCTGTGGTGGTCACTTTGCTCCTAAAGCAACAACCAACCAAATCATGAGAGCAGGATATTATTGGCCATCCCTATTCAAAGATGTCTACCAGGCAGTCAGAAGCTGTTATAGTTGTCAAGTCTTCACTGGGAAAAAGAGCTTACCTGCCATGCCTCTACAGCCCATCATTGTCGAAACTCCATTTTCTCAATGGGGGGTTGATTTAATCGGGGATATCAACCCCAATTCATCAAGAGGACACAAATGGATTATCACTACCACTGACTACCTGACCAAGTGGGTAGAAGCAACCCCCCTCAGAAGATCAACAACAACAGCCATCATTAACTTCTTGGAGGAAAATATACTGACCAGATTTGGGGTCCCCAAAAAATTGGTGACAGATAACGCCAAGTATTTTACTTCCTATGAGATGGTGGAATTCTGCAATCAGTACAACATTGAGCTGGCTCACTCTGCTAATTACTACCCGTAGGGTAACGGATTGGCCGAATCTTCAAATAAGAACATCCTTACGAGAATTAAGAGGTCATTAGGAAAGAATAAGAGAGGATGGGATGGTGAACTCAAATATGCTCTATGGGCGGATAGGTTGTCAATAAAGAGAGCTACCGACATGTCACCATACGAGCTGGTATATGGGGAAAAGGCATTGTTGCCACCACAACTGGAGAAAGCAGCCCTCTCTTTGCTACTACAGGATCATGAACAACCAGATGAACTACAAAGGAGAATGGACCAATTGGTGAAATTGGAAGAAGACAAGAGGGAGGTTGTTACACGAATGATCGGTCAAACAGGAAAAATAGTGGAATTGTTCAATAAGAAAGCTAGAGGGCAGACTTTCATCTTGGGTGATGTGGTATTATATTGGGACCCAAAAAATGACAAGCCAGGAGAGAAGGAGAAGTTTGAGCCTAAGTGGTTGGGCCCCTACCAGATTGCAAAAATAGTGGGGCAACATACTTACAAGTTGGAAAACATGGAAGGAGAGGAGCTGCCTATACCAGTCAATGGGCAGTATCTGAAGATCTTTGGCCCTAGTATGTAAAAAAAAAGAGTGTGTGTGTGTTAGTCCTACATCGGTCTACCCGGAGAGTCTGGAGTCCTCAAGTCGACATCCTTCATCCACCCCCTTGTCCCAGTCAGAGCCGATGTTGACTCCTAAAAGGTTAGCCACCTTTTGGGAGCCAAGTCCACATTTTCCCTTGGGGCGCACAAGGTGGTGCACCCCAAATTTTCCCTATGCGCTCCACTCCAATGGAGCGCACTCCAAACCACCACACAAGTTCCACCCCAAGCCAATGCACTCCACTAATGGAGCACCCCACAAGCCAAACCATGCTCCACTAATGAGCAGAGTCCCTCGAACATGCACACAAGATTGTGCACATGCCTCTAGCCCATGTGCACCATTGAAGGAGGGGGTGCACAATGTCCCTTAGGGGTGCACAAGGTAGTGCACCCCACCAATAGTCTATGCACTCCATGAGGAGGTGGAGCACATAATAGTCCTTTAGGGTGCACAAGGTCATGCACCCCATGCACTCGATGAAGCAGAGCACTCAAGCCTATGAAGGGTGCATGGCTTGTGCACCCCAAAGTCTAATGTGTGCCCCACCATGGAGCACACTCAACCCATATGAGTGCACAAGGTTGTGCACTCCCCCCAGCCGAATGCGCTCACTCTCAAGTGGAGGCGCTAACCTCAACCAGGGTGCACAAGGTTGTGCACCCCATCCTGAGTCAATGCACCCCTCCCTTCAAGGTGTGCAAATGTCCAAGATGGGTGCACAAAGTTGTGCGCCCACCTCGAGTTATGTGCTCCACTATGGTGGAGCACACAAGGTCAAAAGAGGGTGCACAACATGTGTGCCCCATGGAGTCGAGTGCGCTCCACTCCCTTGAAGGTCATGCGGGTGCACAACCCTATGCACCCACCTTGAAATCCATGCATCCCACTCCCCAAGGGGGCACATGCGCTAAAATTAAACCCAATGCATCTCAAGTGAGTGCATACCTACCTATGCCCCACCTTAGCCAATGCTAAACCACCACATGTCCTGATCATTATTCATAGCCATAATTCATCCATCAGTACAAGGAGGAAACGATTGACGTGGCATACCTGACCAATACCAGTAGCTCATGAAAAGGAAAAAGTGCATGCACCATCTACCACATTTAATGCATATATTTTAAAAAGAAGGTGGCGACCATTTTTTGCATCATTCATGCATGTAGAACTACCTATCGATGAGGTCGAATGCAGAGTAAATGGAAGAGAGTTTAGAAGAAATATTACAGTCGAATGCAAGAAAATTTTCACTAAAATTAAATAAGATGGCATCTACTAGCTCTTCATCTCCTAAGACATCGATCATTCAATAGAGAATCAGCAAAATTATTAGAGCATGGCCCATTGACAAGAGGCCAGGGAGGGCACAGAACCCCAAGGCATTCAAAAATTTACTCGATACCAATAGGGATATCATCGAAGAACAATAGAAAGAGGTGGAAGAAGTCACCATCTACTCATTTGATCCCATAGAGGAGGATAACCAGCACCACCCAACGCTTTTGAGGGATCTCTATGCGTGGGCCTATCGAGACAATAATAGACCTGCTCCTATTTGTAACAAATGGAGCACGAACCTAGGTCGGTTAACTTGTCCAAAGGTGTACCACTCTTTCGATATGCTGGCATGGCTCACCATCTCCTATGACTCCAGAGTGCACACCATCCATGATTTCAATGGCTAGGTAGTGGCCCGGGTATCGACCGATAGGATTCGACAAGTTTTTGGCTTGGCCATCGCTTCCAGGGTGGTGGATTTCAAAATATTGGCCCTTCAAGCCAATTATATGATGAATACAACATTCCCCTAGAGCCTATTGAAGAGAGGGAAGATGAGACCAATAGACTTCCCCATCAGGAAATTCATGCTCCATCCTTGGGCACAAGATTACGTTGACATGATCAATCTAGCCCTAGGAGTGAAATATTTGGAGCTAATCACTAAGGAGGTGATGTTTTTAATCCTCCAATGCAAACAGATAGACAAGACCCCTCTCTACCGATGGGAATATGTTATCAATGATAAAATGGATGAAGAACTATGACTATTGCAGGAGGCCATGATGGCCAATAAGAGGGAGATGCCTCCCTTCTCATACTATTCATTTTTCATTCACCTATTCATAGCACAATTGGACAAGACCTTGGTGGCCCAAATGGGGGGAGTAAATGTACCCACTATACAGGATCGGCTATTATGCATCCAGGAGGGGTGTTCCAGCTATACAACCTTCTTCGAGAAGGTCCTCCCCGTAGTACACTTTTGACTGTGTGGGAATTTCCCAGATAGAATCGGGGTAGGGGTTAGAGAGTTTCTACACTAGGAGAAAGTAGGAGACTACTTTTACGTAGAAGAATTCTCCTATATCAGAATTTATGGATCAAAACTACCCCCTAAGGCACTACCTTTTCACTGCCTGACTTCCATTGCCATCCTTGAGATCACTCGGTAGATGGCCGAAGAAGTAAAAATTAGACATCTGAGGAAGAAAGGACCAGTAAAGTGGTTGCCCATTCCCTATACAATGGGGCATTACACCTATCTTGGCCATTTTGCTCCATGCTATGAGCTATCTGGAATATGGATACCTACTGCTTCCCTGAGGTAACTTGGAGGGCCTACGACCTGGATGGCCACCACAGAAGAGAGGTTACCGGCAAGCTAGCCCTTCTAGCAGTCACACACAATGGTGATGATTTTGAAGATGTGATGCAAGAGGCCTTCAAAAATAACTGGACGCTAGATTTGATATGGAGGATGCCCAAGGATCGGCGTCCTTACAATGGATTGGAGGTTGTCGATGATTACAGTGCCCAACTTAAGTTGCATCGAGGCTTGCTAGTGGACAAGATGGCCCCGTTGGTCCCAGTAGCTCCTCCTGAAGAATTTGAGGACCCCACTCTCCAAATAGCTCAACAAGATTCTGACCTCTTTGAGGTCATGATGAAAATAGTTGATGAGCAGGCCAAGCTCCCCTCCTCTTCCAGTTCCCCCATTTCCACTTCAAAAGGGAAGGAGTTGGCCATTGGCTCTTCTCAGCAGACTACCACATCATCAACATTAACTTTGATAAGTCCACGTGAGCAAGGACAATTGGTAGAAAGTCAACCCTCATTGTATTCCGCCACCCTAGTGATAAATCAAGAGGAGCATCAAATAAGACCAAGGGTGATGAAAAAGATAGCGCAAGCTAGGGGGCTATCTAATATTTTAAGGGGTTACGAAGTGCAAAGCCCCACACAGTCCCCCACTCATAAAAAGGCTAGGACTGAATCCTCGGATCAAGGAGTGGAAAAGTTTACGATGGCTAGGGTCACTGACACTTGCCAGTTCATAATCGATGAAGAAGATCAGATCCAGGATATAGAAGAACAAAGGTCTCCAAGTAAGGGGATAGTCAGGCATGGAGGGAGCTGGACAAGAGACCACCAATACACCTATTGCCTCTTTTGAGATCCCCCTACCACCTAGCATGAGAGAGGCCACTATAGATACTAGCAAAGGTGTCATCCGAGCATCTACTGCACCCATCCAAATGATGAAATCACAAATGGCTACTCAAGCACAAGTGGTCGAAGCAGTAGAAAAGGAAATTGAAGAATGGAAAGCCAAGGCTATCGAGGTTGAGCCACTACAACTCAAGGTCAAGCAACTTCAAGCAGAAGTTGATAAACTGAAGATGCCCGCTCCTTCCACTACACAGACTAGCATCCAACTCGGGTCGACGGATGAGCTCAAACAAGAGATGAAGGAGAAGGTCCAAGCTAAAATGGGGGATTTGGAGTCCATCCTAATAGATATATATGCTATGAGACACAATAGGTCTCATCCAGGACAACTTACAGCATGGGAGGCAAAGGATAGATGCAATCATGCTAATCTATAAGAGGTTTCAGGAGGACTACGTACCTATTTTTGGGCTATCGACCACTCTAGCAGATGAATCCCTATGCTTCTTTGTAGAAGAATATATCAAGGTCTCCCTATTTTTATAGAATGAGCAAAATTGGTGCCAGTGGGGCCAAGAGGTGGCAGAATCTGAGTATGAGGCCAATGATGAGTTGGCCGATTGCAGTCTCTCCATTGAGGACTTTGGATGAGCCCTGGTCATCAAAGATTTTGTTTTTCAAAAAATCCAAGATTTTGATTTAGAGTCTGGCGATAGGTTGTCTAAGCGTTTCATGGCTTTAGTGGAGATGGTAGACCGCTTGTGTGAATTTACCAATAATAATGTGTAGTGGGCTAAGGATCGGATAGTTGAGGCCACACAAGATTTGAACCTACTCCTCTTCTCCTTGACATTTCATGATGAGGCTTGGGAATTCATTGACCAAGCCATTCAAAATCATAGGGCAAGAGTAGGGCCCACCACTACCACAACACATGCACCAGGAGGGCCACAACCGCCAGCACAAGGTAGTACCAGTGGAGGTGCATAGCCTCCACCTGCATGAAGGGAACATGGGATACGTGGCCTTTTTTGAGTGCATCCCAGGCTTGGGTACAACATGATCATTCCAGCAGGGTGGGCGGTCACAACAATCAAGTAGCCCATGCTATAAGAAGGAGAAGACTACTACAACATTTTTTTATCGAACCTCTGAGAGAGAAAATCCAGGTATAGCTTTGTCTATTGTTTGAGTCATATTTTCCCTTGTATCTCCTATGTGTGTTTCTTATCGCCCTTCTCTTGTCATTTACCAGGGACTATCAAGGTGCGTTGTTCACTATGATTATTTCCTGTGGAACGCGTTGGAGTTGAGAACTCTTACGTCACTGCAATCAGGATGGAGAGGAGATACCCCTTGTTCTGAACATTCAAATCGGGGGTTTATTGTACTCAAATGGCATATGAGGATCAAGCACTCTGTTGATCTATTCTATGCACATCTTATATTAATGAAAATCTCAACTCTTCCCTTGGCATATTTTGTGTGATTGTCTCGTGTTAGCTTATTTATGTATTACTGCAATCAGAATCCATAAATAACGCTTTCCCTCGCTAGTTTAATTGTTTTATTTACATTACATCATTTGAATGGAGTAAAATGAACTAGTTCTTCTTTTTTTATCTTTCTAAAGTCATTTATCAAATTGCTATGACTCTGTAATGGATAAGGCACCGGTCTGGGTTTTATAGGTTTTAATATGAATAGGTTCGGTCACTAAAAATATCAAAACAACAAGGTAACAACATTTTGTCTGGCATAGTGGGCATGTGCATGATAGAGCATTAGTAAAAGGACCCACTGCTTGGGGTTTCCTTACCCAACCTGGTCGGTTTAGAGCTGTCAAAGGTAGTCTATTCCTAGGTTAATGAGGTGGATCTGCCAGAATCCATAGTGTTGGTTGTGATCTTCAGAGTTTTTCGTGACGTGACAAATATTCTGAGGGTAAGCAGAAAAACTCCACAAAAATACCCAAGATAGACAAGTTCAAAGGAGATGATGATGCACAAAATCATGTCACCAGCTTTATGAAACTTTACTTTCAACTCTAGTTTGATGATGCCTTGCTACTTAGAACCTTATTAATAATCATCTCTGGCCCAACCGTAGAGTGGTATAACCATCTACCAAGGCACAACATTCATAGCTTTGAATAGCTTGCGAATGTATTCTTGGAATGCTTCTCATTTAGTGTGAAAAAGAAAGTAACCTTGATTGATTTATACAATATTTTCTAGTTTGATGATGAACCAATCTTGGATTATGGTAATATGTGATGAGCAGTTATATCAAAGTTACCATTTATATTACCTATGACAGAGCTAACTCGTCTATTTACAAGGAAATATTTAAAAAAAAAATCATTGCTGTTACAACTCCAACAATATCAAACATTTGAGGAAGACCTATCTCAAGAAAAGGTCATAGAAATAATGATTCAATAAGGGGAGATCAAACTTCATAAGGAGTGGAACAAGAATCCCAAAATCAACCATACACAATAGAAACCATCTTCAGTTAATCAAGTTGTATTGAGTGTCCTAGGGCCTGCAAAGCAAACTCCACCTCAACAAACCAATTATCAGGACCAACCCCCTCCTACACAGTATCATAACCAAAATTAGTAGAATTAGGCATAAAATTAATCACACCAAAAGCCTCGACATTATACACCATTGCCTGAATCTTTGGTATCATTTTTAATTGACTATGCAAGGCAAAGGCCATCAATCTGCTATAGATTCACCCCTTGTATCCCAATCAACCAAAGCCTAAGTGGTATCGAGAGGAACTGTACTATCTTTATCATTGATAAAATGGTCATGAAATTTAGTCATGTTACACATTTAAAAACATAGTACAAAATATTCTTGAGAAAAATGAAATTCAAATTGACAATCCTATTTCTACCAATAACAAACAAATGGGAATATTCAAAGATCCACTACCTACCCATGATGTTTAGATAGATCAACCAAGATAGGCCAATGAAATCCACACATCCCTACCCAATCAAGGATTTTTTGGGATGACTAATATTGTGACAAGGAACTAGAGGTATCCTAATCAAGTTGCATCACTTGTAGCTCTAACCAATGTTCCTTCCATGTCATAACCTTTGCCACAACCAAATCTTGTCCAAGGTCCTCCACCTCACCTAGTGGTGATGATCATAAGTAGACTTATCCAAACTCTATAAATGAAATCGACAAGACTCCCTATTTATGATCTGATACAATAATAACCACCACATAGAGAAGCTCTAATTAATATTCTAAAATTGATTGAATTGTAGCTCTAGGATCCCAACTCTTTTATCAATTTTGTGGGGTACATTCAACACTGCAAGGAGCCTACTATCACATTTCATGATCATGAGATCAAGTTGATTCCCACTAATGTATCTAATCCTCCACTACACATCATTGCTAGTGTGAACCAGATTCCTTACAAGCGAGTCTTGATCGATATAGGCTCCTCCATTAATATCATTACAATTACTACACTACAACACCTCAATCTTCCATCATCACATATTGTAGCATCTACATTCACCCTTCGAGCATTTAATTATGATTTATGCTATATTGTCAACATAATAGTCCTCCTTATTCAAGTTGGACTAAAGACTATTCCCACGTTGTGCCATGTCTTGAAGGGTGCAATGCAGTATAACATATTTCTTGGAAGACCTTAGATCAAAGATATGAAGTGTGTCTCATCCATATTGCAACATTCCCTTAAGTACATCCATAAAGAGAAGGTTCATGTAGTTCATACAGACCTCGAGCCTTTTAAGTACTATAATATGATCCATAATCTACAAGAGTATACCATACATAAGGATATTTAACCAAATGACCATATCAAAAGTCTAGCTTCCTCACCACTATAATCCACTGAATCATCCCTATCCACTTCATTTTTTCCATCATCATTAGTTTCTTCTTATATCCCTTCTTCATCATCATATACTTTGAGTAAGAAGATGTCAAAGGTGCTAATTGATGAAATCCCATCATCCATTTCCATCATTTCTATAGTAGATATTCCAAATCCTATGGACAAGGAAGAATCACATATTACTATGGATGAGCCACCTCAAGCCACACCTCCATCATCTTCATTCACCCCATTGCAAGTCATGATTTATTTGACTAATCCTACACTCATTGAGTATCTGGTGCAAAATATCACATTCACAATGCTCATTAAGTTAGTGCAGGACATGGGCATGCCTCACTTGTCATCACTACCCATTTTTACCATTGTGCCCTTGGGAGTGCCCAAAAACCAAACAAACTTTATTTATGGGGATTTCAATGAGTCTACAAGTTCATCCCCTATGGTGGATGATGATGAGGACCCTTTTTTAGGGAATGTTGGTTATTTTTCAAACCCATATTTTTTCCTATGATAATTCTATCGCTTTCATTGTCTAAGGAATGGTATTGGTTGATATGAAAAATATATCTGAACACCTTACCATCCATAGTATCAACTATCTACAAATAGTTTTGGCTTAGGGTATTTTGTGCGTATGTTAGAATGAACTCCTTATAAACTCACTCTAGTGCCTTACCGTAGGCTTTAAGGATGATATAGATGAGAATGACTATGTCTGTCTAGGCTACATTCATCTATTGTAGGATCATCTTCCCATCACAATAGTTTCTATTGAGCCCTTTGACTCTTCTAGTGAAGCATATAAAGAAGATGAGGATGAGATAAGTTTAGTGTATCTTTGTCCTAGCCATATTTAGTGGCTTAGTAATCAGGTCTGCATTGAACCTCTTTCTTCCTATAATAAAGAACATATGAGTGGTTGGATCTCTAATGATGATCCTAAAGAAGAAGAAGAGACTAGTGAGCAAGAGGATTTTGGTCTAGCCAGTGACCCTAAGAATAATTATGTCAAAGAGGATGATGGATCCGATCAGGATTGTGATGAAATATCCATTGATTCATCTTACCATGAGTCTGACATAATATTAATTACTTTAGATAGTTTAGAGGATGAATCAACTACTATTGATGCCCTCAATGATCTTGATGAATTCTACTTTCATCTTTTCCCTAGAAGGATACCCATTTTGAGACAGCTTCTTCCACATGAAGATCCAATCACTGCTATTTTGCCTAGGTCTCATCTAATCATTCCACATCTACCTTAGCTACCATCGAAGATCATATGTTGTCTATCAACATGATTTATGTTCATCAACAAGAAGATATCCTCCCTTGAAAGGAAATTTTACCAAAACCACCTTGTACACTTGGGGTGTCAAGGAGCTTATTGTATTGCTTCTCTTGAGGGTTTTGAGGAACCTGAACATCTCAATATTCTTCACTTGCAAGTATTTCATGCATGACGTACAATGCATTAAAAAAACAAAAACCACGAAAACATAGGCAAATCACAAAATCACAAAAACATTGCATTCTCATTTACATTACATTCCCCCTTGCATTTCATGTCATTATATTTGCTTACTTGCATTAGGCATAGTATTTCATTGCATTAGAATTAGGACTATTTTGTTGTTACGTGCTAGGTTCTGGAACCATGCCTATATATTTGTCATCTTTCTTAATCAATATTTTCCATAATCATCCCTGGCACTTTTTCTTGTGATATTTTGACTATTAAGGGATCCTCGTAAGATAGGGTGGATACCAGATGACCATTAGCAATTATGTTTAGATGACCACTGACTATATTTCGTACACTTCTTAGTTTTTAAAAGGTCAGTAGGAAAACACACACATTATAAAACATCATACTATCCACATTCCTTTTTTTGAGTAATTGTGGTTTTCAACATGACCAATAAGTTGCTATAGGGTGTTCACTAGGGTTTTCGATCATTTAGCCATTCCTAGTTTTATTTTCATATTTTGTTGAAATCTATCTATATTTTTTGAATGTAGGGTCTTACTTTGATAGTACCTTGAATATCTCACAATACTAAACACAAATTCACACATTAAAATCTAAGTTTGAACAAGGAAAGACAACCATACAATGTAGTCCTTACCCCTTAAGTGAAAGGTTTCTCTTTCTCATCCTATTATGTGCATGGTCTAGAATGCTAAGAATTGACAAAAGGATAAGCTCCCCTCTAGCCAAAGAAATAAAATCCCTTGCTTCCCAAAAAAAACAAGTATCCCAAATCAAAAAAATGAGGAAAAAGTGGTTTTCACCTTTAAGCAAATAAATGACCTTGCTCATAAAAAAATATCAAGAATCCAAAATAAAATAAATCAAAAGAAAAGAAGGGGGTAATGAGCTTGAATCCTTGGAATTCTTAGTTATTCAAAAGTTGTGGTGTCATATCCATTACAACAATGGGCTCTAAGAGTCATCCTGGCAATGGGGTAGTCTTATGTGTGGTGATATGTATATCACATTAGTGACCTTATTTTGTATAGAGCAATGTTAGCTTGTGTATAATCTAGATTTTTATGGCTTGTATTACCTAGTAGTCTAGTCCAACTACGTCTAAAATCAATATCAGAATGACCATAGGGTGATCCTCTTTATAGTAATGGGCTCTAAGAGTCATATTGGAAATGGGGTAGTCTTATGCATAATAATGAATACACTATGCACACACAAGGGTATTTAATGTCTTGGTCTTCTTAGCTGACTATTATCATTCAGATTCATGTGTAGTAAATATAAAACTTTTGATTGGTCAACTAGGACGTTTGGGTCTCATGGAAACCATGTTGTTTCCCTATAACATCTTACTAGTCCCCCATCCATAATTTACATTTTTATCATCTTACATATGGCCGAATTTCAAATGTATTATTTTTGTGAAAATGTTAACATTTTGATTGATGAATTTTCTGCATTCTGTGGTGCTTACATTTAGGTTGTTTTACATCTTATATTCATTCATTATGTTTTAGCATATAAACATAAAAATAAAATTTTGCATCATCATGTCATTAGTACATCATCTACAAGTGCATATAGGCATACATCTATGAATACATACTACAATGTCTAGACATATATCCATTATCCACAATTGCATCCATGCATAAAATAAAAATAAGCAATAAACACATGATGGGCCACAAAAAATGTCATATCATATATACATGGTAAATCTGTTACATGATGATACAAAAATGCCTATAGGCTAGTCCTTAGACCTCACACTCCAAAGAGAGAAAAGCTCCAAAGGTACCCAATTTACTTTGGTTAAATTTAAATAAAAAAGCTCCAAAGGCTCCTAACACTTTTGGTTTAAAAAATTCAAAAGGCTCCAAAGGTACCCAAATTCCTTTGGTCAAATTCATTTCAAAAAGCTCCAAAGGCACCTAACCCCTTTGGTAAAATCAACTTAAAAATAAATGTGAGTGAACCTTGTATATAGTGATTTACTCTAGTCACTTGATGGTTGCAATGATTGGTTATCCATGCAATTCGGTAGGATGAGTAAATTACCATAAGGCCACTCATACAAAAAGTAATAAAAATGGATCAAAATCAAGGTTGTAATAGGATCATGCACCCTTTTACTTTCACAATTGTCCTAGAAAACCTAAATCAAGTCATCTTGGTTGAGCGACTCATCGCTTTCATAATTTTTCCATTTCCTCATCAACTTGTCGCTTGAGGGGGTAGTCATAAAATTAGAAAATTCATAATCAAGTCAATAATAAAACATTCAATCATGCAAATTGTGTTTGTTCAAAAATCATTGCCAAATACTATCATGCGCCCTTATTGCTTGTGGTAGAAAACAAGCAAACATTTCAACCAAAAAAATACTTGGTATTCTCGAAGCCTAGGGCCTATAGACCCTTGTGTTTTAACGTGGTTGAAAAGTGGGCCAAGATCAAGTATACCTCAAGCCATGAATCCTTAACTAAAAGGTTTACTGAATCCAAGTTCTTTAACTTGTCAAAAGTAATGATTAAGAAGTGCATGCTCTTTCCTTGATTGGGGCATATAACATTGATCATATCCATGAACATCATAAACCCTCAATTTTTTTATAGATCATCTATTTTTGCTTTACATTATGCTTTCAAAAAATGCATCCCAAAAATGGGTATCTGTAGATACCTAAAATACATCATATTGAGGAGACTACATACATGGAATTATTTTAGACCATATGACCCACATTGGGTAGCCCTAGGGCTAAAACTGAGGAACACAAGCTTATACTGAGAGGGGGGTGTGTTAGCGTACTATTGTATTTATTTGTATTTGGAGTACTCAGTTACAACTGCGTAACAATCCTGTTATTCTGTTCTGTCGGAGTGCTATTACCGGCACCGTTGTAACCTATTTAAATCCTGCAGCAATAATACAATTACGTTCCGTATTTTACATGGCATCAGAGCCAGTGGCGTGAAGGGAGAAGCGCAGCGGCAGTAGAGAAGCTTGGGCAGCAGGCGGAAATTTTTTTTTATTTTTCCAGACGAGAATTTTTTTTCTCTGGGTTTGTTGGGCAGAGGATTCCTTCGGTGAGAAAAAAAAAAAAGACACAGAGCTGCGAGCGCCGGACTGCGCAGAGGAGCGGACGTCCGTCCGCCGAACGCTCTGCTCGCGGACTTCGCGCGACGGCAGCGCATCCGCGGGGAGGCGGACTGTCGTGCTGCCTGTCGACTATGTCAGCATGCTGACTGTCACGGCGGACAGTGCTGACGGCGTCACAGCGTGCGGACTGTCGTGCCACGGCCACGACAGCGGCGCGTCGACACGCGGCGATCGTCGATCGTCGCGGTACGAGACGCGACAGAGCCGACGTCGCGCGCGCGACAGGAAGGGAGACCCCCTTCTCCCCCCGCCCGTCCGCGGGGGAATTTAAATTTAAATTCCCCGCCCGGGCCGAAGGGAGTGGCTCCCCCCCCCTTCTTACGCGGGAAGCGGAAATTTGAATTCCGCTCCCGCTGGGGTATAAACCCCCCCCCCAAAAAAAAATTGCGCAGCGCGAAATTCACGCGCTGCGCATGCTCTTCCCCGCCCCTCGAAAGGAAAACAAAAAAATAAAAAATCGCCCCACCCCGGTTCGAAAAAAAAAAAAAAAAAAAAGAGCGAGTGGGGGAATTCCGGTTCGTAGCAGGGATTTTTTTTTCAAAATTCACTGTGAGGAGGCGGTTTGCAGGACGGGAATTTTGTTTTAAATCCACCGTCGAGAGGCCGATCTGGGCGCGGAAGCAGCAACCGTGCGACTGGAGGCCGCTGCAGAGGAGGTGGAGGTAGCAGGCGCTGTAAAAGGAGGAGGCTCTTGATCTCTTTCGGATCAGCCCGCTGGCTCACGTGGTCGTGAGCCGTGCGGTTAAGGCTCAGGGAGCCTGCAGGTCGGGGGTTCAAATCCCGCCGACTCCCCTCAGGTATATTTTTTTTCAAAGTAATTTTTAATTATTATTATTTTTAATTAAAATTTTTAATTTTAATTTTTTTAATATAGTTTTAAACTTTATAAATTAAAATTTAATTTTAATTTATTTTTTCTAAAGTTTTTAAAACTATATAAATTGAAATTATTTATTTTAATTTTAAATAAATAATGATTATAAAAATGCTTTGTTAAAGAAAGCCTTTTAAGGGGGGATATTTTTCAAAAATCAAAGGGGGATAGAGAGTAATTTTTTAGAAAAAATAGCAATTTGGCATTGTAAAAGGTGCATTTTCGGCTGTGACCGACACCTTGTGGGTTATTCTTGTGGGCAGTTTTTTTATGTTGTATGTTGCATATTTCATTTTTTGCACTATAACATTAAAAACTTAAAAACAAACACTCCCTAAGTCCCCGGAATATAAAACCCATCTGTGCAATTTATTTGCCTTTGCAGCGTTCGGTATTTGCGATACCTCTGGCCAGCACTTACAGGTAAAGCTATCGTGATTTGGCTATTGTATCCGCCGCCTAATATAGCTGCTATAACGATGTCTAAGCTTGTTCTCTATAAATCATCGGGGAGGAATAAGTACGCCATTTTTGCATTTTTTACTCCATCCACTACCCTTTATCGCACTTGTGTTTAGGCGTAAATCCTGACGAAGTATTCTTCATAGTGTTTAGGGGAAGTTACGCCCCACGCATGAGAAGAATCTTCTATGGTAGGTGCCATCAACAAGGCGATTCCCTTTCGGTACCGCTTATGTTCCACGTATCGTATGATCTCTAAAATTCACCTATAGTCTCCCTCACGTAAGGGCGGGTGATTTTTGTTGATATTTCTAAATACCTATAGTTTCCCTCACGTAAGGGCGGGTATTTTGTACGGTATATTGGCCTAGCAAAAGGTATATCGAAAGGGGGACCAATTTGGTGATATAAGGAACCTTCACTATGGCCGTTGTTGCAAAGTTGATGACTGATCCGCATCGGTTATTGAAAGGTCCAAATTATACACCATGGAAACATAAGATGAAGGCTATTCTCCAAATGGAAGATTTGTGGGATATTGTTACTGGAGTAGAAACCAGGCCTTCACCAACAACAGGATCCACAGGTCCTTCAGCAGATCAGATTGCTTTTGACAAGAAAGATAGAAGAGCAAAGGTGCTCATTTTGTTTGCTATTTCAGATGAAGTGCAACCTCATATAGCTGATAAAGCAAGTGGTAAAGAGGCATGGGATGCCCTTAGAACCATCTATGAGGGGAAGAATGAATCCACCATTCTTCATCTTCAAAAACAACTTCATAACCTGAGTTTGAGACAGGGTGAAACAGTTGAACTCTTTCTGTGCAGAGTGTCTGAGTTGAAAGAGAAATTGAGTTCTCTAGGAGATACTGTGGACGAAAAGCTTATCATTTCACTTGTGATGAGAGCTTTACCTTCTTCATTTGATATGTTGATAACCTCCATCCAGGTGTCCCAACGACAAATTACCTACATCGAGTTGGTCAATCTGCTTCAACAACAGGAGGCACGCCAACTTCACAAGGATGATTCTTCCAATACAGCCCTATACACCAACGAGGCGGGGTTCTAGGAAGAAAGGTAATGGGCAAAAAGGAGGCAACTTTCGGAAAGGAGGAAATTCTCAATAGGATACGAAAGGAAAAGGCAAGCAACCTCAACGGGAAGAAGAGGTGGTGCAAGATGTGTGAGAAAGACAACCATGACACCAACAGGTGTTGGCATAAGAAAAAGCAAAAAGGCCAAAACAAACCACAAAATAAGAACAAGCAACCCCAGGTGAATGTTGTTGTTGAAGAATCTAACTTAGATTCTGAATGGGCACACAAGGTGCTCATGACTACCACAGATTCCACTCAGAGGGATCCTATTTGGTATGTCGATTCTAGAGCTAGTAAACATATGACTGGCGACAGATCGTGGTTTGAATCATTTGTGGCCAAGGAGGGCAAACCTGTCACCATTGCTGATGATAAAACCTATAGGGTTCAGGGAGAGGGTACAGTTTTAGTCACTCTTCCTGATGGCAAGTGTCATATTGACAAAGTCCTCTATGTTCCGGGATTGGCCAACAATTTGTTGTCAGTGACACAAATCCTGGACAGAAATATGGTTGTCAACTTTCGTGTTGAGAATGGAAAGAAGTGTTGTACAATTACCAGGAAGGGTAAGCAGATTGCAATGGCTTCATATAAGCATGGCTTATTTGCACTAGATGCTATCTCTACTCCACATGTTGCCATGACTTTCTCTACCAAGGAGGCAACTTCCCTATGGCACAAGAGATATGGGCATCTTAGTTACGGCTACTTACTTGAGCTCGGCAAGTATGAGATGGTAAAGGGTCTTCCTTCCCTTTCTGTCACATTGCCAGTGTGCTCTGATTGCTTGGCAGGAAAGCAGCATAGAGTACCATTTGAGAAGAGCTCTACAAGAGCAAGAAAACCTCTGGAGCTAATTCACATCGATCTATGCGGTCCTTTCACACCCAACAGTGTTGGAGGTAAGAGGTACTTTCAGTTATTCGTAGATGACTACTCACGAAAGATGTGGGTTTTATTTCTCAAACTGAAATCTGAAGCTTTTGCATTCTTCCAGCAGTTCAAGAAATCCGTTGAGAAGGAGTCAGGGGCTTCTATCAAAACCCTCCGCTCAGATCGAGGGGGAGAGTTTACCTCTAATGAATTTTTTGCATTCCTAGATAAGCATGGGATCAAGAGACAGTTAACAACTACCTATACTCCTCAGCAAAATGGAGTTGCTGAGAGAAGGAACCGTTCTATCATGGATATGGTTCGTTGTATGCTCACAGGAGCTACTCTTGGGCAACAATATTGGGCGGAAGTTGTCACCAGCTGCAGTGTATCTTTTGAATAGGGCACCCACAAAGGCCCTAAAAGGAATGACTCCACAGGAAGCATGGAGTGGTCGAAAACCCTCCATATCTCATCTACATATTTTTGGGTGTCAAGCTTTCATGCACATACCGAAAGAGAAAAGGAAGAAGCTAGATGAGAAAAAATTGAGATGTATTTTTCTTGGATATTCTGAGCACTCTAAAGGATATCGGTTGATAGATCCTTTGACCAAGAAAATTCATATCAGCGGAGATGTTGTCTTTGATGAAGCTTTCACATCACGAGAGCACATCTACGAGTACACCGAGGATATTGTGGAACCTAAGGAAGAGGAGATTCCTTCGTCAACACGAGATAGGAGGTCCTTCTACATCTTCTTCACCACCACCGAAGTAGAATCCTAAATGGTGTACAAATACAATCGAGAGATGCAAATTTATCCACTCCTCCCAATTTGAATTTGGATAGACCTCGTACACGCGGTATGGCTCAAAAGGAAAGAGAAGCCGAGAGCGGGTGAGGTTGATGATCTTTGTCAATCTTTTGAGGAACTTTCTGTGACTCCAAGTAGAGAAGTTGAGGATATGGATATTGATGATGACGGGGCATTCATGTCTACCATAGATAGTCTTGAACCTGCATCGGTGCAAGATGCTCTCGGTGAGCCTCGGTGGAAGGCCGCTATGGATACAGAGTATGAGTCTCTGATGAAGAATAAAACTTGGAAGCTTGTTGATCTGCCGCATGGAAAGAAACCTATTGGCTGCAAATGGGTATACAAAGTCAAGTACAAGGTAGATGGAACAATTGATAAGCATAAGGCCCGACTTGTTGCAAAGGGCTATGCTCAAAAGGAAGGCATCGAATATGAATAAACTTTTGCACCTACTGCTCGGATGACCACAATTCGGGTTATGTGTGCTATGGCAGCACAATATGGGTGGAAAGTTCACCAGATGGATGTCAAAAGTGCCTTTCTTAATGGTGATCTCCAAGAAGAAGTCTATATGACTCGGCTGAAGGATTTGAAGTGGAAGGTCAACAACGAGAAAGTTTGCAAATTGGTCAAATCCTTGTATGGTCTGAAACAAGCTCCTAGAGCTTGGTATATAAAAATGGACAATCACCTAATGCAGCATGGATTTAAGAGATGTCCATCGGATGCAAACCTCTATTTCAAGAAACGGGGTTCTCAGATAGTGTTGCTTGTACTCTATGTGGATGATCTGCTCATTACGGGGAGTTCGGAAGATATGATCTCTCTTGTCAAAAGAAACTTGTGCAAATATTTTGAGATGACGGATCTCGGACTTCTCCATTACTGTCTTGGTCTGGAATTCAGCCAGAAGGAGCACTCCATCAAAGTGTCTCAGAAAAAGTATGCCAAGACATTGCTCGATAAATATCGCATGACTGACTGCAAGCCAATGGCAACTCCAATGGAGAATGGACTTCAGTTATCGCAATATGATGACTCACCTCAGGTAGATGGCACTCTCTATCGACGGTTGATTGGGAGTCTCATATATCCGACCAATACTAGGCCGGATCTCGTATTTGCTTGTAAACTATCTTTCGAGGTTCATGCGGGAGCCTAAGACTACTCATTGGAAAGCGACAAAACGTGTTCTTCACTATGTCCGTGGTACTATAGAATATGGCCTAGAATACAAGAGGAACAACAAATTCTTCTTGCAAGGATACACGTACTCCGACTATGCCGGATCATTTGATGATCGCAAGTCAACTTCTGGATACATTTTTCATTTGGGATCCGGTCCTGTCTCTTGGCACAGCAAGAAGCAACGGTGGTTGCTATTTCATCAACAGAGGCAGAATATCACGTCGCACGTGAAGCTGTGTGCAAAGTGATATGGTTACGTCGCATTCTGAAAAGTATGGGCCATCCATCAAAATCTCCAATACACTTGTTTTGCGATAATCAGGGTGTTATGAACCTCGTCAAGAATCCAGTCCATCATGAAAAAACAAAGCACATTGACACACAATGTCATTTCATTCGAGAGGAAGTTCCAAAGCACCGAATTCAGCTTCGCACATTCCCACCGATGCTCAAGTTGCGAGACATTTTCACTAAGGCACTTGGACATGTCAAATTTGAATTGTTTCGCAGCACACTTTGTATTGCAAAATGATGTAAGGGGATGTTAGTAGTCTAGTATAGCTATTAGTTATTACATTACCCAAATAATGTAATAAAGGGGGATGTTAGCGTACTATTGTATTTATTTGTATTTGGAGTACTCAGTTACAACTGCGTAACAATCCTGTTATTCTGTTCTGCCGGAGTGCTATTCCCGGCACCGTTGTAACCTATTTAAATCCTGCAGCAATAATACAATTACGTTCCGTATTTTACAGGGTGAACAATATAATATAAAATTTTGACTTTTCTTTCCAAATTATAACAACAATAATATCAATGTAGTAAATGAAATAATGCACAAATCATCACACACATGAGAGACACAAATTTAATGTGGTTCACCCAATGTGGGCTACGTCCATGAAGAAAATATTTCTTATAAATTTCCTCAACCAATATCTTGGGAACTAATTCCCTATTATAATTTTTATGGGCACCAACCCAAAGGAGACACTAATCCCCTATACTCAAGTTCATGGATCTTTATCTACAGGAGACACTAATCCCCTCTATTTTTATTTGTAGACCTCTATCCATAGGAGACACCAATCCCCTCTACTCTAGTTTATGGATCTCTATCCACAAGATACAACAATACCCTATGATCTAGTTTGTGGACCTCTATCCACAGGAGACACCAATATCTTCTACATTAGTTTATGGACCTCTATCTATAGAAGAAACCATTTCCCTCTTCTCTGGTTTGTGGACCTCTATCCATAGGAGACATCAATATCCTCTAATTTGGTTTATGGACCTTTGTCCCCACTTTTATGGTTCTCTTCAAGCCTTTAAACAAGGCTTGCTCTAAAACTTGCTCTCAAATCTGCTCAGATCTACTCCAAGTCTACACACAAGACTTTCTCAAATTTGCTTACCAAAACCTGCTCTAATCTCTGCTTAGATCTTCTCCAAGTCTACACATAAGACTTGCTCAAATATGCTTACCAAAACCTACTCTAATATCTGCTTAGATCTTCTCCAAGTCTACACACAAGACTTGCTCAAATCTGCTTACCAAAACCTACTCTAATCTCTTCTCAAATCTTCTCCAAGTCTACACACAAGGCTTTCTTAAATCTGCATACCAAACCTGCTTAAACCACTTCAAGCCTACACATAAGGCTTTAAATATGCTCACCAAATCTACTCAAATGTTGCTCAAAGAACATGCTCTAATATACTCATAACACATGCTCAAATATTTCAAATTCTTACATACAACAATTTCATATATCTTTCCCAAAAAAAATTCATATATCTTTCCCAAAAAATTCTTTCTTTGAATAAAGTAGTTTAGACATATTCTACCCAGAATTCATTTAACCTCTTTAACATATAGAGAATTATATGCAATAATAAATGCTCAATATGTTCTTCACATTCATTAAGTTTATCGTTTTCACATGTTTCACATTTATTGCATTCTAAAGGTAGCTCTAGTCTAGCACTTGATAACTGACATTATTATGTATTTCCCACAATAAAAATTTATGCACACACTTGCTTCACAAATATGATTTCTAACACTTGCACACTCACTTTAAATGACACTTAAAACAATGCACAATTTGTTCTTGAAGAACACAAGCTTATACTAAGAGGGGGGGTGAACAGTACAATATAAGACCACTTTTTAATTTTCTTCTCAAATCAATATTATGTAGTGTATAGATAGCAATATCAATAGTAGTACTCAAAGCAATGCATAAAAATCCACACAGAATAGAGACACATATTTAACATGGTTCACCCAATGTGGGCTACCTCCATAGAGAAAATATTTCTTCTAAATATTTATCAAATAATCTCTTAGGAATCTTTCCCAAATTACAATATTTATGGACCTCGGTCCAAAGGAGATGTTGATCCCCTAAATCTCAAGTTCATGGATCTCTTCAATAGGAGAACTCTTTCCCCTTCTGATATGGCTAGTGATCTTCTAGAAGACTTTGTATCTATGTTGCACTAACTTGTGGATCTCTCTCTACTTGAAGACTCCTCACTTAGATCTGTCTTCAATTGTTCTGGCTACTAGATCTCTATCCACTGGGACTTTGTCCTCTATACTCTATCACCTCCAAAGATCTATCTCAATACTATACCAAATACAGTTCAGTCGGTCTAGCACAGTTCTGCTCAATATTTTACACTAAGCACAATGTAGTTGGTCTAGTACAATTTTACTTAGTAGGTTCACTTAGAACCTACTCAAATCTGCTCAACATGTTCATGCAAAACCTGTCCAAATCTTCTCAACAGGTTCATACAAAACCTATCCAAATCTGCTCAACAGGTTCACACAAAACCTATCAAAATCTGCTCAACAAGTTCACATAGACTTGTCCATATCTTCTCAACAAGTTCACACATAACTTGTCCAAATCTGCTCAACAAATCATCTCTAGGACTTGCTCAAATTTGCTCAATAAGTCCTCTCTAGGACTTTCTCAAATCTACTCAATAAGTCCTCTATAGGACTTGCTCAAATCTGCTCAATAATTCCTCTATAGGACTTTCTCAAATCTGCATAGCAATATTTTACAAAAGCTTAACTCAAAATAGTCCACAAGTCTTCTCAAAGACTTGTCTCAATCACATAGAATAATAAAGAGAATTGTTAGAGTCTCAATATGTTCTAAGCTCAATGTACAATCAATATCTCAAATCAATCTCATAGAAGCATAAAGAGAATTTTTAGAGACTCTATATGTTCTATACTCAAATCCTAATCTCAACTCAATAGAAGCATCAAGATAATTGTTAGAGACTCTATATGTTCTATACTCAGAGCTCAATCTCAAATCAAATCAACCTCAATCTCAACTCAAATCAAAATATTGAATAATTTGTTTCTAGGAACTTGAACAACCACATGCATCCACTTGACTAGGATTAATCAACTCAATTCAACCAATCACCTCAACGAACAATTCTTTCTCACAAACCCTAGTCCAAGCATGTATTAACCAGCTCAACTCAACCAATCACCTCAAGGAATAATTCTTTTTAACAAACCCTAGTCCAAGCATGTATTAACCAGCTCAAAATGTTTCCAATAATGCTCAAGCACAAGTCTCACATAACAATGATACTCATGTTATTTTCTAACTCAAGTTCAAGTTCATTTCATCATCAATGGGCTTCAACAAAAATGCTAATAAAACAAGGTTTAAATACAACTCACAAACCAAAAAACCTTGAAGCATTCAACTAATAATTTTCTTAAAGGAAACCACATTTAATCCTTTTCTCTCCATTGATATTTTAGAAATCAACCACCATAAACAATCAATAGGAGAATGTGCCCATACCTTTTTGATTTCAATAATTTTTCCACAAAATCTACCACACTTAAACACAACTTTCCTTTCAAATCTAAAAAAGGGTTAATGGACTTCAAATAATCACAAAATAAAGCATTACTCAAATTACACCCTTTTTACTCCAAGTTAATAAACACATCCACCAAAGTCCCTTTTATTAAAACCCTTATCAAAAATAATAACCTCTCAAAATTTCTTTTAAAAAAACAACTCCTTATTTCTCCTAAAATTAATTCTCCATAACCATCAAATAAATCATAAACCAATTATTCTTTGCAATAATAATCATAGCCCTAATAACAAACTTTAATTTACATTAACTACCTTATAACTCCAAACTTTAGGGCTAATAAAAATTATTTAAATGCAAAATGTAATTACCTCCTCAAGGGGATTCGAACCCTTGACTTGCCACACCGCGAGCATCTTATCCATGGCTAAGATTCCACAAAAACTAGGAACTCGTTGGAAAGGCAAAGGCCCAAAGTGCCTCAAACCTTCCTCCACCTTACGCAAAATACAAAGCGCCAAAGCGCTTTCCACACGCCTTCTAAAATGTTGTCCAAGGGATTCGATCCATGGTGTTTGCATTGCCTTGTGCCTTAAAACAAAATGATCTGCCCATACACCATGCTTCCCACCACGATTTGAATTTGCAAGCATTGTCATTTTCTTTCCTGCTTCTCTTCTCAAAATTTGCATGAGCTCATAGACTTATTCAAATGCCAAACATTTATCACAAGAGCAAGGATAAAACTTTGATTTATTTACCACCCCTTTATATAGTGTTTAAAACACTTCGAAGAAATCGATAGAAATATGATTTATGTTTGCTTGATAACATCAACAACAAACTTTACATTTAAATTTAAATTTTAAATAATTAAAATTTAAACCAAATATTAAAACTCAAATAACTCCATCATCGGGGCACCTTTTTTGATGAAACGAAATCCCAACTTGGGTTTTATGAAAAACCCAGATAAAATATGTTTTCCATGGTTTTAAATAAAACATTTTATTTTTCCTACATTGGTTTTCACAAAAAACCTTCATAGATCCTTTTGACATTAAATGCTCTTTTGACATCAATGACAACATTTTAACTTAGGGACTCAAAATGTCCAACAATATCCCCCTTTGTCATTGATGGCAACCCAAATCCTTTTACTAAATTTTGACCTTCTTTTCTGCTCCCCCTTGGACTTTGGTCCCCCTGGCTCAATGCTCTCTCAGATATCAAATCTCTCCTCATATCCAAAAACTATCCCCATAATACACAAATCTCTCCACCTTTGACATAAATGGCAAAGGGTCACCTTTGGGGCTCAAGGCTAATAATTAAGCCTCTTATATTAGCCCCTCCTCCACCTCCACATGAGGTGGTTAATTCTAGGGTGGGAGTATTTCTACTCCCTAAAAGCACTATTCTCTGCCTTTGTCTTTTCCTCTTCCTTTTTGTTGAATCCTCTCATTGTTTCTTTCCAAGTCATCATCCCTGTTCATGTTCATGTTCTTGTTCTCATCCATGTTCCTATTCTTGTACCTATTCTTGTTCTCATTCTTCTCTAAGTCTCTTTTCTTTTTTGAGTCTCTATTCCTGTTCATCTTCTTGTTTCTGTTCATGTTCATGTTCATGTTCCTGTTCCTATTCTTGTTCATGTTCATGTTCCTATTCCTATTTATGCCTATTTTTGGAATATTTACTCTACACCTTTTTGTTATATGATCATCATTATTACACTTATAACACTTAATGTTATTATTCCTTGGATGTGCAAAAGTCTTAAGATTTCTTCTAGTGAAGCCATATGCTCTTCTGTCATGAATTCTACAATTCATTACCTTGTGACAAAACTCATTACATGAATAACAATATCCTTGGAAAATTTGTTCTCTTTCATATACCTATCTTTCATGTGATCTACACTATGAAGCCATATGCCCAAACCTTTGACATGAGAAGCATATCCCATTGAATATTCCTTACCTAGACCTCATTGATCTCCTATTATGATTGTTGTTCCATCTTTATCTTCTTTGCCCATTGTCCCTATTGGATTCATTGCAATATGACTCATCCTTAGAAGTTTCACTTTCACTTGCATCTGATAATCCCTCTTCTGAAGTATCTTCTTCTGATGTTGTTTCTTCTTGAATACTTGAAGTAGACTTTGTTTTTTCCTATTTCTTTCCAAAACCAAGACCTGTTGAATATGATGTTATCTGCTGTCCACAAATGAAATTATTCAAGTTCTTAGAGCTATTTGTGAAACTCTTCATCTTGATCTTGGAGTCCTGTAAATATTTCTTTAGAGTATCCACTTCTTGTGCTAGCTTATCACATTCCAAAATATTTTCTTCTAACTTATCCTTGAACTTAGGTCCGATGTGTAGACCAATTGGTTCATACAAACCCCATAAGGGGGGTAGATGTCCAAGGTTCAAATCTTGGGCCTCATCAAATTGAACGCTTGTCCCTTTCCTGGTGCTTTCAATGACGTAAAAGGTTTAAAATTATTATGGCATGGAAATTATAGGGGTAGATTGCATGAATATCTATGTGGTGGCTTTCGGGGTGGACAACGCAGAATACTATGGCAGCCATAAAAGTTGGACAACCTACCTAGATTCGTGGCGGCTACCGATTCCACCATGTAAAAAAAAAAAAACTTATCCTTGAACTTACTTGCCTTAGCCTTTGACTTTTCTAATTCCTCTATGAGCAATAATATTTCTTCATCACATTATTGAAATTGAATTTCAAGATTAGAGTGTTGTTTTATTACCTTATTTACTATGTCAAGTGCATGGATAAGTTCTCCCTTGAGATCATAACCATTCTCTATTGAGTAGTCTTCTATTTGTTTTCCTTTGTCCATATCATTTCTTTCTTTTGACTTGATTTCTATAGGATCACTCAATTATTCATCTTCTAAAGCCATTAGAAGATTCTCATTTGATCTATCAAGTGCATATTCAAAATCATCATCACTGAAACTAAAACCATCTCTTGTGCAATCATATTCAAGATGTCCAAATTTACCACATCTAAAACACTTAAGAATAACTAGAGTTTTTTTCTTAGTTTGATCCTTTTCTTCAATCATGAACAAGACTTCATCTCTATCATTGTATGAAAAAATATCATCACTACCAAATGAGTACTTACTTGCATTATCCACATAGTAGCTTTTATTTTACCTTTGAAAAAACTTCTTTCCTTGTTTGTTTTGTCCATCCTTGCCTTTCTTCTGATACTTGTGTCTTTCTGATTCCCTATACTTGTGATCCTATTTTTCATCACTGTTGTACTTTGGCTCTTTGCACTTTATTGCAAAATATCCAAACTTGCCACAATTAAAGCACTTAACTGATCTCATATCTATTGGTCTTTTGAACCCTTTATCTCTTCTACGATAGTTAACTTCTTTGTCACTAGATGACTCACTGCTTGATTCTATTTGCTTTCCCTTTTTATTTTTGTTCACTTTGAAAGTAGCTTCTTTCAGAGGAATAGGATCTTTTGTTCTTATATCAAAAGTAGTAAGCATACCAATCAAAGAATTCATTGTCAAAGAATCATTATCAATTGATGTTTCTATAGAAGAAACCTTTTCACTATACCTTTTTGGAAGAGTTCTCAAAATATTATCACAAGCATCTGATTCATGAACCTTCATTCCAAGACCTCTCATATCATGTACAAGTTCATCAATCTTAGCGAGATAATCATGAATATTTTCATCATCTCTCATTATTAAGTTCTCAAATTCTCCTTTGATATTTTTTATTTTAACTTTCCTGACACCTTTATCACCCTCATATATATCATGTAGTAAATCCTACATATATTTTGTTGTTTTACAATCCATAACCTTCATATATTATGATCTACCCAATCCTTTTATAATTACATTCATAGCTCTTGAATTTGCATGCATTAGAAGCTTACCTTCCTTATCTATCGGAGGATTGACTATAGAATCATATCCAAGTTCCACTACATCCTAAACTTTATTTCCAAGTGCCATAAAATATCATTAGCATACACCAATACAAGAAGACACTTCCATCAAAGAGTGGTACTGCATTATTGAAGGATCCATCCTTTTTATCTTTGTGATCAATTGTGTTATTAGATCACTTTTCCTTCAAGCTGTCAAACTCTTCTGAAGTAACCTACTCTGATACCAATTGAAGAACACAAGCTTATACTGAGAGGGGGTGTGAATAGCATAAGACCACTTTTTACTTTTCTTCTCAAATAAATATTATGTAGTGTATAGATAGTAGTATCAATAGAAGTAATCAAAGTAATGCACAAAACTCCACACACAATAGAGACACATATTTAACGTGGTTCACCCAATATGGGCTACCTCCACAGAAAAAATATTTATTTAAAATATTTCTCAAATAATCTCTTGGGAATCTTTCCCAAATTACAATTTTTATTGACCTCAGTCCAAAGGATATGCTGATCCCCTAAATCTCAATTTTGTGGATCTCTTCCACAAGATAACTCTTTCCCCTTTTGCTCTATCTAGTGATATTCTAGAAGACTCTATCTCTCTGCTACACTAACTTGTGGATCTCTCTCCACTTGAATACTCCTCACTCATATCTGTATTCAATTGTCCTAGCTATTGGATCTTTATCCACTAGGACTCTTTCCTCTATACTCTGTCACCTCCAAATATCTATCTCAATACTGTACCAAACATAGTTTAGTCAGCCTAGCACAATCCTACTCAATATTTTAGACTAAACATAGTACAGGAGGTCTATTATAATTCTACTCAATAGGTTCACTTAGATCTTGCTCAAATATTCTCAACAAGTTCACACAAAACCTATCCAAATTTTCTCAACAGTTTCAAACAAAACCTGTCCAAATATGCTCAAAAGGTTCACACAAAACCTATCTAAATATGCTCAACAAGTTCATATAGAACTTATCCAAATTTGCTCAATAATTTCACACAGAACTTGTCCAAATATTCTCAACAAATTCTCTCTAGGACTTGCTCAAATCTGCTCAATAAGTCCTCTCTAGGACTTGCTCAAATATTATCTATAAGTCCTCTATAGGACTTTCTCAAATATGCTTAATAAGTCCTCTATAGGACTTGCGCAAATCTACATAGCAAGCTTTCACAAAAGCTTAACTCAAAACAGTCCACAAGTCTTCTCAAAGACTTGTCTCAATCACATAGAATCATAAAGAGAATTGTTAGAGACTCAATATGTTCTAATCTCAATGTACAATCAATATCTCAAATCAATCTCATAGAAGCATAAAGAGAATTTTTAGAGACTCTATATGTTCTATACTCAAATCCCAATCTCAACTCAATAAAAGCATCAAGATAATTGTTAGAGACTCTATATGTTCTATACTCAGATATCAATATCAACTCAAATCAAACTCAATCTCAACTCAAATCAAAATATTGAATAATTTGTTTCTAGGAACTTGAACAACCACATGCATCCAATTGACTAGGCTTAATCAACTCAACTCAACCAATTAACTCAAGGAACAATCCTTTCTCACAAACCCTAGTCCAAGCATGTATTGACCAGCTCAACTCAACCAATCACCTCAAGGAACAATCCTTTTTCACAAATCCTAGTCCAAGCATGTATTAACCAACTCAAAATGTTTCCAAAAACTCTCAAGCACAAGTCTCACATAGCAATGATACTCATGTTCTTTTCTAACACAAGTTCAAGTTCATTTCATCATCAATGGGCTTCAACAACAATGCTAATAAAATAAGGTTTAAATAAAACTCACAAACCAGAAAACCTTGAAGCATTCAACCAATAATTTTCTCAAAGGAAACCACAATCAATCCTTTTCTCTCCAATGATATTTCAGAAATCAACCACCATAAACAATCAATAGGAGAATGTGCCCATACCTTTTTGATGCCAATAAGTTGTCCACAAAATCTGCCACACTTAAACACAACTTTCCTTTCCAATCTAAGCAAGGGTTAATACAATTCAAATAGTCACAAAATAAAGCATTACTCAAATTTCACCCTTTTTACTCCAAGTTAATAAACACATCCACCAAAGTTCCCTTTATTAAAACCCTTATAAAAAATAATAAACCTCTCAAAATTGCTTTTAAAAAACAACTCTTTATTTCTCCTAAAATTAATTCTCCATAACCATAAAATAAATCATAAACCAATTATGCTTTGTAATAATAATCACAGCCCTAATAACAAAATTTAATTTCCATTAACTACCTTATAACTCCAAACTTTTGGGCTAGTAAAAATTATTTAAATGCAAAACGTAATTACCTCTTCAAGGGGATTCGAACCCCTGACATGCCACACCGTGAGCGTCTTAGCCACGACTAATATTCCACATGAGCTAGGTGCTCGTTGGAAAGGCAAAGACCCAAATTTCCTTAAACCTTCCTCCACCTTTCACAAAATACAAAGCACCAAAGCGCTTTCCACACACATTCTGAAATGCTATCCAAGGGATTCGATCCCTGGTGTTTGCGCTACCTTGTACCTTAAACCAAAACTATTTGCCAATGCGCCATGCTTCCAACCAAAATTTGACTTTCCAAGCATTGTAATTTTCTTTCCTGCTTCTCTTCTCAAAATTCACATGAGCTAATAGACATTCGAATACCAAACATTTATCACAAGAGCAAGGATAAAAAATTGATTTATTTACCACCCCTTTATATAGTGTTTAAAATACTTCGAAGACATTAGCGAAAATATGAATTTATGTTTGCTTGATGATGTCAATGGGAAAATTTACATTTAAATTTAAATTTTAAATAATTAAAATTTAAACCAAATATTAAAACTCAAATAAATCCATCATCGGGGCACCTTTTTTGATGAAACAAAAGCCCAACTTGGGTTTTAAGAAAAACCTAGATAAAATCTGCTATCCATGGTTTTAAATAAAACCTTTTATTTTTCCTTCCTTGGTTTTCACAAAAAACCTTCATAGATCCTTTTGACATTAAATGCTCTTTTGACATCAATGACAACATTTTAGCTTAGGGACTCAAAATGTCCAATAGTTCTCAAACCCTAGCACATGTGTTTCCAATTTTATTCAATAATGAAGCATAATTTTTTTCTCAAACCCTAGTACATGTGTTTCCAATTTATTTCAATAATGATGCACAATTTTATTCTCAAACCCTAGCACATATGCTTCTAAAATCATTCAACAATGATGCACACTTTATCCTCAAAACCCTAGTACTTATGCATACTCATTCAATCCTTATTTCTCCAATCATATGACAAAAAAATATTCCTTAACCAAAAACCACCTTGAGAATGCCATCAAAACACCATACCTCTAAAAATTGCCTTGATGATTATGTGCCTCTAAAACCTATCTCAAAACAGTTTTCCTTTTGATCCTTCAAGAAATCTGGGCAGTGATTTTCAATTCTAGCATAGATAAAACATCATCCACTCAAATCTATTCAAAAGGTGTTCAAAATAAATCTAGAAAAGTAATACCTTATTTCTCCTCCATAATATTTCAAGAATAAGCTTATAAAACCCTAGGATCCATTTTTCTATAATGCAAAAATTACACTTGAAATAAATCAATTTACACCTTATAACTCCTAACTTATCATTCACCAAAACACCCCAAATCCAATTTACAATATAGAATATATAAATTACTAAATACACCTTATAACTCCAAGCTTATGACATTCAACAATACACCTAATATACAACTCACAATGCAGAATATAGAAATATCTGAATGCACCTTAAAACTCCAAACTTTACAATAATAAAAATGTTTTTACTTTACCTTGCTCAAAGTCTTCGTGCGCTCTATGAACACCAAGCAACCTTAGTGCATCACAAAAATCAACTCAAAAATCAACTCTATCGTAAATGCCAAGAAAAAACACACTCAACGGTTTTTGACCCATAGACTTCTACCATAATAGTGATTTCACAAGCGCCTTGACCAACTGCACTACCGTAGTGGTTGGAACCAAGGGGGAACCCACACATATTTGTCCTTGTCTTAGTACATGGATCGAAAACTTAGTACAACTTACAAAAATAATAGCCAAGGGTTTTTACCCGATGACCTTCCTCCTACTAGTGCTTCACACAAGTCACACAACCAGTTGGGATATCCCAGTTGGATAGGATATCGTAGGTGCTCACAAAAATTGTCATTGACCAACACATGCACACCTTTCAAACACATTGTCCTCTTCTCTTGCCATTCGTAGTAAATTAGCACTTTGAATCACAAAAGGTATTAACAATGTTTTTGCTTTAACTGAATTCAACATTAGTGCTTGGTAAAAAATCAAATCTTTTATCCCTTATTTATATGCACTTCATATCGAATTACAACATCGACACACGATTTTGCATGGGAGTATTTAAAGAGACATTGGCGCCAAGGGTTTATAACCTTATATTGTAATATTTAATAAGTATTATAATATTTCCTTTTGAACTTTTGGCTTCAAAATATTTCCCAAGAAACTTTTATTTAAACCTTTGTCCCTCTTGATTTTAAACTTTACCTTCTAAACCCACTCTTAAACCTTTTGTCCTCCTTGTAATAAATATTATAATTCTTTTTTCTTTTAGCCCTTTGTCCCAAATAAACTTCTTAAACCTTTTTGTCCTTTGTATAATATTTAAAAATAAATATTATAAACCCTTTTCTTTTAATAATTTTCTTTCTTGGGAGATATACCTTACCTTGAAATTTATCCATAGCTTACTATCAAACCCATGTATAATATTCTTGACTATCACATTATTTTTACCTCATGTATCCTTTGACATCACATTATTTTTACCTCATGAATCCTTTGACATCAATGACAACTCAATATACTCAATATTTCCAACACAAACAATGGGTTTCACCACTCAATAAAGGGATATCTCGCTTTGCAACCATGGTCGTCCTCCCAAGGGATGACCTCTAGAGGTCATCTCACCCTGATATGGTCATGCTAAAAGCAAGATCAAAAAAATAATAGGACATAACTGGTAGTCAAAAATACCAGTTAACCCTGTGCATGAACCTGTACTGCAATTTAGCGCATGCATGAGCCCATATTAGAGAAAACACATGACTTAATCAGTTGCATGAAAATTTTGAAGATAAGAATTCACTTTTCTTAATGCAAACTACCTTTTTGCTTTTTCATGCACAGGGTGGTTCTATTATTATATTTATTTTGAGGAATCTATATAATAGTGCTCATCCCTCAATACATAATATATCAAGTTTTAAAATCTTACAACAACAAAGTAAAAGACTGTAAGAAGCATTTGTATTCTTCTCACTATAAGAAGCATGTAGATGGTTCATTCCAAAGGTTGAATACTGCATCCATATTCGCTACGCAATCACATGCTTCAACTTCGAAGATTGATCTAGACCTAGTAAGCCATTCTCATGAATGTGCTAATCCATTGAAAAACTCCAAATCAAACCTAAATTTACCCCCACATCAACATCAAAAAAGAAATTACAGGTTAGAAGTCTTCTCGATCAGAGATGACCCGCAAGTATGGCCATCCTACATAGAGATAGCCTCTAGGGCATAGATCTATTTTTGTATTTCTTTTCTTAATAAGTTTTAGCAGCATTTTTATTTATTTTTTTAGCATAGATAGTATTTAATTTACATATGCATCTATCATTTTTAGTTTATTTACTGCTTTGATTATCATTACATCGAGTCCTATATCAAAGTGCTCCACATATGCTACTACTTGCTTTGCTTTTCTTTTATGCAAGTCATAGATATCTACGAGGGAAGAGGAGCGCCAGATATTTGCACATAAATCATTATGGTAGTCATGAAAAACTTATCCCAAATTAGTTTGTGGGTGTGAGGAAGATCCTATGTAGTACATCCAAAATATTTTTATTGTAACTCATTGTATTATATTGGTAGCAAATCCCTCGGAGGGATTTTATTATGACCTCCTTGAAAAGAATGGACATTAAAAATAAAAGGGCACCATCATTCATTTGCATATATATTATTCTTATCTTTGTGGTTTCATTATTATTGCTATCTTTTAACATTTTTCTTACATGGATGTACGACCCTTTTTTGCACTTCAACTAGACTCACCTTATTGATGCCTTTAACTGGATGAGATTGCAACTATTCTTGGTTGTATGAAACAACTCTTTTACTCACCTTTTTGTAGCTCCAAAAACCCTCTAACTTGCTACCTTTTTTTTTTATTTGTGGAAAACATCCCAAAAGGGATGCTACTTTCGGGTAAGACCTAAGGAGGCAGGGGTATCCATTCCACCAAAAATACCCAGGACTCGGACCTTGCCTACCACCTTTGACACACTCAAGGAGCAAACAAACACACAAAACCAATTAAAAATAAGCAGATAACAACAAAAATAATAAAATAAAATAAAAAACATGCTCCTTGAGTGTGTCAAAAACAAAAGCACAACCAAACACACACAATAAGATAAAAGAAACCACAACACAAACCACATAGAAAAACACAAGAAACACATAACAAAACACAAACAAGATAAAAACAATAGAACACTACAAAGACAACCCAAAAAAAAAACAAGAAAAATAAACACAACCAAAACCTAAAAAATTAAAAAATTAAACAAAAATAAAAATAAAAAACAACCAACAAAAGACAATAAAAAAAACAAAAAATATAGAAAACACTCACCCATAAAACATGAAACAACACAAACAAAGAGAAACCCAAGAACAAGAACGAAAAAAAACACAAGAACAATAACAAAAAACATAAAAAAAAAAAGCAACAAAAACACAAGAACAACAAAAAACAACACAAAGAACACAAAAACAAAACAAAATAAATAAACCCACCCACCTTAAAAAACTAAACAAAAAAAACAAAAAGGAAAAAAGAAATAAAAAATGAACAAAACAAAGACCTATCTAGACCAGAAGACTATTAAGGCAAGAATCAACAGAGGAAACAAAATAAATAATAGAATGAGCTAGGGAACTCAAAAAAAACTAAATGAACCAAAGAGAAGAAAAAAAAAAAAAACAAGAAGAAACTAGGTACCTTCAGAACTGAAGCCATCCAAAGAAATGATAGAAAGGAGAGTTTCCCTAATTTGAGAAGCCCACCATATAGGAGGGTGGCCATAACAAGTAAGATCACTTTTGTCCAAAGCCCAATTAGCTAAAACATCAGCACTCTTGTTTTGATCTCTGACCACATGATTGTAATCAACTTTCAAAAATCCCATCTGGATTAACTGAATCTTCTCAATAATTCTTTTTATTCTCCAATCCACCTTATGATTCTTAGAAGGATTCTTCAAGAGATTAATCATGAGTTGAGATTCAGACTCAACTATCACCTTTTCCCATCCAACCTTAGTAGCCTCCTGAAGACCTTTGAGGATAACATATCCCTAAGCAAGGTTATTAGAAAGAATACCCAAATTATTAGCAAAAGTAAAAACCAGGGAGCCATCTGAAAGTCTACCAATTCCTACCACACTGGCTTTTCCAGGGTTCCCTCTAGAGGCTCCATCAGTATTGAATTTTCCAAAATCCTTAGGAGGTTGCCAATTTCTATTCCTATCCAATTTACTAATACTCATATTCCCTTTAAGATGGTTTCCCTTAGAAGGTTTAATATTCAATCTTTGCATCACTTGATCCCATATTTGGTGGGAGTTTTGGGGGTGATTAAGGAGATAATGGACTGATTCAACTAAGTTGGCTATGGTCTTTTGCCAAATATAGTGAATATCCTTACTATCTTGATTAAAAATTTGGTTGTTCCTTTCATTCCAAATATTCCAAAAAAGAATGGTAGAACCCATCCAAACTAACTGCCTAATAAAATGATCAACACCCTCTTGATTAGGCCAATCCCTCTAAAGTTGTTCAAAAGTAAAAAAATTGGACCACTGTAAGCCAAGTAAAGTGGCCATTCTCCTCCATAGGTCAGAGGCTAAAGTACACTCAATAAAAAGATGGTTGATATTTTATACATTCTCTTCACACATTTCACATCTAAAAGGGCCATGAAAACCATGCGTCATAAGTTTCTCACTAGTAAGCACCCTACGATGCAATAAAAGCCAATTAAAGAACCTCACCTTAGGCCAGAGCTTTTGAGCCCACAATTGAGAAAATATGTCAGAATAATGGTTGGGATTATTATGGCATAAGGTCAAATAACCTTGAGCAACTGAATACTCACCCTTAGTAGTGTTGTTCCATCCAAAACAATATTTTTCATGGGACCAAGAGAGGGATCTCATATGAAGGATGCCTTGGATATCTTGTCTTTGCCTTTATGGTATTTGAATAGGCCAGTCCTCAATAGGGATCCAATATCTACCAACCTTTGAATTACCAGTATGGTACCGACAATAATTAGCCACCTTTATCCAATTAGCTCGATGAAGCTCCTCCATCCAAGGCCTCTAATCGAGAAATTGAGTTATCAAAGGCTTGTGACCATCCCAAGAATCTGTCCAAAAATTTGCATGTTGACCATTATGAATGATCCAAAATAATTTTTTCTTTATCAAATCTAGACCAGTCTTAAGAACTGCTAAAATGGGAGAACCTTTGCTAGGAAGTTGATAGTGAACAAGGTCTTCAGGACTTTGTTCGCAACATATTTAGCACAGAGATTATTGGCCCAAAGAGCATTGGGGTTATGCAACATCCTCCAATATAATTTAGCAGCTAAAGCTTTGTTGTTATTAATTGAAGACCCTAAACCTAACCCCACTTCACTCTTAGGAAGACATAAAGTATCCCATTTCACCAAGGCCCATTTTCTTTTCTCCTTAGTACCACTCCAAAGGAAACGATGACTGATTTGATCCAATTCTCGAAGAACAACCTTTGGAATATTCAAACTGGAAGAAACATAAATAGGAATAGCTTGAAGGACTGATTTTACCAAGGTGATTCTACCCCCATAAGAAAGCCACTTGTTGGTCCACTTTCCAATTTTCTTCTTGACTTTGTCCAACAACCAATTCCAATCTTTATTTTTTTGCCTTTGAATATTTATGGGAATACCTAAATAAGTGATTGAAAGAGAGGTCTTCTTATATCTTAGATTATCCAAGACCATGTATTCCTGTATATCAAAGTAGTGAAAGAAAATAATTTTAGATTTGTCTTCATTGATCAACTGCCCAGTAGCCTTAGAAAAGCAGCTAATGATTTGCTTACTATTAGAAGCTTCCTTAACTGTAGCTTTACCTAAAATAATAGAGTTATCCAAAAATTGAATATGAGAGATAGGTCTAGCTCCATGATCAATGGTAACTCCCTCAAGGGTTTTGTTTTCCCTCTTTTTGGTTATAGTCCTACCCAAGCATTCAATAAGAATGATGAATAAATAAGGGGATAGCGGTTCACCTTGCCTAATACCTCTAGAAGTTGGGAAATACTAAGAAGGCCTGCCATTGATAAGAAATAAGTAGGAAACTAAAGAGATGCATCCCATAATCCAATCCATCCAATCCTTAGAGAAACCAAATTGCCTCAAAACATTGATAAGGAAGTGCCAATCCACTCTGTCATAAGCTTTGGATAAGTCTAACCGAATGAACATGGAAGGAGAATTTTGCATATCCATGGAATGGATGGCTTCCTGAGCAAGAACTATCTCATCTACTATTTGATGTCCTTCCACATAACCCCATTGCTCTGGGGAAATAATCTTATGCAAAAGAGGCTTCAACCTTTCTACCATGATTTTAGTAATGATTTTGAGAAGAACTTTACATAAAGCAATAGGTCTAAAAGCTGAGATATGATCAACCTCTTGAGATTTTGGAACAAGAGTAATATAAGTTTTATTGATAACATTCAAAATTTCTTTAGCTTTCTTGGCTTCTTCCACCACCTCTAATAAATCAACATGAAGGATATCCCAAAAATCTTGGTAGAACTCAATAGGAAAACCATCAGGACCTGGGGTTTTCCATTTTTGCATTTTAAAAGCTACTTGTTGAAGCTCATTGATAGTAACAGGAGCATTTAAAATAGAGTTCTCCTCAGAAGTGATAAGAGAAGGGATTTCTTGAAGAACATTTTATTGTGAAGCTGAGTCAAGGGGAGTAGCAGCAAAAATATTTGAAAAGTAATCAACAAAAATAGAGTTCATGCTATCCCAAGTATAAAAAACATCTCTAGAATCTGATTTTAAGGAAGAAATAAAGTTGTGAGATCTTCAAGCTAGAATATATTTGTGGAAAAAATTTGTGTTTTGATCTCCTTCTTTGAGCCATTGAATTCTAGATTTTTGCTTCCATAAGATTTCTTCTCTTTTTCCCATTCCTCTAAGCTGAGTTGTGAGTTTAATTTCATCTGCACTTCTCTTCTCTGTGAGGCCATCTAAACGGATTTTCTTATTCAAATTTTCAATATGAGCAATAACTTCATGTTTTTTTTATGAACATCCCCAAACTCTTTCTAGTTCCAAGTCTTGATTTTGGATTTAATGTATTGCAGTATTTTGACAAAACAGAACATCTTAGTCCCATGCCTAGGTTTACCTTCCTTCCACCATTGTTGCACATGAGGTCTAAAGGAAATGTCTCTAAGCCACATTAATTGAAAATGAAAAGGAGAGAAACTCACATTGGTTTTCCACATTTCCACCATGAGTGGCCAATGATCCAAACCAACATTATTAAGAGTCTTCACTTTAGGAATGTGACCATGGATTAAGAAATTTTTAGAGAGAAAAAACCTATCCAATCTCTCCATTATACAAGCTAAGCCTTGCCTTCTGTTATACCAAGTCATAATGCCATTATCCGGTTGGATATCCACAAGATCGAGGTTTGCAATATATTCGTTCATGAGGTCATTGCTTTTGTCCAAATTTCTATTTCCCCCCTTTCTCATCCAGAGAGAGGATGATATTGAAATATCCTTTGATCAAGATCCAAGCTTTAGGAAAATGAGAGATAATATGAGTAATATCCTTCCACTATCTTCTTTTTTCCTCCAAAGAAGTCGGAGCATAAACAGTAATGCAGAGCATAATCTGGTTGGAATGTCTACTTTGAATAGCTATAGCCAACAAACCCCAACTGCCAACCATATGGTGAATAAATACCTCTTTTGGATCCCAAAGACAAGCAATGCCACCCGAAGTCCCTTGGGAACTGAGGGAAACCACTTTTCCAGCTGGCCAAATTTCTACCGGCAATTAAGTCCATATCCTCCCATTGACATCTTAGTTTCTTGAAGGAAAACAAGATGTGGATGATTTACCTGAATCATTCTTCTAATTTCATTTTGTTTTGAAAGACTCCCTTTGAGTCCTCTAATATTCCAAGTGATGATATTCATTAATACCAGGGCTAAAAAAGTTGGGAAGGGCATTAATATTACCTTCCTCTACAAGATTTTCACCTTCTTTTACCATATGATATTGATTGGTCTTGCGACCTACTTTTTGATTAGAATCCATCTTCAATTTTTTTTCCCTATTTCTTGACTTATTCCAATTGAATCCGAGATGGCTTCTAACCTTGAAGAATGCTCATACACAACCAAAATTTTACTAGATGGTTCAATAGAGTCTATATTGGGACCTGCATTATTTGAAGTTTTGACATTTGAAATATTGTTTTTCTTGTGTAAATTTTCTCCTTTTTTTTCTATTGAAAACCTTTGATTGTTGGTTTGTCTCTGAGTTCTTCCCTTCATATTTAAATTGTGTTTCTAATATTTCAGTTTCCATTATTTCCTCTTCCTCACTTGGGACATCATTTGTGGAAAGGATTTCAATCATATTAGCAGATGACTTTGATTGATCCTTCATAATTGGTTTTTTCTGAGTGTTCTTCTTCTTAGGTATTTGGAAACCTTCTTTTGATCAGGAATTTTATTTGGGAAAGCACTGGCCAAATGAACATATTCATGGCAAATTCTACAACGAAAAGGAATGTTCTCATAGTCCACTACTTGCTCCCAAGTGTCTTTCCCAAATTGTAATGTGATATTTTTAGGTAGGGGTTTGTCAAAATCCATTAAAACACAAATCCAAGCATAAATAATATGTTCAAAATTTTGAGTACAATCAACAGTCATCATAAAAGTTCCTAAAGAGTTTCCAATTGAAGAAAAAAATAGTAGGATGTGATGCCTCGAAACCGGTTTTGGTGATTAATGAGAAAGTTCAATTTGCACTATCTGTAGTGTTCAATTTGTGTTTCTTTTTTTGAATACTCATGAATTTTGAGTTATTGTATTATTTTTTTATTAATATTTTTTTGCATTTTGTATTTGAAGCTGCCAGTGATCATTTTCTAATTTTTAAACTCTAATTTGTAAACTCTAATTTTTAAAATCTAATTTTTAAACTCTAAACTTGCTACCCTTAAACTATAGTAGGTGACTTCATTAAATTTCAAGATGGACTCTATAACTTCTAAAGTTTTTGTAGCTAGTAATGCTACCCTAATTGCTGCATATTTTGCAGTCAATATCTACACTAAATTTTTTTCCTTGAAACTCAAACATTTGGTAGGGAATTCCCACAAATAAAATCTAAATTTTTATTCAATAACCATTTATTATTCTGATAAATATTTACTAAACCCCTATATCCGAATGAGCCTTCTAGCCTTCAAAGGCAATCTTCAAACCTTTCAGGTTTGGTAGTAATTTTTAGGTCATTTCTCCTTCAATATCCTTGTCAAATTTGGACTTCAATCTAGGCCTTTTTATCAAGAATATGAAATTCTTGAAGTCTTCACCAATCTCCTCCAAAATTTGGCAAACTTCTTGCCAAATCCTTCTTCCTTGGGCTTATTATCAGATGGCGAAAATTGTCCCAAGTTATTCCTGTTGTTTCCATTGCACAACGTACCCCAATTTGGGGACCCACTTTAAATTTTGAAATTGCAGGGTGGAATAATATGGAAGAGACTTAGAGTTGGGCCAAGTAAATTTTTGGTTGTATTTTCACTTCGATGTTGAGGTTACTTTGGGATTTTTTCAAGAGTTGTTTTTATTTCTTACCATTTTGAAGTAGAAAAAGAATAATAAGGAAGCTACATCCATATTTGGAGAAGCCGACATTAATGTGTTTTGTGATTGCATATATTAAACGGTAATTTTATGAGTGCATTAAATAAGGGATTTTGATAGTGAGTATAGGGTACAAGTCACTTAGTCTAAAGTGAACCGAGCGTGTGTTATCAAAGTTCCAAATTATTTATTTTATTTTGTGACACACATTGCATCAAAATATAAAAAAGTAAATAAAAATAGAGTGCATTGATGTTTATTGAATAAAGCCAACTTAAAAGAGGGACACTTTGTTTGCCATTCTACTTGGTTCTCAACTTATCGCTCATATTTACAATATGAAACTATCACCATGAGGACATTAAATTTTGAAGTTCGAATTAATTTTATTTTATTTTATATTTAATGTGGAAAATGCTTGATATCCTTTGATGATGCAGGTAGGTAGTATTATCATACTATTCAAGCCAAACATAATAGTTGGGGTCATCATATTGTTAGTGGCATGTTCATCTATCAAGGTTGTTCATCTCCCTTGGTACTAATATGGCCATCATAGACGTTAATGAATTGCAAATACATACCCAAATCCATAGAATTTTGATGATAGTATTGATTTCTGCATATATGTGTGGTTTGTGAGAGCTGATAATGAAAAGGCAGTAGAAAATTATAATTATCCATAAAATTGTGAATATGATCCAACTTGATGCCTTAGTATTTGAATACCTCGACCGAACCAATGCTCGTTGCGATGAATGCTTTTGAAAATCATTTCTTTTCCTTTGCAAATGAAATATGTTTTTGAAAATAAGAGAATATCGATCTATCGGATATGTTTTGTGTTGTGTAATGGACAATCCAAACGAAGGGAAGAGGCCAATATGAAGGATTAGGCCTTCAGAAAACCTGAGATCAAATACCACTGGCGGAGGCAGTTTTCCAATATGGAAGGAAACCAGGTAACGGAATTGGAGTCGCGTGATATTTTTATTGTAGGCACCGTGTCCATCATGACACTAAGTCTATCTGTGTGTACAAACATTGTGTAATTCAAAGTTGATATCTTTGTGGGCCCCACGTCCCAGACGAAAACAAATATATTTATATATGTGAGTGTCGTCTGTCTATGTTCTGGCCCACCAATGTTAAAAAGTAAATTTTTTAAGACAAGATCCAAAGAGCTTTGTTCCATATTTGGTTATGGGTCATGCAGGCAATGAAAGTCCATGTCAGAAAGTATTGCTAACTACAATAGCTAAAAATTTTAGGAGCTACTGATAGATATACAAGAGAAAGTGAGCTTCAAAATGGAGAACCATGGCATCCAAAATATTCCCAAGATAAATGCACCAGAAGTATAAACTTTTCATAGCTTACGTAGGAAAAAATAATATTTCTAGCGGTGGAAACCAAATTTAGTTTTCTAAATATTTATGTTATTGGAAATTGTACGATAAAGGATTCTACAACAAAGCAAGGAATTTTGATTTAGTTTATACAGTTTTGACTACCAAAAATGTCATAATTATGCTTAACGACCGTGGAGAGGGTCCTAATATCATTGGTAGTGAGCATCATTTCATATGGTTTGATTCAATGGAGGATTTCCACAATTCCTCCATAATTTGGACATCTCATATTGTTATTTACAGAATGGACAAGAAGTGGTCGAGGTATTATTGGAGCTATAGAGAAGGTATTTTAGACACTATTGCTGCAGAATGGAAGTGATTAGAATATTTGTTTTGAAAATAATTTGAAAAAATTATATTAAAACAAAGATCATTTACAAGTTGGTATGAGAATTCTCCCAGCCTTGGACAAAGAGAACACATGTTTACAATAGTAAAAGAAGATTTGCATTGGAGCAAAATCTCCTAAACCATATTTCTACAATGGTTGTTTACCTATTTACAACTGTAAAAGAAGATATAAATTGGAGCACAAATCTCCTAAATCATATTTTTGTAATTATTGTCCAAATTAGCTAAATACTGAATTTGCTTACCAACCTGCCTAATCATCTCATCCTCAATAGCCATGTCACTGTGCCACTGAACCCCTACCTACTTCTTAGTTCCCATATTAGCTAGAAAGTTTGCCACTTTATTTATATCTCTACTCACATAAATTGGAATCACATCATCTAATTCCCTCCACAATTTCTTAAATTGAGTGACAAGAATCCTCAACCTCCATGTATTCAAAGAAAATATCCTCATGCAATCCAGAGCTCTGACCATTATTTGAGAATTTGATTCTAGGATTATCCTATTGTAACCTTGTTTTACTACCCAAATAGAAGTATATTTGATAGCTAAATCTCCTAATTCATTGTTCGTAGCCCTTCCCAAGCCTTGTAGTTACCAATAGAGAACTATCCCGACATGATTCGTACAAACCACTCAAATTCTAGATCTACTCAGATTACCTTTTGCAACTCCATCAGTATTAATTTTAATCCAAAATTCTAGGGGTGGTCTCTAAATAGCTGTATCCTACCCCTTGTGTACTTCAAATTCCTTCTCCATTGTCCCTATAACAGCCTAAGTTTCCTCTTTAGCATACACTACCATAATTTTTGTGACTTTGCTCCAAATGACCTGCCAAACTCCATCTAAAGATGAAAAGGTTTCTCTAAAAATTTGGCATTTCTCTCCAACCACACTTGCCACAAAATAAATTTTATTCCAATCTCCCAACCAATACAAAGAGCTTTAGATTTAAATATACCCCTCTTCCATATTTCCCAAATATTAATCCGATTCAAATCATCATTAACTCAAATTTTATAAGATAAAAATCATCTCTCCAAGATTTTACATGTGAATGGGCACTCTAACATCAAGTGGTTAGATATTTCCTCACTCTTGTAGGATAAAACACATTGATATGGACTAATAATTCCCCTACATTTGAGATTATCATAAGTAAGAATTCCATTATGAATGAACTGCCAGGCAAAATTTTTTACTTTCGGCCAACCCTTGAACTACCAAATATTTCTTCAATCCTCGACCTAATATGCATGAGGAGGAGGTTCTAGAAGGATATTATCATATTCATCCTTCACTGTGTAGAAACCAAGGGTCCCATAGCCCCAATCTAATTCATCCTTGTCATCTCTACTTGTGAGAAATAATTTTGCCAAGATTTTAGTCATGATGGGTGTCAATTTTGGAGGTATTAAAATTGGGCACTCATCCAACTTCTTAAATTGCTTAAACTTATAATCCCCCAGTTGACTAGTATTGAAATAAATTTCAATTTGGATCCAATCCTTGGTTTCCATGGCTATTTTTATTGGTTGCAGTTTTGGAAATTTAACAATGATAGGTGGGTATTGATCCCATGAATCTGTCCAAAATCGTTCCTTCTCTTCTCTCCCCACTTTCCAAAATAATCCATCTTTCACTACTTGAGATCCTAAATTTAGATCCGACAACACTAAGAATACATTACCATCCACAAGGAAATGACCCACCTCATTTGGGTTTACCTATACCAAATATTTACTAGTTAAAACTCTATTGAATAAAGAAGTTGGTTGGGAAATCCATCTCCTGTAAAGCTTTCCAGCCAAAGCTTTATTATTAAACTATGATATTCTCAGTACCAAACCTCCTTTTACCTTGGGTTGGATTAATTTATCCCAACCTACTAAGACTCATTTCCTCTCTCATTTTACTCCTCTCTATAAAAATTTTCTAGCCAACTTATCCAAACTCTTTCCATATGGTATGTGGGGTAGCAAGGATAGAAAATTTATAAATTGGCATGGCTTGAATGAATGACTATAAAAAAGTTAATCTAACCCATAGCTTAAAAATTTATGAGACCAATTATTAATTATTTTCTTGATATAGTCCAAAATATTCCTCTAGATATTTATTTTTAGTTTTTTAAAATGCAAAGGGACCCCCAATTATACCATTGAGAGAGAAGTCCTTGTGAATCCCAAGATATGTAAAATTCTATCCTTAAGCCTTTGATCAAGATTGAAAAATACCACTTTAGATTTTTTATCATTGATGACTTGTTTTGTGGCCCTAAGGTAGACATTAAGTATATCTCTAATCATTCTTGCTTCCTTGAAGTTGGCCACTCCCACAAATCTTGTGTCATCCACAAATGGTAGGTGAGTCAAAGCTTCCTCACCCACCTTGATACCTATTAGAAAACCTTATTGTCTTCTCCTCAAGATGCGTCTATCCAAACCTTTAGCCAATATGAGAAAAATATAGGGGGAAAAAGGATCTCCTTGATGAAGGCCTCGAGTAGCTCCAAATAATTACGAGGGAAGACCCTTGATTAACACTGAGTATGTTAGAATCCTAATCCTAACCCTAAATATATAATTAATTAACCTATTTTATTATGGACCATTGTGTCCTTTCACCTCATAACTCTAGATAGGTATTTATATGCATTCACAAGGGTGTCATTAATGGGAAGAACATAAGAATTATATCTCTTCGAGAGCATTGGCAAGAATTTCTCCAATGAAACAACGATCATTTTAAAAGTGATTTAAACACATTTCTTCTTTTTTTGCATTCACTCTATTTTTTTTCCATATTTCATCAATTCTAGGAATGATGTTCCTACCAGAGTATGTCAGAGTAGAATTTTTTAATGAAAAAAAAACATGGCAAAGCAATACTCTAAATATATAAACTAGTTTTTGATTTACCATATCACATATGTGCATGTGAAGAGCATACTCCTAGTGCTACAAGCTTTCTAACTCACCAGATCACATTACATGCAAGTGAAGAGCATAATACCAACAATAAAAACGTATTAGAAAATAGAAGGAAAAAATGAGGGATTGTAAACTTAAAGAAAGATACGAATTAGGAAAGGGAAAAAATCATTTGCTTGAATTTTTATTCCATAAAAAAGAAGTGATAATCTATAAAACTTCGAGTACGTTTCGACCTACAGGTCTCATCAGTAGAGTGAGTTTCAAAGAGGTACAACCTCTCTTTATAAAGACCTAACTCTAGGGGGGAGCTAAAGAGTAATGCATATGAGATAAAAACACCCAAGCATTAATACAAACCATAGGTTTATAGACCAAGATGGTAAAAAGAAGAGAATTCCCAAGATCAACCCCCAAAAAAAAAACACCCACCTAGAAAAAAGAAGAAACACATTAAAAAATGTGAAAATACAAGGTGGGAAAGAGTTCCTCAAAAAATTATATTTTTACACAGATAATTTCGAAGAGGTTTTTGGTTCCTCAAAAAAAATATGCCTTGAGAAATGTGCTTTATCTCTCTATATTTTCTCTATTTTTCAAACATTGGAGAAATAATATTTGTGTCGATTTGAAGATCTTTGACAAAATTGCAGTTGTCTAGCTTCAAAATAAGAGAAATTATTTTTTATTTTAGATCCATTTCTATGTGTTGCTTGCTCCAAAAATCTGGTCAAAAGTGAAGGACTACCATCAAATTTAACTTTCTCAAACAAAGGCAAGAGAAAATTAATTTGATATCCCCTAGCTCTGAGTCTGTTAAAAAAATTATTTTTAACATAAATAAATCCATCCCTAGAACTTTATCTAACCAAAAATATATTGAGTGCACTCAAGATAAAGGTATTTTTCTGATGAAATGGATGATGGGAGGAAGTAGGGATGTATTGATATGCATTCATCAACTTTTGAAATAATTTGGTGCAAAGAATTCCAGTCTGAGAAAAATCAGACCCCTTAAAAACCACAATATCCAAAAGTGTTGTCACAATCAAAATAAAGGAAGTAATTTTAATACTATCATAGAAAGAAACGTAGGTAACAAGAAAACCATTAATATCCTCCTTAGGGCCATGCCAAACTCCAATGGCATCATCAATGTATCTTTTATAAAATAAAATATTTTCCACAACAACATTATTAAATACCCGTTCCTCTAGATGATAGAGAAATAAACAAGCATAAACCACAAAAAAATTAATTCTATTTGCTATACCTCTTGTCTGCCTGTATGTTTTCCCTTTGAATTACAAGTATTGTTGTTTTAACACTCTCTGCAAGCCTTACCACAAAGTTTGTCTTGGTCAGATCAAATTCAATCCTAAACAAATGACAAAGGGTTGTCAATCCTTGAGAGGCGGGGATGTTGGGATAGAGGCTTTCAACATAAAAAGAGAAAAGAATAATATCTTGAGGAAAAATAAACCATATAGATATTTAATTAGAGATATGGAATCCAAGAGATTATTTTTTTGCTTTAACAAAATTGGTAAGAGTAGATGATGAAGCCATTTGGAGGCAGGTTCGAGCATGAAACCATAGTAGGAACATATGGGCTGATCATAAATCTTGGGCTTGTGGATTTTGGGGAGCAGTTAAAAGACACACACTCTGGAAAAATATGGTGTTACCTGGAGCATAAATTTCCAATGGTTTTTTGAAAGCAAATTCCTCATAAAAGCCCAATCAAGCAAATCTTGGAGCTGATAAAAAATATCCTGCCAAGGGACTTTGTTCACTTCAAAGTAAACATTTTGATCTGAAATATGGGAAAAGCCTTCTAAAATATAACAGTCCATGGAAAAAATATAAACACCCAAGTTTTTATTTGTAGGCCTAATGACAATGGATTTGTCATTGGCAAGGGAAAAAATGGCAGACCAAATATGGGGTGCAAAGGCATGTTGGTGGGTGGGATTGATAGCATATAATTTTTTTATTGAGGAATTTTTCACCCATGCCAATAACTTCTTCGAAAGGCTTATAAAATTGTGAGCGAGTAAAACTTGGTTTGGAAACACAGAAAGAATTAGAGTATGTTGGAGTATGTCGAAGTGATTAGAATGCTAAAATTCAATTTCGAGAATACATTACTACATGCAATTCAAAATTCTTAGTTTGATAGATGATGAACTTAGCCAAAGGGCATGATGTAGCTAAATATTCTTATGATCAAAGTGGTGATGATTTTGAAGGCCTTCGTGAATTCTGATATGGGAAGCGAAATATCGAGGCAACGGTTCTAAAGTAAAAGATAAAATTGAAGATATCAAAGGAAAGGGATGAAAGTATGTTAATCAAGTAGGTTCACTAAACATAAGCACACTAGGTGTGAATATATTTACTTCTTTGGATTCTAACAATTGTATTTTCAAATGTAGAGCTTATAGGGATGAAATAATCATTGGTAGAGTTAGAATAGGGAATATCGATAATTCTTCGTATCCCATGGTTTATTGGTTTTATACACTTAATAGTTGTCAACTTTATGATAAGGTTTAATTAACTAATTTTAGTAAAATGTTTCAATATGGGATCTGTTAAGAATAAGAAATGATGTTGGAAATTTGAGTTATTTTATGTTGTCATTGATGTCACATGGATCATTGATGTCACATGGATTACATTGAGTTTTGGTGGCCAAATGATTTTGGAAAGCATGGATAAATATAGGGTTTTTGTGAAAACCAAGGCAGGAAAAATAAAAGGTTTTATTTAAAACCATGGATGGTAGATTTGAACTGGGTTTTTATTAAAACCCAAGTTGGCCTTTTGTTTTGTCGAAAAAGGTGCCCCGATGATGGAGATATTTAATTTTAAATTTTTAGTTAAAATTTTAATTATTTAAAATTAAAATTAAAATTTAAAATTAAATATGTAAGATTTTTGCTGACATCATCAAAAATAATAAGGAGGCTATATAAAGGGGATACCTTAGGTTCATAAACCAATCTGAGCTCGTGGTTAATAATCATTGGCTAAGCATCCGAATTGAGCTCATGCAAAAATATTTTAGAAATCAGAAGCAATGAATAAACGAAGGTTGGTCAAAGTCCAAAGTTATCGTAGGTAGAGTGGTGCATTGGAAATTGGATTTTGGCTAAGGTGTGTGGCATCACAAATGTCAAGGTTTCGAATCCCCTTGACTATGTTTGAAAGGCATTGGAAGAAAAGTTCTCAAAGCGCTTTTGATTTATGGAAAGGAGGGAAAGGTTTTAAGGCACGCTGTGTCTTTCCATTTTGAATGAGCGGCTAGCTCATGTGGCAACCTTAGCCATGGCTGAGGCGCTCCTGGTATGGGAAAGTTAGGGGTTCGAATCCCCTTGAGGAGGTAAATACATTCTTGCTCTAATTAATTCTTTTAAGCCCTAATTTGGAGTTATAAGGTGGTTAGGAATAATTAAAGTTTTTAATTAAACCTTGTTTTTATAAGGGATGTGTTTATTATTTCAAAGGTGGATGAGTTGTTGATTTAATTTGATGTTCATGAAATTGGGAATTAAGATTTAGCATAAATAAGGAGTTGTTATAAAATGATTTTTGAGAGGTTTATTGATTATTATTTTGATAAGTATTTTTATCAAAAAAGGACTTTGGTGGATGTGTTTATTAAGTTGGAGTAAAAAGGTGTAAATTGAGTCATGCTTTATCTTTGGATTATTATTTGAAGTCCACTAACCCTTATTGAGATTGGAAAGAAAAGTTGTTCTTAGTGTGGTAGACTTTGTGGATAACTTCTTGGCATCAAAATGTATGGGCACATTCTCCTATTGATTGTTTATGGTGGTTGATTTCTGAAATATCATTGGAGTGAAAAGAATTGATTATGGTTTTCTTTTTGAAAGTGGTTGGTTGAATACTTCAAGGTTTTCTAGTTTGAGAGTTGTGTTTAAACCTTGTTTTATAAGCATAGTTGTTGAATCCCATTGGTTATGTAAAGAACTTGAAAAGAACATAAGTATCATTGTTATGTGATATTTGTGGTTGAGCATTGTTGGGAAATATTTGAGTTGGTTGATACATGATTGGACTATGATTTTGTGAGAGAGTTGTCCCTTGTGGTGATTGGTTGAGTTGAGATGATTGAGCATAGTCAAGTGATTGTGTGAGGTGATTGTTCAAGTCCCATGAAAAAAATATTCTATAATTCTTATTTGAGTTAAATATTGAGCTTAGAACATATTGAGTCTCTAACAATTCTCTTTATGCTTCTATGAGTTGACTTGAGTTGAGATTGATTTGAGTTGAGTTGAGATCATTGTGGATCATTGTTGTCGTCCATTATAGAATGCATAGCCATTCATTGTTGAGTTCATATTTGAGCCTTACCTTCATATATTTATGGATGATATTTGAGTACTCCTTGAGCATGATTTATTGAGCCTTTGAGAAGGTTCCTTGGGATAGATTTTTGGATAGATTTGTGGCATTTTGTGTATGATTGATTAAGCCTTTGAGAAGGCTTTGTGGATAGTTTTTGGGATAGCTTTGTGGACAATTTTAGATAGATTTGTGGAAATATTTGGGACAGATTTTGATGAGGTTTTGAGTGAGCCTATTGAGCAAGTTCTTGGTGATATTGCTAGAGCGGTTTTGGACAAGTTCTTAGTGAGCTTGTTGGAGCAGATTTGAGCAAGTTCTTGATGAGCTTGCTAGAGAATATTTGGACAAGTTCTTAGTGAGCTTGTTGGAGCAGTTTTGGACAAGTTATGTGTGAGCTTGTTATGTAGATTTGGACAAGTTTTGTGTGAGCTTGTTATTTCCTAGATTTTAGCAGATAAAATAAATTTGGACAAGTTTTGTGTGAGCTTGTTGAGCAATTTTGGACAAGTTCTATGTGAGCTTGTTATGCAGATTTGGAAAAGTTCTATGTGAGCTTGTTATTGCCTAGATTTGAGCAGATCAAAGAAATTATTGTATTGGATAAGGATCCTTATTTATGTGTGAAATATTATAAGGATATTATCTTGTGGAGTACCCCACATTGGGGGAACCACGTTAAATCTTGTGTCTCAATTGTGTATGGTGACTTGTGCTCTTGCTTACTATTTCTATTTGAGTTATTAATGCACACTTATATATTTGGTTATTGCAATTAAGGACATTAATTGATATTGGTTTATAAAGAAATAAAAAAGTGGTCTTATACTATTCACCCCCCTCTCAGTATAAGCTTGTGTTCTTCAATTGGTATCAGAGCAGTTTCCTTCGAAAAGGCTAACAACTTGAGGGTAGATTCTACAAGAACATAAATGGCAAAGATATGCAAGAGTATAAGAGTGAGACACAAGAAGAAAATAACACCTATGGTTATGAAATAAAAGGAATACGAGTTTAATATTGTTGTGTTGGGAGGACACATGGAACTAGATTCAATAGATGAATCAAGTAATGGGGAAGTATCCAGACTGATAAAGTTGTGTACCAGATGTGGGAACACAGGTCACCATGCAACTCATTGTCCATAAAAATGTTTTGTTTGTGGTCAACTTGGCCATGATGAAATATATTGTAATGGGTTTAGTAGCAGTAAATTTGAAGATGATATTATCAAAAATGAAATCCTAGATATTGGTTCAAGAAAGGATAACAAAGACAATCAAAATAGGTATGAAGAAGAAACTCTATTTTCAGTAATAGAAGAAAAAGAATATGCTTCAAAAAAATAAAAAAGGAAATCCAATCTTAAGGATCTTATTGAATTGAAAAGATAGAATTTAGAATTGAAGGCTCAAATACAAGAAGATGAGAAATGTAAGACAAAGTTTCTACAAGATATATCTGACTTGAGAGATAAGTTTGAAAAAGCAAGAAGAGTTGAAGAAGGTATGATTAAACAGTCAAAGGTAAAAGAGATAGAATGTTAAAGGCTTATTATTACTCTTGAATAACTAAAAAGGGAGAACTCACGATTAAGGGATCAAGCTCAAGAATATGAGAAAGAAAAAGCAAGGTTTCTATAGGAACTCACTAACTTCAAAATCAAAGTTGAAGAGACAAGAAAAATTGAAGAAGGTATGGTAAAAAAATTAAAAATAAAAGATCTAGAGTGTGAAAGATTAGAGCATGAGATAGTTTTACTAAGGTTGGAATTAAAAGGTTCTACGGAAAAGCTACACAAGTTTGAGAAAAATTCAAAGACCTTGAAAAGGACTATAAATGCACAAAAGTCATAAGTCTCTATAACAGGACTTAGTTCTAAGGAAGAACAAGGGAAACATGAAGCAGAAAAAGGAGAATCAAGCTCAAACACTAGAAAAGAAGAAGAGTCGAAAGAAGTAAGTAAAAGAGAGAGTGAGACCTCTAAGGATAAGTTTGACAATAGAAAGTTCAACAAGTAAAGGAACAATGCACAAGTTAGGAACAAATGGAACAGGAAATAGGTAGAAGAGACTAAGAGACCAATGGGGTCTAGACAAGGTTTCTTAAATGGAATATGTTTTTCATGTCACAGGTTTGGGCACATGGCTTCACAGTGCAGGACACATAAAAGACAGGAATATGGGAAAGGACAACTTTTCCATGGGTATTGTTACTCATGTAATGAGTTTGGTCACAAGGCAATGAATTACATGGTTCATAATAGAAGAGGAAATGACTTCACTAGGAGAAGTCCTAAGATAGTTGCACTTCCAAGGAATAATGAATTTAAGTGTTTTAACTATAATAACTTTGGACATATTGCAAAATGGTGTAGGACTCAATTCCAAACAAGTTCAAGTCAACAAGGTCAAACAGGTTCAAGGCAAGAAGGTCAAAAGAGTTCAAGGTAAGAAGATCAAGAGAAGGATATCATAAAAAAATGAAAGGAAGTTGATAGAGGGAAGAAACAATGTAATATGGGAGTGAAAGTACTCCCACCCTAAAATTAATTACCTCAAGAGAGCAGGTGGTGAGGGGGCTATGCTTAAGAGTCATATATTTTAGCCCCATAGGTGTCCGTTTTGCCATTGATGTCAAAGGGAGAGAGATTTGATTAAGGGGGAGAGCATTGAGTTAGGGGGAGCAGCCTCCAAAGAGAGCATTGAGTTAGGGGGAGCAACCTCCAGAGAGAGTATTGAGTCAAGGGGAGCAACTTTGATTCTCAAAGATTGTTTTTGCAGTGATTGTGGTTTTTCCTTTAGAGGTGTTGCCATCAATGACAAAGGAGGAGATTATTGGAAATTAGAGTTATTTTATGTTATTGATGTCACATGGATCACATTGAGTTTTGGTGGCCAAATGATATTTTGGAAAGCATGGATAATACAGGGTTTTTGTGAAAACCAAGGCAGGCAAAATAAAAGGTTTTATTTAAAACCATGGATGGTAGATTTGAACTGGGTTTTTATTAAAACCCAAGTTGGACTTTCATTTCATCGAAAAATGTGCCCCGATGATGGAGATATTTAATTTTTAATATTTAGTTTAAATTTTAATTTTTTTAAATTTAAAATTAAATATGCAATATTTTCATCGACGTCATCAAAAATAATGAGGCTATATAAAGGAGATACCTAAGGTTCATAAACCAATCTGAGCTCATGGTTAATAATCATTGGCTAAGCATCCGAATTGAGCTCGTGAAAAAATATTTTAGAAAGCAGAAGCAATGAATAAATGAAGGTTGCTCGAAGTCCAAAGTCATCGTAGGCAGAGTGGCGCATTGGAAATTTGCTTTTGGCTAAGGTGTGTGGTAGCACAAATATCAAGGTTTCGAATCCCTTTGATTGCATTCAAAAGGTGTTGGAAGAAAAGCGCTCGAAACACTTTTGATTTGCGGAAAGGGAGGTAAGGTTTTAAGGCACGTTGTGCCTTTCCCTTTCAAACGAGTGGCTAGCTTGTGTGGCAACCTTAGCCAATGCTAAGGTGCTCACGGTGTGGGCAAGTCGGGGGTTTGAATCCTCTTGAGGAGGTAAATACATTTTTGATCTAATTAATTCAGTTAAGCCCTATGTTGGAGTAATAAGGTGGTTAGGAATAATTAAAGTTTTTAATTAAACTTTGTTTTTATAAGGGTTGTGATTATTATTTCAAAGGTGGATGAGTTGTTGATTTAATTTTATGTTCATGAAATTGAGAATTAAGATTTAGGAGAAATAAGGAGTTGTTATAAAATCATTTTTAAGAGGTTTATTGATTATTATTTTGATAAGCGTTTTTATTAAAAAATGACTTTGGTGGATGTGTTTATTAAGTTGGAGTAAAAATGTGTAAATTGAGTTATGCTTTATCTTGTGATTATTATTTGAAGTCCACTAACCCTTATTGAGATTGGAAAGGAAATTTATGTTTAGTTTAGAAAAATTTATGGATAACTTCTTGGCATCAAAAAGGTATGGGCACATTCTCCTATTGATTGTTTATGGTGGTTGATTTCTGAAATATCATTGGAGTGAAAAGGATTGATTATGGTTTCCTTTTTTAAAGTGGTTGGTTGAATGCTTCAAGGTTTTCTAGTTTTCTAGTTGTGTTTAAATCTTGTTTTATAAGCATAGTTGTTGAAGCCCATTGGTTATGTAAAGAACTTGAAAAGAACACGAGTATCATTGTTATGTGAGATTTGTTTCATGCTTGGAATAGGGTTTTGTGAGAAAAAGTTATCCCTTATGGTAATTGGTTGAGTTGATTTTATTGAGCCTAGTAAATTTATTGTGTGATGTGATTGTTCAAGTCCCATGAAACAAAATATTCTATAATTTTTATTTGAGTTGAGATTGATCGTAGAACATATTGAGTCTCTAACAATTCTCTTTATGCTTCTATGAGTTGACTTGAGTTGAGATTGATTTGAGTTGAGTTGAGTTGAGATTATTGTGGATCATTGTTGTCATCCATTGTAGAGTGCATTTACATTCATTGTTGAATTCATCTTTGAGCCTTGCCTTAATAGATTTGTGGATGAGATTTGAGTACCACTTGAGCATGATTTATTGAGCCTTTGAGAAGGCTTTTGGAATAGATTTTTGGATAGATTTATGGCAGTTTGTGTATGATTGATTGAGCCTTTGAGAAGGCTTTGTGGACATTTTTTGGGATAGCTTTGTGGATAGTTTTAGATAGATTATGGACATATTTGGGATAGATTTTGATGAGATTCTGAGTGATCCTATTGAGCAGAGTTGAGCAAGTTCTTGGTGAGCTTGCTAGAGCAATTTTGGACAAGTTTTTAGTAAGCTTGTTGGAGCAAATATGAGCAAGTTCTTGGTGAGCTTGCTAGAGTAGATTTGGACAAGTTCTTAGTGACCTTGTTGGAGCAGTTTTGGACAAGTTCTGTGTGAGCTTGTTATGTAGATTTGGACAAGTTCTATGTGAGCTTGTTATTGCCTAGATTTGAGCAGATCAAAGAAATTTGGAAAAGTTCTGTGTGAGCTTGTTGAGAATTTTTGGACAAGTTTTGTGTGAGTTTGTTATGTATATTTAGACAAGTTCTGTGTGGGCTTGTTATTGCCTAGCTTTGAGAAGATCAAAGAAATCATCGTATTGGATAAGGGTACTTATTTTTGTGTGAAATATTATAAGGATATTATCTTGTGCAGTACCCTACATTGGGGGAACCGTGTTAAATCTTGTGTCTCAATTGTGTATGGTGACTTGTACTATTGCTTACTATTGTTATTTGAGTTATCAATGCACACTTCTATATTTGGTTATTGCAATTAAAGACATTAATTGATATTTGTTTGGAAAGAAAGAAAAAAGTGGTCTTATACTGTTCACCCCCCCTCTCAATATAAGCTTGTGTTCTTCAAAGGAGAATGAAGTTATGTTGAAATAGTTACGAAAACCCATTGTATCAACTATATGAAACTGAATAAACGAATTGAAAAAATTCATATTATAAATAGCCATTGATATTCAAGAATGGTGGGTCAAAAAAGGTTAGAAGCATTTTTAGAGCAAGAGGAATTGGAGATCAAGTTTTTTGGTGAAGAAGAGTTTCCTCCTGGGTTGTTGGATTGAAGGTCTTCATCATTGTAATTGCCACATCAAGAATTTTTAAAAAATTATTTTATTGAATATCTTTTATTTCAATATATTAAAGTTGTTTTGAATAATGTATGCACATGCAAATGGTGTCATTATTTAATGCAGATTGTGTGAATACAGATTTGTTTAAATTTGGTTAAATTTCAGATTATTTTTTCTATCAATTCAGGGTGAAAATGCATGAGTTTAAGTAGCCTATTTTGTTTCATTTTATTTATTTTATTTTCTTTATTTCTCAAACCCTAGCTTTTGCACATTTTTTTAAAGTTTCATAAATAAAAATCAAAACCCTAAAAATAAATACGTAAGTTTCAAAAAATTAAAATTAAAATTTTTATTTTTACGTAAATTTACATTTTTTGATGAAAATTTGAAGTTCTAACTTTGCATAGTTTTCAAATAATCATTTAATTTCATTTTACGTAAAATTGAAATTTCAATAAATTTCAAATTTTCATTAAAGTGAATAATTAATATGATAAATATAAAGTTTTTACATTGCAAAGTTTAGATTTAATCATTTCATTTTGATTATTCTCATGCAATTCTTAACAATCTAAGATAAAATTTGATTAACAATCTGAGATAAATTTTGATTAACAATTTGAGATAAAATTTGATTAAACAATTTGAGATAAAATCAATTAAAATCAAAATTTCAAAGGTTAAAATAAAATATTTATTAAATTTCAAAGGTTAAAATAAAATATTTATTAAATTTCAAATGTTATTATTTCAAAGTAAATATTTAATCAATAATTTCACATTTTATCATAAAATCCATGAACAACAAAATCATTGCAAATCAAATCAACCAAAACAAGACCCTAGTTAACAGGCATATGCAACACTGAGGTATCTAACTAACTTTTGGCATTTCACATTTTTCACTAAGCATTGCAAGAAGATTAACACATTAAATAGAACCTTGGGGAAATCACAAATATTTCCTTGCAAGAGAGGATATCCGAGCAGAATCCTAACTGTGAGTATATTCTTGTGATTGGACAAAAATATCACTCAACAAAATTGGTGCTAGAAGGAGGGCCCACTTGAAGGTAATTAATTTTATTCATAAAGTTTTACGTTGTTCACATTTAATTTTGGAAATTCTCTAATCTATGATGCATTGATTCTGCTTTTTAACAAATTCAAGAATGTTCCTTATGGTTATGATTTAATTGATGCATTGTAATTGATGAACATGATGACTTATCCGTTAAAAATTTGAAAATTGTGAGTCATTTCACACATCTCTACAAGATATAATTCTTTAACTAGAAAAATTGGTACCAAAAGTTATATTTTTTAAGGTCCACTAATGGTAATTTTTGCTTCGTGGATGGTAGGAAGTAGCCCTTTGAGCATACCTAGGCCTGCACATGATATGCCTATAAATTTTGAGATATATCTTCCCCAGTTTAGGCATGATGGGATGAGATCTATTGAAGAACATATTCAGGCATACAAAAACACCATAATTCATTTACAAATCATGCATGAAGATGTTGCTTGTGAAATATTTTCATACATGTTAGATGAGTTTGCATATGATTGGTATATCAACTTACCTTTAGGTTCTATTACCTCTTGGGCTCAACTAGAGGCAACATTTCTCAATCATTTTAGAAAATCAGTTGACCCAATTATGATATACCATCAATTTGTCTCTGCTCGTAGAGAATCTAATAAATATTTGAAGCTATTCATTGAGAGGTTCCATAAGCTATATATAAATATAGAAGCACCTTACATTCCTACAAATGAAACAATAATCTAGATGTATTTCAATACTTTGGATCCTTTAATTTCCATGTATTTGAGAGGGATTCCTCAAATTACATCCTTGCCCAAGGCTTATAATGAGGTAATAACATTCGAACAATAGTTGATTTCTCAAGGTTTTGGTGTGAGTCAAATACCATCATACAATCATCAATAATTTAATATCATTACCACCCCTACCCACCCTACTATTTCTTCATATCAATCTACCACTCATAATATACCATCATTCCCAAGTTTCAATCAATTTTAGAATACCCCAATGTCTCTTAGTGATGCAATGAACCAGACTACTGCAAATTAGGTTAATAATATCAACCCTCAGATAAACAATATGTAAATTTTAGTTCTACAACTTAGTAGAGATATGGTTCAATCATAAAAACAAGTGCCTCAAAGTACACTTCTTGATAATCCTTCAAATCATGTTCATGATATGAATTTCAATGTCCAATCCAATGATACTCAATGGGATACTCTCTTAGATAATGGAGGAGTCCTAGATCTAACTAGCAATGAAACATATGACAACCTTTCTATAAATTTAGATGCACTTGCTAAAATTGATTGTCAAGAAATCCAATTTGTTCCAAATAATGACCAGAAATAAAGGAAAATTTTAGAGTCATTAATCATAAATGAGGATTGTGGTAATCAACTTTATCAAAATGTAGATATTTATTCAATTTTAGAAACACATGAACCATCAAAAGGGGATAAACATGAAATTGTAAATTAGTCTAAATATTACATAGAAGAAATGAAAGATTTTCATCATTTCTTCCAAGAAGATAATGAATATGATTTTCAAAATAAATATGAGGAATCATTTATTTCTCTTAAACCTTGTGAAGAAATATTCATCTCACTTGACATGCAGGACACTGAGGTCTCTATCTTACATGAAGATCCTATAATTTCTATACAACAAAAGATAGCTTACCATGGTTTGAAACAGTGAAAACTCTAGAACATAAATGGTTTGGATTTGATATCATTGATGGCCCAAATAAAAATGTTGCTCTATTTGAGATAACTTAGGTAGTTGAATAGGAAGATTTTTTACTTAAAAAATCCCTTGATCAATAGAATTTATTATTTGAAAATGATGGGCATATTTTTAATTTTGTGACTAATTTTGGTGTTTTTGAAAATCAGGTTATTGATGAAGATGAAAGGATACAAGATGATGATGATGAAGACCATGAGGAAAAAGAAGGAATTACAAAGGCTCATCAAGTCCTGGTAAATGGAAATGTACAAAAGGTAGAATCTCAACCTTTCTTTTCAACCATTCGAATTCCAAGTAAAAGTTTGCATAATTGTATGTTGGATTCAAATGTTGTTGATAATGAAATGCTATTTATGGTTAACAAAGAATTAGAGTTGATTCTTGTTCACACCAGTAATAAGATTACTATGTTGAACAAGACAGAGGTAGATGTTTTGAGTTATTGAATCAAGTTCATCAACAATTGACTATTGAACCTGGGATACAAAATTGTAATGATCCTCATATACTATATATCTTAGATACCTATAAATTGTTGCATAATTATGATTGGTCTGAAACTATGAATAGTGGTTTGGTAGTCAAATTTTTAGAAATAGGGTCAAGTTTGGAAGAGCTCATGTCTAATCATAACAATGAGGATAGTATTTTGAGCATTGAATTGAAAATAGGAATTCACACCATGATGGTAGAAACTATGATTGAAGATAAAATTTCAATAATAAACATCCCTTAAAAAGAATCTCAAGGGTCCGAACCCCCACATGTCAACATTAAACAGGCGTCTTTGAACGTTCAGTCCACCCCCCTAAAAAATAGACATCACATAGTAAAAAAAAATTAATTGAAGACCAGTTATGGACTTTTAAGTCTGATGGAGAAAAATCTAAGTATGACAATGAGGATGGAATTAAATTGAGTTGGTGGGGTGAGAGAAATAAAATAAAGGCCTTTGAGTTTTCAGATTTAATATTACTATGGGATGATACCCATTAAAATCAGCATGCCTATCATTATGGGCATCTCTCAAACTATGGTAATCATGTTTGGGATCCTAGAAAATTTCATATATGAAATCCCAAGTCTTACCTTGTAAATAGATTTGTACATAGATATTTGTGTTATGCATTTTCTTGTACATAATTTATTGTTTGTATGTTTGGACACAATTTCCATTTGTTTTATTTGTTTTGTTATATTTGATTATTAATTTTTATTATATTTTATTTTCTAAGATTTGCACTAATGCAAGTTCATGTAATATTAGGTGTTTTGGTTTATGTTCACATTTGGCTTCTTCACTTTCACAACATGTTTTGGTTTTATTTCCCTAATTGTGGTATAGTTATGCAATTGCAATGGACTCTTGGTCCCTCGGAAGGAGATGTTTTTTAGTAATGGAAGATGAATTACTTGTTTGAAGTTAGGTGAAATTAAAGTTAAATAAATTAGATTGTTTAGTAGTTATTCTTGGATTGTAGATTAAAATAGTGGATATTGAAATATTACAACATTCTCCTGAAGCCTCACATGTAACACCATATTTATGTATTATTTTTTATCTTGAAGGATAAAATCATTCTGGTTTGTTGACTTGGTGAAAATTTTATACACTTTATCTTAAGCCTTAGATGATATCTAACCCAAGAGGCATATATGATATAAAAAGTACAAATCAATCGAATGCTTAGGTATTTTAGATAATCTCTATCTAGGGCTATAGATGCCCGAATGGAAGTAGAGAAAGGTCTAGAAGAGATCAAGGTCATCTCCATCGGATCTATGGACGCTTGATTGGTAGTGGATCAATGCAAAGGAAAATATTTTATGAGTGACATCTTTAAAAAGCCTAATTGAAAAATAGGTGATAGAGTTATGATCATGTCAAAAATAAGGAATGAATTCACCAAACACACACTAAGCTAAAGCGAGTGAAGTATTTGCTTTCCATTGAAATTGTTTGACTCCATATTTATTGGATATTGCTAGATGTTTTACATTTTGCTAATTTTTAGTTTTCTTAATTTTATATTGGGTTCTTTATCCAAAATTCTTAGGAGCATTTTCTAGAAGAGTCGTCATTTGTTGTTTCCATTGCACAACGTTCCCAATTTGGGGACCCACTTGAAATTTTTAAATTACAGGGTGGAATAAGCTGGAAGAGACTTAGAGTTGGGACAGTTAAATTGTTGGTTATATTTTCACTTCGATGCTGAGGTTACTTTGGGATTTTTTCAAGAGTTCTTTTTGTTTCTTCTTACCATTTTGAAGTAGAAAAAGAATAATAAGGAAGTTACGTCCATATCTAGAGAAGCCAATGACATTAACACATTTTGTGATTGCATATATTAAATGGTTAATTTGTGAGTGCATTGAATAAGGGATTTTTATAGTGATTATAGAGTACAAGTCATTTAGTCTAAAGCAAACCGAACGTGTGTTATCAAAGTTACAAATTGTTTATTTTATTTGTAATACACATTGCATCAAAATATAAAAAAGTAAATAAAATAGAGTACATCGATGTTTATTGAATAAAGCCAACTTAAAAGAGGGACACTTTGTTTACCATTCTACTAGGTTATCAAATTACAAATCATATTTACAATTTGAAACTATCACCATGAGGACATTAAATTTTGAATTTTGAATTATTTTTATTAATTTTATTTTATTTTATGTGTAATGTGAAAATTTCTTGATATCCTTTGATGATGTAGGTAGGTAGTATTATCACATTGTTTAAGCCATAAATAATAGTTGGTGTCATCATATTGTTAGTGGCATGTTCGTCTATCAAGGTTGTTCATCTCCCTTGGTTCTAATTTGGTCATCATAGATGTTAATGAATTGCAAATATATACCCACATCCATAAAAGTTTGATGACAGTATTTATTTCTATATAGAAGTGTGGTTCATGGGAGTCAATAATGCAAAGGTAGCAACAAATGATAACTTAGCCATAAAATTGTGAAGATGATTCAACTTGACATCTTGGTCTTTGAATACCTCAATCGAACCAATGCTCATTGCGATGAATGCTTTTGAAACTCATTTCTTTTACTTTGCAAATAAAATATTTTTGAATATAATAGAATATCGATCTATCGAATATATTTTATGTTGTGCAATGGACCATCCAAACGAAAGGAAGATACCAATATAAAGGATTAGACCTTCAACAAACCTGAGATCAAATACCACTAGCGAAGGCAACTTTACAATGTGGAAGGAAACCAATTAACAAAATTGGATTCGTGTGATTGTTGTAGGTATCGTGCCCATCATGACACCAAGTCTATCTGTGTGTATAAAAATTGTGCAGTTCAAAGTTTATCTCTTTGTGGGCCTCACATCCCAGACAAAAAATAAATATATTTATATGAGTATCGTATGTCTATGTTTTGGATCCACTGATGTTAAAAAGTAAATCATTTAAGACAAGAGCTGAAGAGATTCATTCCATATTTGGTGATGGGTCATGTAGGCAATGAAAGTCCATGTCAACAAGTTTCACCACACTGTAATAGCTGAAAATTTCAAGAGCTATCGACAGATATACAAAATAAAGTGAGCTTCAAAATGGATAACCACAACATCCAAAATATTCCTAGGAGAAATGCACCAAAAGTATGTAATTTTCATATCTTATGGAGGACAAAATGATATTTCCAATAGTGGAAACTGAATTTGGTTTGCTAAATATTTATGATATTGGGAATTGCATGACAAAGGATTTTGCAACAGAGCAAGGAATTTTTATTTGGTTTATACTGTTTTTACTGCCAGTAATGTCATGATTACACTTAACAACAACATAGAGGGTCATAATCTCATTAGTGGTAAACAACATTTCATCTCTGGTTCAATTCGACACAGGATTTCCATAATCGCTCGATCATCTAGATGTCCCATATTTTTGTTTGCATAATAGAAAAGAAGTGTCCAGGGTGTTATTGGAGCTATAGAGCAAGTATATTAGATGCTATTACTGTAGAATGGAAGTGATTAGAATGTTAAACTTCAATTCCAAGAATACATTATTGCACGTAATCTAGAATTCTTGGTTTGATAGATGATGAACTCAACCAAAGGGCATGCTATCTCTAAATCTTCTTATGATCAAAGTGGTGACAATTTTGAAGGCCTTTGTGAATTCTTATATGGGAAGTGAAATATCGAGGCAACAGTTCTAAAGTAAAAACTAAAATTGAATACATCAAAGGAAAGAGATGAAAGTATGTTAATCAAGTAGGTTCACTGAACATAAGCGTACTAGGTGTGAATATATTTACTTCTTTGGATTCTGACAAATCGATTTTTAAACATAGAGCCTACAGGGATGAAATGATCATTGGTAGAGTGAGAATAGGGAATATCAAAATTTCTTTGTATGCCATGGTTGATTGGTTTTATACACTTAATAGTTGCCAACCTTATGATAAGGTTTTATTAACTAATTTTGGTAAAATGTTTCAATATGGGATTTGTTAAGAAGAAGAAAGGAGAATGAAGTTATATTGAAATAGTTACAAAAACCTGTTGTATCAACTATATGAAATTAAATAAACAAATTAAACAAAGAAAAATTTCATATTATAAATAGCCATTGATATTCAAAAATGGGGGTTTGAAAATGTCAGAAGCATTTTTGGAGCAAGAGGAATTGGAGATCAAGTTTTTGTTGAAGAAGAGTTTCCTCCTAGGTTGTTGTATTGAAGGTCTACATCATTGTAATTCCAGATCAAGTTTTTTCAAAAAAATATTTTATTGAATATCTTTTATTTCAATATATTAAATTTGTTTTGAATAATGTATGCGCATGCGAATGGTGTCATTATTTAATAGTTTTAATATATTGTTCATTTCCATAGAATATTGCACCAAATTTAATGCAGGTTGTGTGAATACATATTTGTTTAAATTTGGTTAAGTTTTAGATTAGTTTCTCTGTTAATTAAAGGTGAAAATGCATAAGTTTCAGTGGCCTGTTTTGTTCCATTTTATTTATTTTATTTTCTTTATTTCTCAAACCCTAGATTTTGCATATTTTTTTAAAGTTTCATAAAATAAAAATAAAAACCCTAAAAAGAAATATGGAATTTCCACAAAAATTGAAATTAAAATTTTCATTTTTACGTAAATTTACATTTTTTGATGAAAAATTGAAGTTTTAACTTTGCCTAGTTTTCAAATAATCATTTAGTTTCATTTTACATAAAATTGAAATTTCAATAAATTTCAAAATTTCGTTAAAGTGAATAATTAATATGATAATTTAAAGTTTTTACATTGCAAAGTTTAGATTTAATCATTTCATTTTGATTATTCTCATGCAAATCTTAACAATCTGAGATAAAATTTGATTAACAATTTGAGATAAAATTTGATTAACAATTTGAGATAAAAATTTATTAAACAATTTGAGATAAAATCAATTAAAATCAAATCTTCAAAGGTTAAAATAAAATATTTATTAAATTTCAAATGTTATTATTTAAAAGTAAATATTTTATCAATAATTTCACATTTTCTCATAAAATCCATGAACAACAAAATCATTGCAAATCAAATAAACCAAAATAGACCCCTTGTTAACAGACATATGCAATACTGAAGTATCCAACTAACTTTTGGTATTTCATATTTTTTACTAAGCATTGCAAGAAGATTAACACATTAAATAGAACCTTGGGGAAATCACAAATATTTCCTTGCAAGAGAGGATTTCTGGGCATAATCCTGGCTATGAGTATATTCTTGTGATTGGATAAAAATATCACTTAACACTTCCTTTGGTGGTAAATTTCTCCAATGAGTTCTCTTAGTAACTCCTTTAATGACCTTCTTTGATTCTGTAATAAGGCTCTCCAAGCATTCTCATTATTTCTCCTTGAGACCTCTCCAAGGTCTTCAATATTGCAACTTCTTTGGTCTTCCAAATGAGACCTTTCCTTCAACCTTCTACTGTGGAAGTGTTTGTAGTGAGATCTTATTCCTAGATATCTAAAATCTGCTACTATTGGAATCTAGAATAGGAATTTTTGCTAGTCCTTTTTTCCTTCTACAATCTGCAGTATTTAATGGATATCACCAACCTCCAATCTTCTTCTGGACTCTTCTTTGGAGTCTCTTGAATCAGTAGTAAGATTGCTATGGTATTTTCTTCTTCTTCACTCTACAAGTTTTAGTCTTCAATGGAGATCATTAATCTCCTCCTAGAATCATTTCTGGAGTCTCTTCTTCATTTCTTCTACAATATGTAGGTCTATAACTCTTGTAATGGGACATTTTTTTCAAGCCTCTAAAATCTTTAATATTCTACTTATTTCTGTAATTACTGGAATGATTCTAATGAAGATATTCTTCCTAGTTCTATGTAGGAAGCTTCCAAAATTTATTTGAATCTCCTTATCTTGCAACAAGATGTTAGAGAATGGAATGTAAGAATCTATAATTTTGGAGATAATGAACTTCACTAGTTAATTTGCCAATCTAATAGAATTTATGTTATTTCTAGTCTTCACGAGTTTTTCTACAACCCTGTGGAAAGACTCTAGCAAAATATAATCTTAAATTTTTTGTAAATGAGATTTCTAGATCTCTCTCAATATCACATGTGGCTATCCCTATTTTTTGATTGATCTACCATGGATATCTCACTAGATCCTAACTAATATACCATGTGTTATGATACCACTATTAGCTTTTGATGAGACGGTAGTAGAGGGAATACAACTACAAGATAAAAGATAACTAAAAACTAATGGCACAATAATATTTAGGAAAATAATGATATGAAAATCTACAAATAACTCAAAAATATACCATTAATGAAAGTGATGAAAATAGTACAATGCTATATAATTGAGGACATGAACACTCCATTAAAGGATATGAAATGACTACATTGTACCATGCTACCACACACACTCTATATCTACTAATACATATACTCCTCTATGAAACACTCACTATGAGGCCTTTATATAGGAATATATATTCCTTTCCCCCTACTCTACCTATATAACTGATGTACAAGTGGACACCTTGTACATTTACAACTTGTACATTTGACACTTGTGCATTTATTATAATACTTGAAGTAACTAATTTTACTCTAAAGTAAACTCCTACTCTAGTTATGTACCAAAAGTGGTACATTTACATAACCCAAATTATGTAATATACTCTAAGATATCGGAGGGTGTGGACTCATGAGGTGGAGTGAGAATATGAAAGGTTATTGGAGGAATAGAAGAAGCAGGATGCAAAGAAATATTTATATGCAAATCAAGAAAGGAATTAGAATAAAAAAATCAAATGAGAGGGACTACTAGGATGTAGGGTTTTATAATGGGGAAGTGAGATTGGAAGTAGAGGGATCATAAGGTTTAAAGGTAACATGGATGATAGACACGATGCCCACAAATTGGGTTGTAATAGGGGGAGTAGGAATAGACAGAGTATATGAGGTGTGAGAGTGGGTCTACTATTGGGCAAAAAAGAAAGTAATAGTCAAGAAATTGGATTGGGGACAAGAGAATCAAGGTGAGTCATTGAGAGGAGGATGGGGAAAGAGGGATTGATGTGAACTAGGAGAAGGGGTGAATGTTGGGTGATATAGGTAGAGAAATGTCTAAAAGCACCAGGTTCATAGTGGAGAATTTTTGGGTTTGAGGAGGATGAAGAGGTCCCCTCACTAGAGGTATCAGGTAAGACAATGTGGATGGTTTGGTACATTAGGCCTTGGTCATAAGATGAAGGTCTAGGGTGACCCACGTCACTCGGATAAATGATATGATGGATAATGGATAGGCTATCAAGAAATATGAAAGGTTCCTCCTTCGAATGGGTTAGAGAGGTTGCCAAAGGAAGGAAAATCATCTCAGAAGATTCCATGGAATGATGCTCCTATGCTCTAGCTTAAATTTTGGTTACAAGCATAAGTGGTTAGATATAGAGCAAGATGTGGAAAAGTAGAAGGTGCAAGAGGCAAAGACTGTAACTAAACTTTGATAGAGATTATCCTTGTGAGGATGAATTTGGCTAGAAACCATCCTTATGGAGATGATTTTGTATGGAAACCATCCCTATAGGGATGCTTTCTAATAAATATTGGTTACAAACCAAGGGGTGGAAAAAAAGAATAAAGAGGAGTGTTTTATATGATTTTTTTTTTTGTCTTTTTATGTGTTTTGTTGTTTGTGAATAAGGTGCTAATGAAGCAAATTGTACATATGGAAAATTGACCTATTAAAATAAGTCATTTTTCCCTTAGATCCTTAGGAAGCCACTCAAAATTGCTAAGTGAAAGTTTGAGCTCCTTTTCCCATTTTGTTTTTCCTTTTTATTAGCCTTACCAAATTTGCACCTATCACTTATGGGGCACGAATTTGGCAATCTTAGAATTTTTCTCTCAAAACCCTTGTACTTCATTGGCTCTTTGTGGTGTCAGCTCTTTCCCGATATTAACTTTGTTTTTCCATATTTTGAAGCCCTTAAAAATTCCTATAAATAGGAATATTGGATCCCATTTTTTTATATCTTCTAATTTTAGCATTCTTAATTTGTGATCTCACTCTCAATAATTTTCAAGTGCTCTTTTGTTGTTGGAATGCTCTATCATTGTTTCTATGCTTCTTGGGATTAGCTACTCTTGGTGAACAAGTGGAGGAGCCTTGATGATGGGAGAGGTCTACCATTTTGGTTTTTTCCTTCATTTTCTCATTGTTCCTTAATTTCTCCATTAACTAACTAGGTTTTTTGTGCATTATTAGTATTTTAGAACTTTAATTTCCTATTTTGCATCACATTCTTGGTGTTTTGTAGGTTAGAAAGTGCTCTAAATAAAATTTGTGCCTAGTCCATATAGGGTGTGAATTTGGCAAGTCAAATTTGTGCCTACCCCTTATGGAGTGCAAATTTGGTCAACTAGGACTTGGGGGTAAGGTTTTGTTGCCAAAAACCCTAGTTTACATCCTGCATTACTTCCCTTTTATCATGCTCATTTTATCTGCATTTTATTTCATTTTTTCTTATCTATTGCATGTTGCTTTGTTTGATCCAAATGTAAACAATAATTTCATTTTTAAATGGTTATATAAAAGAACTAAATGTCTTGAATGCTATACCTCCAAGCTCAGTCATATAATGGTCTAAGCAAGCCCCCAAACACTGATCAATTTTCCAAGGGTTTTGAAGTTGTTTTGTAGGTTTTGAAGCTGTTGGACATTTTGGGTATAAATTTATCTAGGATCAACCATTGGATCCTTTGGCTAGGTATAAATTCTCTAAGGGTTTTGAAGTGCTCTAATATATTTTTTAGATTGTTTTTTAAGTGTCTTTGTTCATTTTTTTCCATTTTTATTTCAGATTTATATCATAAATAAAAGGAAAATATTTGAATTTATTTCTAAGCATTAATAAATAAAATCATGTAGTTTTACATATTATGTTAATTTTTTTTGTGCATTCTCTTGAACCCTTATTGAAAAAGAAAAAAATTACTTTCATGTAAAATTAGGTTTAGTCTTCACTAAAATTAAAAATCATTCTATGAATACTCCTTTATTTGCTTGCATTATTATTTTCCCTACACTGTTCTTTAATTCTTCCTAGTTTAGATCTTAGCAAGACCAAACATTGGTTCTTGTTCAAATAAACACATCAAACATTCCACCCCAGACTTGGAGCAAGTACTTTAACCGTTCGTGGTGAACCCTTCGATCCCCAAGCTCCCAAGTGTAAAGGAAGTAACATACCCCTATGGTCACCTTCGCTTCCAGTGGATCTAGTCAAGAATTGTATGCAGTGGGTAGTTTTTCCCCCTCTAAATATTTGGTGAACCCAACATGAAACATGTCCTTAGTGGCCAATTTAGGAAGCTTTTTTCTTTTACCCTTTTTTTTTTGGTTTTAAACTATAAACAAGATCATTTATTCTATTTGCATAGATTAGAAAAATTATTAAAAAAACTTAATAAAATCTTTTGTGTCCTTTGATTTTTGCCTTAGTTTTTATCTCCCTTTCTCTTTCTATTATTGCTATGGCCCTAAGCCTTAGGAGCAAGAGAAAAATGATAGAGCCAAAAGAGAATCCTCTATGCCATGAGGATGGTCATGTTGATAGGGAGAATCCCAATCCCAATATAGATGAAGAATAGGATATAGAGATTGGTGCAGAATTTGATCCAATTAAAGGACCTCATGGTCAATTCACCTTCAAATCATATAATAATTTCTTAAAAATCTATAGGTGAAATATGAAATCCTTGAATAAGTCCTTGAATGAAGACACACACTTTGAAGAAGCTAGAATGTCTCGTCATCAAACCATTTTGCCTCTCAATATTCATGTCAATTCTTTGTTTCAATCCTTGCATCACGTTATATATTCCATAAAACGACATATGCTACTACAACAACCACCAATTTTGGGGGAGTTTCATTCTACCATAATGTTCAATTTTCTTCTCATTCTTCCAATCTCAACATTCCTTATTTTGTTCCACCAAATTTGAACTACATCCCATAGCAAGATACTACACAAAACATTCCATTCCATAACCCATACCATAATAGTGTCAATACCTCCAACATTAACCAAGTTTTCTTTTAATAGCCTACCTATAACATACCCTTAGAATATTTAGGGGTATTAAAAAAAAACAATCCAGATATGCAAAGTTTGACAACTATAGTAAAAAAATTGGTATTAAGAATGGATTCACTTCAAGCTCCAAGTTTCACATACAATTATAAGGAAATGTGCAATCGACCCCTAGATCCCATGGTAGCCACTAACCCCTACCCTAAGCATTTTAGAATGTCGATATTATCCATTTACAAGGGAAGGACCCAATAGAACATTTAAGGATGTTTAGAACAACATGCCAAGATATTATATATGATGATATGTTGTTGCTAAAAATATTCCTTAAGACTCTTGGTAGCATGGAATTGGATTGGTATTATCAACTATTTTGTCATTATTTGAGGAACTTTGAGGAGACAACTAAGTTATTTATTCAACAATTTGGATATTATGTGGAGAAAGGAGTAACCATTCAATATTTGTATCTCCTAAAGCAAGGCAAATATTAAAGATTTTCAGAATTTTTGTCTCGATGGAGTTTAGTTGGATGATTAAGGTATACCTCACCTCCTTGAGACATGCTAGAGATCTTTATTGGAAAATTGCAAGAGCAGATCTCTTATGAGTTGGAAACAACAACCATTACCTCTTTTGAACAAGCAATATATCTAGAAAGAAGAGTAGAAAAATATCTCATTCAACAAGGTCAAATCAATTTCAAGAAAGAAAAGGAAAGGATCACGAAAATCCAATATAAGAACAAGCATGTAGTTGGTGATAGGGTAACATATAATAGGTAAACTAATAATGTTAATACAGCTAGTATGTTACAAAAGTTGATACTTAGAAAATATCAAAAACATCCATAAAGGAATTTTACTAAAATGAACCAACCTATTTTTTTAATCTTAAGAAACTTTTGAAAGCTAATATGATCAAACTAAGCCTGGTTAGTATTGTGAGTATCATAGAGTGGAGGGACACATGAAAAACTCATGTAAGAGGTTAAAACATGTGGGATTGAATTTAATCAATGAATGTCATCTTGTTATGGATGACTCCCAACCTACTAACCACAACCCTCCAACCAATCAACCTCCTACTCAACAGACACCCATAACTAATCAAGATATGGGGATTTTCCAATATCCTCTACCTAATCATGGGCAATAGACAACTAATAAAGTGTCATATCATAATGTGCCATCTCCCTACAACAACATGGTGGGTATGATAGTAGCTACTACAAGACAAGCTCAAGCTCAACTGACTCAAAAATATTAGCAATATATAAGTTCTACATCCAACCAACCCTCTAGACCACCATTAGTTATCAAGAGTACCTAAAAAAGGAGCACAAGTGTAGAAAAACCAACCTTAGTGTTGAAGGCACAACCAAACGTCTTCTTTGACATTCAACAATAGTTAAGTAATACACTTGCCAAGATATCCCTCTTCGGACGTTTACAAACTTCCTCTATTCATAGGGAAGCCTTGTTGAAGCTTCTAAGTCAACAATATATCCTACAAGATCTTCCCCCTAGAAACCTAGCCAATGTTGTAGGTACTCTTAGGATGAACCACATATCTTTTTATGATGATGAGCTTCCTTTCTCAAATTTGTAAGGGGATTCTCCTCTTTACATCATTGGATATATTGGAGAATGTTGGAGAATATTACATTATTTAGTACATGGTAATGTACCACCTTGGTACATTATTATATTAGGTGTGTCTTAGATTAGAGTGTGAGTTAATATTTTATGCAATGTAATAATGTGTAGGAAATGCACAAGTGTCACACAATTATATGTGCAAGTGTTCTGTTTGTAAATGTGCACAAGTGTTCAATATGTAAGCGTGAACATGTGTTCTTAGATTAGAAAGTATTATGTGAAGATTCAAGTACAAGTGTGCATCTAAAATAGTGTCATGTGTATGCAAGTATCAAGTAGAGAATCCAAGAGTCATTGTATGAGAGTTTTATGATAATGTAACATACGAAAAACACTCTTTTATTTTGGAGCTAAATGTTATTTTATTAATCTAAAATAGGGTTACAGAATGAGCCTCCTCTTGAGGAAGGTTTTTATTCCCTTCTTCCACATGAATTTTGTAAGTATTTTCTAGTATATTCTAGTACTCTCAATTAAGGTGGGCTTATATCATGTGTGCCACTGGTATTCTGCTTGAATGATATCCTTTATACCTGCTCTAGGATTGCAAAAGTGAGTTAGTGTATTTGGGGGTTTCCCTTGGTCAAACCCCATAGTTATGAAGACAAATTGACTCAAACATGAAATAAAACATGATGAAAATTGATAGAAATACTATAAAAATTATTTAAAACTAACATGTACCTGATTTGTTGTTGTATGGTTGGTTTGTAGGTTGGTATGTGAACTGGATCCCAGGTTTGCAAGTCGGGTTACAAACTGAGATACTGTTGACTAATTTTCAGATTTTTCAATCTAGGTGTATCCTAGATAATATATGTTGTTGTCTATCGAATGAAAAATTATCAAAAAGGATTCTAGTATAATTTTAGCAGAGTTTTGGTATGTTGACTAAAAGTGAGAGAGAGATTAATGAAGTATTGGATCTTCTATTTATAGGATAAACCAAGGTCAAGGGGGAGAGTTAGGTGTACTAGACCCTAGAGTCAAGTCCTATCATGGTCAAGTTATGGTTTGTGAGGTATCATGCCTAGTCATCCTCTCATATACCTTGAGAGAAACACCCTATCCTCACACATGTGTGAGCTAGGATTAGGGTTAACTAGGGTTAATTGATTACTAAGTTAGATGAGGGTTGAGCTAGGTATCCTATAAGATATACTAACTAACTTGGGGTGCACACATGTGTGAGTACATTTTTAGGACTAATTTACCTCTTAATCCTAATTAAACCTAATTTAAAGATAAAGTGCACTTTAAGTGAAAAGTCACTTGCAAATTAGAATTGTAATTAGCATAATTAGGATTTTGGAAGGGAATGGTCATATGGGGGCCCTAATTAGGCATAGGAAAGGGCTTAGATGGCCTTAGGGAGCTAGTAGGTGGTCCTCCTAGAGATAAAAGGTATTTTGGATGCATATTTGCATAGTTTTATAGGTTTTTGCACGTACAGATGACTATGAAAGCCTACAATTGCCTGTGATGGCCTACGATAGCCTACGATGGTCTACAATAGCCTATGATGGCCTAGGATGGCCAATGAATGCCTAGAGATACCTACACAAGCCTGCAAGTGTCTATGTAGGTTTGAAAATATCTATGGATGAACATGTGTGATTTTTTGGTGTTTATATTTATCCCTTTTTGTACTATGTTGTGCAAAACATAGTTTAGTACAAAAATATGATAGAAGAAGGCGGTGAGGTGTTTGAGAAGATGAAGAATGGAAGAATGAATGTGAATTAATTACTACGGATGAAACATGAGGATGAAAAAATTGATTTGTCAACTTAGTATAATATTTTAAAATATCATACTAGGTGTTTTTGAGGGCAACTTATGACTGCTTTGCTTTTGCGACCAACGCAATATGGTCTAATTACGAATAGAACAAGTGCCTATTCAAATTTTTGCTTTTGATTGATTGATGAGCACATGATAACATATGTTAAATCATTTGAGCTAAGTGGTAAGGATAAATCAAGTTTAACATTAAGTATGTGATCACCATTGATATACATAATGAATTCAAGACGTGTCTGGGAGTGCACATGGATCTTGTGATCTAGAAAATATTCGATTGGGATGAGGTTTATCTTGAAATAATCTTCAATAAAAATATTTTGTAGATAGGTGTGATATATGTGATGTGGATGTTTTAGTATTTGGTTGTATGCAAAGTGGATTTGTGTATGAATACCCCCTCAAGAAGGAATTAGCAATGATACAGATGAAATATGGTGGTGTGGTGATGAGTCGATTGATAGAAGAAAAGGTGACAAAAGGTGGAGAAAGTGAGCAAATAAAGGTGTTAAAGGAAGAAGAAGCTGCAGGAAAGAATAACAAGGGAAATTATGTCATGAGGCTTGGTTCGTAGAATAACCTGTGAACTAGATTTGAGTTCACATGATGACATGTGAAATAGATTAGAGTTCACATGGCATCATGTGAACTGAACTATAGTTCACATGGTGGCATGCAAATTAGGGTTTTTGGGATTATAGGACTCCTTTTGGCACATGTGAGGCTCATTTGCACTTTGAAGAGTTGTGGAGAGAAAAGTGAAGAAGAGTGAGCAAAGTGAAGTACTTGCATATTTTTGAGGCTATGTGGAGATGACGAGAGGACATATGAGAACTAGTGTTCAATGCGGGATCCCACCGATAAATACCCAAAACTCAAGCTAGTATTTTTTTTGAGTTGTGTGAATGTGTAAAAATATGGAAATGTTTGTTTGAATGTGAGCACTTATTTGTCTGTAACATGGATTAGAAATGTGTACACAATGTGTAAAAATTACCAAATGGTATCCATAAGTGTTGACTATTTTTTGGGTTGGCCAGTGATTTGACTTGTTTGACTGTGTGATGTGTGGAATTTGTGTGAGAGTTGACTCTATTTTATCATGTGGATGGTGTGTTGATTTGGAAATATGTTTGAAATTTCATCATGAAATTTCAAAGTGGGTATCCAAAAATGTGATCTATTTGATTTTTTATAATGTGTTGGCAAGTCATATGAATGTGTGCCATGAGATGGGTATTAGAAAAAATTGACTTTGTTATGTGGCATGAAATATGTACTAATTTTAGATTTTGTTTGAATATTAACCATAAAAGAGCAAAATGGGTATCCAAAAATGTAATTTGTGTTACTGTTTTGGAATGCGTTGGTATGTTTTGTGAATGTATGCCTCGAAATGTGTGTTTATGGGTCACGTGTTGTGTTGTATGTCATAAAAGTATTTTGATTTTCTTGTAAATGTGATTTTGGCCATTAAAGGGCCTAATGGGTGCCCAAAAATACCATCATTATGGATTTTGCAAGGCGTCATATGAATTGGAGTTGGAGTTTGCATGGTAGTATGCGAACTAATTTTTTTTTGTGTGATGCATGCAATATGGTGTATGAAGTTTGTATGTGATAAATGTTTGTATGAAATAAGGATATTGAATGTATATACATGTGATACTGATAAACATTTTATGTGATATTGTTGAATGAAAACAGGTGAAGAATATTGAGTCATGACATCGTGTGTGATCGTTGAGAGCTATCTTGGGTGAGAAATGTGATGCAACATATGTGGAGTGGATGGATAGAGTGTGGATGAAGGGAGTGTGGTATATTTTAAGTATTCATTCCAAAAAGGCATATATTTTAGAAATTTTGTGAGAGTTGGGATCTATATAGGAACACATTTCACCTTCCCACAGGTGATATGACCATCATGTTGGAGGATATATTTTACAAAGTTTTGATAGAAGGTGCTCCAGTAAGGGTGGTAGTAGATGGTAGGAATAAGGAGGTATTACAATGCACATTCAGTGCAAAGTGGGTGGAAGTACGATATGAGAAGGGGATGGACTATAAGTACTATTAGACAAGGAGATGTTGTCATATCACCATTGTGCGGTGATGCTTATGATATTGACCTATGCTCTTCCAGTCACTTCAAGAGTGAAGTTTTCCTATAATGTGATGGATGTAATATGTGAGATAGTAGAGCATGAGGTAGTGTTCATATGAGCACCCACATTACTAGCACATGCATACAAGGAGTTGCATGAAGTGGTGTGAGCAGGGTGAATGGGCTTGAGTTAGAGTCCATTACTGTAGGTTTGGGCACGGGAGTATAGTATGATAGAGCGATTGACACTGTTGCCCTATAATTCTCATGAGTTGATGGGTGAATTCATACCTTACACCTTGATATGGTGTAAAAATAAGAAGGGAATGAAGAGGGGACATGAAGGTGATTAATTTTTTTTAAGGATATAGTTAGGCAATTTGGAGCCTAAGAATATTTAGTGGAGGTCTTAGAGGGGTGGGTGGTGTGGAATAAGGATGATGAGCAATTGGGGGTGATACCCTAAGGGTTATGGGTGGTAGGGTGGTACCTGTGATAGGTAGATTTCTTCCCTTTTAGTAGAGTCATGTGATGGTTTGAGTTGTGATAGAGGAGACCAGATCCATCTATTGTGCTATGGAGGAGACATGATAATCAAGGAGCATGACCTATAGTGTTTCCTATGGATAAGAGGAGGGATCCACCTATGATTATTTTGAATGTGGATGATACAGGGATGACTTCAGAGTATGATGTATGGTGGGCCACACAGAGTTGGAAGCCAAAGGTTGGAGTGGTTGATGGTTGGGTGTAGCTAGTGGTAGTATTGACTATAGTAGAAGGATAGAGACTAGGGGGAGTTAGACCTATGCCAGATGTAGGACTAGAGGAGGAGGAAGAGGAGCCTCTTCAATGATAGAGGTATCTTCAAGATGATGGTTTTGGTATTTCTATCATGAGGTTTCTAGAACAATAGGATAGTAGTGGAGGCCAACCCATAGATGATGTAGTTCCTATGGATGAGAAAGGAGGTGGCATAATGACCAATGTATTCAGAGGGTCTCCTTAGGAATATGTAGTTATGATGGAGGACGATGATGTAGAAGGTATGGTAGAGACCATTTGACATACAGGATAGGATGGAGGCTTAGGATGAGCTGGTTATATTGAGAGAGAGGGTATGATAGCTAGAGGGGAGATTACATTAGAGTGAGACAAATTGGGCTCTAGATCTATGGAGATGGATGGAGGAGTGACGAGGGCTAGAGGAGAAGTTAGCAACAGGTAAGCAGGTGAGCTACACAAAGAGAAAGAAGTTGAAGAGATGGTGTGAGGAGTTGCAAGGATATCTTGAGGTGGATCAGGAGAGGTATACCAAGATTATAGATGGTTTACATTGTTGGGTTGTAGATATGATGGCTACTGAAGAGATATTGAGGGAAAATATTACTATGATACAGGAGAGTGTACAGTAGGGGTAGGCTGAGAGAGATGTGGTGCCAGTAGCACTCAAGGTGGAAGTTATGGATATTCATGCAAATATAGAGATACAACAACAAGCATGGGAGGAGGTTGATCATGCTAGGGTAGTGACTAAGTAGGGCATAATAAAGGTGAGAGATGTGGGGATTGATATGATAGTCCTGCAAGTTGAGGTGGCTCACAAGTGATGAGCATACAAAGAGGTGTGAGATTAATACTCACAATAGGAGCATATGAGGATGAAGTATGAGATCATCCTAGCTGCATATGGGTATGCCATTCTAGATTATATAGAGTCATAGTTAAGGTCAAGATTACGGTCACAAACACATGCATCACAACAAAGTTAGTAGAGAATTCCTTCAAGAGTATTTATGGATTCAAGGATGGCAACACCGGTGATGTATTATGTGGTGAGAGTTACCACATGGTTGGAGATGGCAACAATGTTAGTGGGAGCATAGTTGAAGGAGGCTACACCAACATTGAGTGAGGTAGCAAAGGTACAAAGGGTGGAGTCGATAGTCATGGCATAGGAGGGGAGTGCTGATACTCCTAGAGATTAACAAGGTTGGGATGTGCCTTGGATGTACTCTATTTTTGTATCCTAAGGGCATTTTGATCATTATATATATACATACTTTTTATTTCGGTCTTATATACATGTGTCATGATTTGATGTGAGTGAATGTATGATTTATCATTATGTGTATGTGTAATGTAGAATAATGATAGGTGAATGTATGATGGATGAATATGTATGCATGTGGTAGAATGTAAGAGACGATATATATATATATATATATATATATATATATATAATGTAAATAAATGAATGTAGGATAGATGCAATGATGCATGTATGTGAATGATGAAATGCGTAGAGGAAGCACTTGTATCATAATAGAACCGATGGCAATGTAATTTGTTTTGTTATCTTATAGATGTAGGATGACAGAAGAGTTTTGTAGTAAAGTTGACTATCATAGTTATAGCAATCAAACCTCATGAGAAACTGAGCAAGGTTCAACCACAACTCATAACTAACCTGATTGGATCAAAGTATAACAAGGAATAATGTGTGTGATGAGTGATGTTCATTTATCCATTTCAAGGAAGGTAATACTAACCCATTGTAAACTTAGTCAAAATAGCTAGCTCATCCATAAGCTTGTAGTGATTTATACAAAAAAATGTTGCTAATGTGATAGATGTGTCACCACTTGTAAGACTATCCCACTGGTAGGTAGGTACTTAGAGCCTATTGTTGGTGATGGAAATCATACCATGATGTTATGTTAAACCGAAGTACCAAAGGAGATCAAGCATAACAATAGTATTTTTGGAGGTATTTCCTTTTGTTTTCTACCCCTCATTATTTTGATACTCTTTTTGTGATGCTCTTTTCTCTGCTTGTTTTTTTGTTTTTTTGGAATGTAGGCGTTGTATTTTATTTTCTACTCATTTTCTCATTTTGCTTATGCTTGTCCCTTTGTTTATCCTCAGGTCGTATTTTGATCATGCAAATGATAGGATGAGCAGGGGAAACCATTTTCTATATGGTGATGTCTATGCAAGGTGTTGACTTTCCTAGACTCAAAAGGTGCTTAAAATATGACATGTGTGAATTGTCCCTAAAAGAAATTGAACCAACAAAATATAGTTGTAAGAAGTGTAAGAACTTGTCAACTAGAGGTGATGTTTGATTGACTAAACTTGTGAGTGGTCAATATTACGTAAAACACTATATGATCCATAATCCTTAAAAGGGGAGTGGATAGCCAAGTGGTGATGCTAACAAGTAGATGTTTTAATCTATTAGGAATGCATTTCTATAGGAGGAATGTACAAGCATAGACATATGTGAAAGAAATTCGATGTGTATATGCAATGGATGTAGTTTTAAATATATAGCATGTGGGAAAATATCTACAAGAGGAAATTATGAAACTCAATGGGATAAGATTGTGTAAGTGGTATGTATAAAATATATTGTTTCCCCAGCATGTGGGGAGTGCAAAAGTGAAAGAAATTTGTGAAGTAGAAGAGTAGCTAAGAAGGAAGGATAACATAAGAGAAAGAAAATATAGAATTATCATAGGTATGTATTCGCTTGAAGCATGACCATACAACAATGTTGGATGATAAGAAGAAGAGAGAGAAGGTAGAACCAGCATAGGTATGTATCTGATCGAAGTGTGACCATACAACAATGCCAAAAAATAATAAGATAGAAGATAGAACTAGCATAGGTATGTAACTGCTCGAAGCATGACCATACAACAATGCCAAAAAATAATAAGAATAAATAGAGGAGAAGAAATGGAATGGGAAGGGAACTTAAGGACGTACAAAATTGTGAAGATCTGGTCATGAATTATTAGGTGAAGGGATGACACAACTGGGATTCTACTAGTTGGTATAGCTGGATAACTACTAGAAGTAGTGTGGTGTGGATGTGAAAGACTCGTATTATGGTGTGGGTTGAGGAACGAGATGAGGTGTAGGGCTCTAAACTCCATTAGAAGAGGTGGCACATTCATATTATGGAGGAAGTATGCCAACTACCATGTTTTTGATGAGGCTTTCAAAGGTGTGGCACACATTGATGTCATGCCTTGGTTGTCAATGGTAGATAGAAAATTGGTTGTCCTTGTAGTTTCATGGCTTGGGGTGAAGTGGGTTGACGAGGCGTATTTCAGGAAATATGAGAAGTATAACGTGCATCAATTGGTAGAAAGTATGGGAAAGTGGATTTGAAATGATAAGCATAGGGTAGATGTAATACTCATGTGGTGATGAGCATGAAGGAGGTTATCTAGGCATGGGTGGGTGGACCATGGACCTAGGGTTTGGTGGAGGTTGTGTGTGGGAACGAGGGATAGGTATGGAATAAGGGGAGGAAATATGGGTTGTAGTAAAATAGCATGTGGATGAATGACATTGACAATGAGTCAAGTGTAACACAAGGTCATTGAGTCAAGAGAGGATGTGTTGGATATTTATGTGAGGGGGTGATGGAATTGATGGATGTGGTGAGAAATATTCTAGTGTAATGATAGGGTTGGTATGTAGATGTGAATATTGTAATGAATGTGGATAAGGGGAAGGTGATTGAAAATGGGAAGGTGGTGGTGGTGGGGAATGAATTTGGACACCACAAAAAGTGGATGGAGGCATAAGAAGAATACAACACTAGGGAGTAACCTGGTCAAGATGGGTGGTCATAATAAGGACTGGCTTGGGCCAGATGCTGATGAAGGGATTTATTGTATGGTGACATCCTGATCAGTAGGGGTGGAGGTAGTCCTGAGGGTTGTATGAAAATAGGTGAATTCCCCATATTAGGAGGAAAGTAGTCATGTGAAGGTCACAAAAAAAATGAGGAGGTCGATAGGTAAAAATATATTTCATCAACTAATGGATAAGGGGATGAGCCTCATGCATGGGGGTGTTGTGAGGGAGAACATTCCTCCTTATCTGTAAAGGATGATAGGAAAACTTGACTATAAATAGAGTGAGAAGAATAGAAGGATTCTCTATGATCATATGAATGATATTGGGGTAGCATGTCATGATCTGAGTGTGATGATAAGGATGATTGGAAAATATGAATGGGGCTAGAAGGTATTATAAGATCAACTAGGGTGATCGATACTGAAGGGAGTGTTGGAAGATCTTGCATGAAGGTGCAATGATATGTCTGAGGTGTATATATGAAGTAATTTATCATATGGTGACATCCCAATTGGTAGGAGTGGAGGTAGTCCTGAGGGGTGTGTACAAACAGGTGAATTCCCCCTGTTAGGAGGAAAGTAGTCATGTGAAGGTCACTAAAAAAATTAGGATGTCGATAGGTAAGAATATCTTCCATTGACTAATGGAGAAGGTTATGAGCCTCGTGCATGGGGGTGTGGTGAGGGGGAATGTTCCTCCTTATCTACAAAGGAGGATAGGGAAACTTGAATATCACCAGAGTGAGGATAATAGGAGGAATCTCTGTGGTCATGTGAATGATGTTGGGGTAGCGTGTCATGATATGAGTGTGATGAGAAGGATGACTAATGAATACGAATGGGGCTAAGAGGTATTATAAGATCAACTAGGGTGATCGGTACTGGAGGGAGTGTTGTAAGATCTTGCATGATGGCATAGTGATATGTTTGAGGTGTATATTTGAAGTAATGTATCTTCGTGAAGATGTTGCAACTAGCAATCATGAACCTGCAAGACAAGATATACCAATAGCATAAAAATTACATATATAAAGAAAATATGCTTTTGTTGTATAACAAAAAGTACGAAGTGTGTATGTGAGGTGCTATATACAATTATGACAATGATAGTATGTGTAATTATTAAGGATATGTTCCTATGCTAGCTAGGAATTGAATGTATGCAAGTGGATGATGTTAATGGATTAGGGCTCTATGAGTCCTTTGATATTGGCTAGTCAATAGGCCCTAGAACAAAATTTATGTGTGACAATGTAAGGTACCAACCAATTGGGTGTGAATTTGTCTTGGTATTGGTAGGGTTGACTAGTGATCTGTTGATTTTATTTGAGAACCAAGTCATCGATTTGGAATTTGCACCGAAGTACCTTACTATTGTAGGCATGGTGAAGGTGGTCTTGGTAGACATGCATGTGTTCTATATTGTGTATATGATGCTCATCCAAGAGTGTTAGTTGGTCAAATCTAGCTTGACGAGTAGTATCATCAACAATGAAGTCTCGCATGGAGATGTGTAGGGAGGGTATCTTGAGTTCTAGGGGTATAATTTCTTCGATGCCATAAAAAAGGAAAAATATGTTGCCCCGGTAGGGGTACGAATACTTGTACGGTAGGCCCATAAGGCTAATTGCATTTTATTTGCCAATTACAATGATATTATGTGATAGTTTTGTGAAGCATGGCATAGAAAATTTTTTAGTAGCTTCAGCCTAGACATTACCCTGTGGGTAATATGGGGTACATAAGTTTGGTGAATGTTGAATTTGGAATAGAGGGTGTAGATAGTTTTGTTTTTGAATGGAGTGTCATTATCAGAGATGATTTGTGAAGGGATTCTAAAGTGATATATGATATGATCAATAATGATGTCATGATTTTGGCCTTTGTTGTTTAGATAAGTAGGATAGCTTTGACCCACTTTGTAAAATATTTGGTAGCGGTGATAATGAATTAGTGATTGCTTGAGGAAGTAGGTGAGATTTATCCAATATGATCTAGGCCCCATTGCGATAAGGACCACATAGACTAGATGGGTTGTAATGCTTATGAGGGTAAAAGTGTGAGGTTAGCATGTTGCTGACACTTAATGCATCATTTGACATACTTACAATAATTGTGTTCCATATTGGGCCAATAGTAGTCTATACATAAAATGTGTTTAGTTATGGCCATGCCACTGAAGTGGCCACCACAAGTGCCAACGTGAGTTTCTTGCACCACTCCCTAAGCTTCGTATGACTCGAGACAATGCAGTAGGATGCCATTGTGACTATGATGGTATAAGATGTCCCTTAGTAGTGTGTAATGAATTACCCTTTATTTGGATGCTCAATGGTGATCATGTGGTAAATCATAGGGAAGGAAACCTAATTTGATGTAGTCCTTGATTTGAGAAAACCAAGGATCATGTGGTTTAGTTTGGATGACATGGATGTCATCATCATTGTAGGGAGACAAAGGTGAAATAACAGAATGTGTTAAAGTGTGGATGGATACATGTGTCATGTTGGAGAGGGGGTTTTGTAGTAGTAAAGACCCCTAGGAAGCCATTGTATCGATAAAATGATTTGATGAGTGAGGAATGGTTTTGATATCATACCACTCAAGTTAAGTGAGAATTTTTTGAGCAATCTGCTTGTATTATTGGAGTATTGGGTAGCGATATTTCTAAATATCCTTCACTTGATTGAAAACAAGAAGAGAATCACCAATAATTTGAAGGTGATTGATGTGCATGGAGAGTACTTATTTTAAATAAAAAATGAGAGATTCGTAATTATCATTGTAATTCGCATAAGAAAACCCTAATTTGAAGAAAAATAGGAGAGGTTACCCATCAGGTGTGAAAAATATGATGCTAGCGCCCTAGCATGAGGTCAGTTGGTGTTTCAGGTTCAACATATTCTTCAGCTTCATTGATATAAAAAATGGAAGCATAAAGAAGTTGAATAAGGAGTGGTTGGTTGTCAGGCGATGGGGCCTCAACTAATTGGTCAATGATGACTTGTACCTTGATAGGCTTCTAAGATATGAGTTCAAGATTGAATTTAGTAAGAAGCATAATCGATTTAGACATGCAAGAGTTATGATAACTATTATTCATCATGTAGTGTAATGGATTGTCATGGGCAATGATGAAAGTGGTGTGGTTAAGCATGTGATGGCATAATTTTTGTGTGGTAAAGACTACAACCAAACATATATTTTTCATGTAGGTGTATTAGGTATCATAACTTAATAGAGTACGAATGATGTAGTATATGGCTTGCTCATGATTGAGCATGTTCTTTTGAGCCAATAGAGTGCCAAGTGTAAAATCTATAGCTGATATGTACAAAAGAAATAATAGCTACAGGTGTGGTGGGGATAGAACTAGTGGTGATGTAAGGTAGGATTTGATGGAGTCAAAGGCTTGTTGATAGTTGGTATCCCATTTTAATGCAACCTCATTTTGTAAAAGGTGATTAAATGATTTACATTTATTAGATAATTAGGTAATAAAATAATGAATGGACTAAAATTTGCCCTATAGGCTATATAGTTGTTTAGGATTTATGGGTGGAGGTATCTCAATGATGGATTTGACTTTGTTGGGGTCTACTTTGATGCCTTGCTAAGAAATAATGAACCCTAGGATTTTACTTGAAGTGACACCAAAGATGCACTTATTTGGGTTTAGTCGCACATTGTGTTCAAGAAGGTGATCAAAGATCTTGCAAAGATCTACAAGATTTTGAGAGTGTTCTTTTGATTTGGTGATGAGATTATCGACATAGTATTCCATAATTTTATGCATGTAATAATGGAAGATGTAATTCATGGCACGTTGGTAGGTTGCCCAATTTTCTTAATACCAAAAGGTATGATCTCGTAATAGAAGGTCCCCCAAGGTGTTGTGAACAATGTGTTGTGTTGATTGGCAGGGTTGATCTTGATTTGATTGTAGCCAAAAAATCCATCCATGAAGGATATCATTTCATGGCCTATGATGGAATCAACTAGTGAGTCAATTTTTGGGAGAGGGAAGTTGTCCTTGGGACAATATTTGTTCAAATATCTAAATTTGGTGTAAACACAAACTTCATCGGAGGGTTTGGGTACCAAAACCATATTGGACACCCATTCTAGGTAATCGATGGGCTGAATAAATCCCACATAGAGGAGCTTTTGGAGCTTGTTTTTGACCATTAAAGTGACTATGGGATGTATGCATCATAATTTTTTCTTGACGGGATTATCATCGCCATCAAGAGTGAGGTTGTGAACTACTAGTGAGGGATCGAGCCTAGGCATATCCATTTAGGACCAAAAAAAAATTCTAATGTATTCTTTAAGAAAGTTAGTAAACAAGGTACACTCCTCTAAGGAGAGGTTAGTAGTGAGTTTCATGATGTGAGGATTGATAGGGTCATCACCAATATCAACATTGATGGTTTCCTCAACAAGCATGTGGGAACCATCTTGAAGTTGCTCCAAAACGAGACTGAGATGAAGGTTCTTAATAAACTTAGGAAAATCAAATTCATCATCTAAATATATGTTGGTATGATTAATCCATGGAATATGTGGTGGGGTAGAAGGTGAAGGTGCATTCATGGTGCCTAAGATGGATGGAGATAGCAAGAAGTGTTGTGATGAAGGTGTAGGAGGAATATGGGTGAATTTAATGAAGTTAGGACTTGGGGTGTGGTTGAGACCTATATGAGATGTGTACCAAAGGGGTGTGAATAAATCCCCATCAACAATGCTAACAGAGGTAGTGGAGGTGGTAGGAGATGATGAGTCCAAAGAAGAAGACTTGGAAGCATGTGAACAAAGTGGTAAATGTAACGATGGGCGTAGAACCATGGGTGGAGAGCGAAGTTAAGTCATGGTTCGGTGAGGTTGTCATTGACTAAGTAATAACATAAATAAATGTATCAATGATGGGATAGGATATTAATAGTTGCACATTGGGAAAGGAGCTATTAAGGATAGGGTAGCAAATCTATCGACTAGCTCGTCGATACAATATGCAACCATGGTATCAAAAATTTGTGTTTCCTAGAAAAAGGTGCATGGGATGTTGATAGTAGAATGGAGATATGAACTATCATCTAGGATATAAGTGTTGATATAATATTCCAATGAGTCTATGGGAATCATTGGGGGATGCATAGAAATATCTTGAAGCTCATATTTAAGTGTGTGAACAGTTGTAGGATGATAACCCAAACCAGATTTATCTATGGGTAATTGAATGTGAGGGTTGATAGGCATTTGTAAGCCTTGTTCATAATAGCCCAGTAAAAATCCATACCAATGAAAACATTGAAGATAGTGTAAGTTGAAGTGTGGGTTGGACATGTGGTCTAAAGTACCACAAAAACTAGATTGCGATAGTGGAGGCACAATGACTGGGAGCGATGAGTCTAGGCCTACTTAAAAAAAGTTGGTATAATTATTGGGTGGGCCAAGTGGGATGATAGTACCAATGTTAAGTACTAAAGTAGAAGGGTGACCAAAATCATGGGTAGATTAAATTGGAAGCAGCTGCACACAAGTGTCATGAACATTGTACATGCTCGAACCATAATTTATCATAAAAATAAAAACTTAGGGTGACGCATGAGATGGTGAATTAGGTTGCGATTTTGAGTAAGAAGATGATGATGAAATATGGGAATCACAAATAGTGGTAGTATACGAATGGAGTAATTTGTCATTGAGGCAAGATGCTCACTTCTCCTAATCATGACATTCAGTTGCAATGGAAAGGATCAGATGGTTTGCATTAAGAAACTATGGGGTAGGGTGAGCTAGCCTAGGTATTGGGCTACAATAAGATGTGAATGATTGAGGTCAAGGATGAAAGGGAAGTGGGGGTGTTTGAGGCATAGGGAGAAGGGGAGGCTTGATAGATGAAGAGACATGAGGTGAAGTTGGAGGTCACAAGGATGGTGGTGAAAAAGGTATGGATGCAGAAGGTATATTAATGGAAGAATACAAATGAGAAGGAGGATACCATGAAGAATGTAGGGAGAAATGTATAGAGGTAAGATGAGGATCCATGGAAGAGGATGAGGATATGTTAGAAGTAGATGCATGGGAATGTGTGTGTGTCCCTAGTGAAAGATGTGGTGATGAGGCAGGTGTAGGAGAAAATGTAGAGGTCTCTACCTGATTATGTGAGGGAATAAGAAGAACTTGTGTGGAGGATTATGATGGTCCTGGTGGGAGGTCTGTGATGTTGTAGAATTTTAAGGGGACCCATAGATAGAAACACAATAGATGAGTTCATCATATACATACTTGAGATAGTGATGCAAAATGGAGGGGACACATTGCATGTCATAGATCCATGGATGTCCAAGAAAGATATTGTATTGCATATTGCCTTGGATAACATGGAATAAAATAGAGATGGTCCTAATACCTATGTGGATGGGTAAAATAATATATTCTACTATGGGGTGCATGGATACATCAAAAGCGTTAAGGTCGAGTGATGGCATGGAAAAGTGAGTAGGTAGGATGTGCTGGTGATGAAGAGAAATAGTGGAGATGATGCTAATAGAAGAATTGGTATCAATGAGGACATGCTTGTAGGTGATTTCATTGATAGTTTCTTGAATATGGAGGGTAGGATCGGCTCCATAACCCATGATTTTAGTAATCTCATGGTCATGGAAACTAATAGAGAGTTGCATGCAATAGGGAATGTTCTCTACAAAGTTTACAAATATGTTTATATCATGAGTTTCAAGTTTGATGGATCAAAGAATGTTATTCAATGCCTCATGATAGGGTTGAGATTGTTGTAATAAGTTTAAGATGGACATCTTGGTTGGGGTATTATGTAACTGATGGTTGAGGCTACCAGAGATAGTAATGATGTTTCATGGTAGGAGTGGTGAAGCAGTTGATATAGTAGGAGATTGAGGAGAAGTGAACGGTATTAGAGGTGAGGTGATAGGTGCATCCTAGCATAGTGGATATTACTAAGTGTTAGTGGTAAGATTAATTATGCCAACCACACTGCGTGAGGAGGGATCACATTGAACATTATTAACCTACCTAGGTTGGGTTTGCTAATTGGACTGAGTTAGTTGGGGGTTTATCCCCTCATGTGTTGTTAGCAAGTTTTGGTAGATTCCCAAAATTTGGTTTTATGGTGCAAAGGGGTTTAAAACTTGAATGGTACCCCGATCGATGAGGTCTTAGATGAGGCCACAGAAGGAGTGATAAGAATCTACATCATGGTCATGTTGTTGATGGTATGCATAGAAGGCCTGCTCATTGAATACATGAGGCTTAGGTTAATTTGTATTGATAGGTCAAATATCAGGTAAGGTGATGTGACTTGTGTCATACAACCTTTGAAACAAAGTTGGTAAGGGCTCAAAGAGTGGGGTTAGATTTCACTAGGAAAATTGAGGGTAAATATTATGAGATTTTTGAGGTTTAGATGGAGGGGGCACATTAGTCTGAAACAACTACTACTATGGAGGAGGAGGCAATCACGAGATTGATGAAGAAGTTGGAGAATATACTACTAATTAATTGGTCTATGGTGGTTTTTAGTAGGGTTGATCGGGTGGATTTCGATTGAAGCAGAAATTGGAGTTGTAGGATGGTTTCTATCTGAGCTTAATTTTTCTCTGGACTTTGATGTCTTCAATAACCTTGGCTTGAGCAATGACTTCATCAAATATGTGACTTTGATGAAGTTGCAGGGGTGTGGATATGTGCTTGTGGTAGCTCTTAGAAAAGAGTATGACTAGTTCGATTGATGGAAGGCTATGAACAAGGTCATGGATGACCGATCTCCATCAAGAAACAAAATCCAGAATGAGTTCATCCTTAGCCTATCGTAAGGCATAAACATTAAAAAAAAATTATCTTCTTTTTGATGTTGATAGAGAAGTGTTCTAGGAATGAATTGGCCAACTATTTGAATTAGAACATGCTATTTCATGAGAGCATGTTGTACCAATTGAGATATTTTCCTCCAAATTAGAGAGTGAAGGCACATAACATGAGGGGATTTCTGCTATGGATCCGATAACACGTAAAGTGATAGTTACTGATGTGTTCATGTGGATCTTCCTTATCTTTGTATTTGTCAAACTTTGGTATCTCAAAGCGGTATGGGTAAGGAGGAATAGGAAAAAATGGGTGGATGGATTCGTTGCATAACTCATTGTATGTAGCTTTCTAGGGCCCATAACCATTCATGTGAAGATCCAACATCTTAAATTGCTCTTGTAGGAGTTGGATTTTGGGTGATGTAGGTACGATGGGCCATGCCAAGGTAGTAAAATATTGGATATGGAGATAACACTAAAGATATTATTCTTCCCATTGTGGAGTAAGAATGTATTGCAGTTGTTCCTATGGATTTGTTTGCTAAACAACATAAGATGCTGAGGCATATGGGATATTCTACTATGGAGCGGACACATTATGAATAGTAATTTTCTGGCTATGGGATCTATGGCTGCTACAGAGGTGTCTACTATAATGGTTGTTTAGTGGGAGATGATGACCATGAAGGAGGTGTCATGAAGAATGTAGGTGCAATAGACTATGGAGAAGGTATTTGTGTTTGGGAACAAGGTGTAGGTGGTGGGTGAGATGATGTGCCAAAAGAGGAAACTTGCATAGGGCTATATGAGTGAGGAATGGAGAATTCAAATTGGGCTGAATAGCATGGGGGATTAGCAAGGTAGGATGGGTAGAGGGGATTGTAAGAAGAAATAGGAATAGAAGGGGGTTCCTAAAATGGATGAGGTGGAGGAAGGAAAAAAAGTGGAAGTGGATGTACGTGGAGGAGGAGCAAAAGATGACATACCACACATCCCATCAGATGAAAATGGAGGTGGAGGTAATGATGAAGAGGGAGTGTAAGTATTGAATGTGGAATCCTGAGAAGAAGGAATGATGAAGGTATCCACAAAGGTTTTAGGGAAGAATTGTTGTGATTGAGATGGAGGTTGTGATATGGTATTTAAATATGGAAATATGATTGTTGGGAAGGTGGTTGTTGTGACGCTTGGGAAGCATATTGATGTGATGATGTAGATGGATGCAACGAGGATTGGTGTTAAGTGAATTGTGATGAAGGCACATGAGTATTTAGAGTGGAATATTGGGGGTCTAAAATCATCCCTACTATCAGGGTAGATGATGGAGCATCGAGATGGGGTTCATTAAGAAAAGAAGGCTCATCCCTACAAAATGAGTGAGATGAATCCTAAAGGAAAGGATGAGCATAAGTAGGTGAGGTAGGTGGAGTTTTCTACTCAATGGTGAAGAAGAGATATGGGTATATTGGAGTGGTATAAATTACATGGTCACAAAAGGTGGACAATCGATTAGGTGGGGGTGAGTGGGGAAGAAGAGGATGATATTCACCATACGAGGTGTCCAACATATTTCTAGAAATGGAGGTCTCATCATGAGACATTGTACCTACATGAGGTGACTCAAGATTTATAAGAAAATAAAATGTGGGGATGGATGCTTCCCTCGTGAAGGGAGTGGGAGCAATAGACTAATTGGAAGTGGCATGAGAAGCCTCCTCCTGAATATGCACTTGCTCATGCGCTCTGCTATGAGTGATGATAGGCATGATGTTGTTTGGTACAATTAGTACTTAGGACTATTCAAAAATGTAAATCTAAACCTGTAGGTGTGCTTTGTGTAATATTTTGGATAAATCTATGAAATTTGGTGTGTTTTATTTACTAGAATTGAGTTTACATGTTGCTCTACGAATTGGAACTACAAAAATTTGGTTCATATGGTGCTATGTGAATTAGACTCAGATAGTGTATCTAATAGAAAACTAAAAGTGATAGGCTACAGATAGCTAGCAGATGGGTTGCTAACAGGTGAATGTGTTGAAACCAGTGCTGTGAGCATGCAAACAAAAGCATAACTAGAATCAATGTTAAATACAAAAAATTAAATATTTGTTTGTTTTGTGGTGTTTTGATGATGATATCTTCTCTATAAAATACCATGGGAAGTGGGGTGAAACTCTAGAAATAACAAGAGTTTCATCGACATGGAACCTCCTACAATACCCAAGGGTGCACAAAATAGAACAATGTCTCAACAGGTGAATGACAACCTAAATGTGAAGGTGCAGCAAAATGATATCCAAAAGGGAGGAACTCAAAATGTGCTAATGAGTCAAAAATCCTATCATTATAAGAGGTGGCACTATACATGCTTTCGCTTCACCCTTGGGTAGTCTTAGTCAAGAATGATAGTTATCTATTCACAAATTATACGAGTATCATGAACAAAGGCATCTAATCCTATCCCACTCTAAATGTCCCTTTAAGTGATGAAATTTGAAAAACCAGTCTCAAGAGTAGGGAATTTTCTGGTGATGAAGTCCAGAAAACCACTCTTGGGGGCTACTATGGTGTTTAGGTAGAAATATGGTGGAAGGATATGAATTCCAACATCACCAGTCTCAAGTTATGGATTGGGGATTAATTCCAATCTCACCACTATGTATACCATGTGAGTGTGTGATAGTGTGTTTGCTACCACTAAGGTGAAATCTAAAAAAACTAGCTAGATGCCTTTTTAGAAATGAAACTAGCCCTAGATGCATTTTCGAAATAAAACTAGACCTATATGCTTTTGAGATGAAACTAACCTTAGGTGCCTTTTTAGAAATGGAAACCTACTTTATGAAGCATGAAAGCAAGAGGAAAGGAGTTTTTTGTAAAGAGCAATTTTAAATTTTTCTGTGTTATAGAAATAAATTGAAACCCTAATCTAATGTAAGGTGGAAAGAGATTTAAAAATCTAATCTAGGTGTAAATTTGAAAAAGTTTGAAAATGCTTTTGAAAAAGAGATTTAAATGGCATAAAGGAAATATGAAAATACTATGCTAAATGCAATTTTGAAAGGGATTTGAAAATGCTTTTCAAAAATAGATTTAAATGACATGAAAGAAATATGAAAATCCTATGCTAAATTAAAATTTGAAAGGGATTTGAAAATTATTTTGAAAAAGAGATTTAAATGACATGAAATAAATCTAAAAATCCTAAGCTAAATTTAAATTTGAAAGGGATTTGAAAATGCTTTTGAAAAAGAGATTTAAATGACGTGAAATAAATATGAAAATCCTATGCTAAATGCAAATTTGAAAGGGATTTGAAAATGCTTTTGAAAATGAGATTTAAATGACATAAAAGAAATATGAAAATACCATGTTAAATGCAAATTTGAAAGAGTTTAAATGAAAGAGATCAAAGAGAATTCAAAAAATCTATCTAGTGTATTGAAATGCAATTTGAAAAATATGAAAATAAATGATAACATACTCTAATAATTTGAAAGGGGAATTTAATTTTAATATAAATAATAGAAAATAGATTTGAAATGATTTAACCTAACTGATTTTGAAATGACTAAAAACCCTAATTGATATGTTTTGAAAAGAAAATTTGCCAACATGATTTGATGTATTTGAGAGGGAAATTTCCTTACAAAGAAATGATGTAACATTGAGGTCCTGAGTGAAATACCTGACTCCTATGGTTTTAGATGGACTACTTTTTGTCTTTGGTGTAAACCTCTGCAATTTTAGGTTGTTTTGAAGTAGTTTTATAGATTTTGCAGGTCAAGGTGCAAACTAGACTGCTGGTTCACAGGTCATGGTGTGAACTAATTTTAGATGCCTGAAACTCCTCTAAAACCTAAAGTGTATGTCAAGGTTTTTTTGGGTTCTGTTTTGTGTTCAGAGTGCCTAAATTAGCAAAATAAAACAATATATTGAGTCATATTAGTAAAAAAAACTAGTCTAAAAAACTTTTGTGGGGGGTCCCACTGAGCATGCTAGAATGTAACACATGGAAAAAACTCTTTTGTTTTGGAGCTAAATGCTATTTTATTAATATGAAATAGGGTTACAAAATGAGCCTCCTCTTGAGGAAGTTTTTTATTCCCTTCTTCCACATGAATTATATAAACATTTGCTAGTATCTTTCGATGTCCTCAATGAAGGTGGGCTCCTATGCATGTGTGCCACTGGTAGTCTACTTGAATGATATATTTATACCTAATCTAGGCCTACAAAAGGGAGTTAGTGTGTTTGGGGTTTGGCCTTGGTCAAAAATCATAGTTATGAAGACAAATCGACTCAAACATGAAATAAAACATGATGAAAATTGATAAAAATGCTATAAAACTAACATGCACCCGATTTATTGTTGTAGATGTGTTGTAGGGTTGGTTCATAGGTCGATATGTGAATTGGATCTTGGGTTCGTTGGCCAGGTTGTGAACTAAACTGATGTTGACTATTTACCAAATTTTTCTATCTGGATGTTTCCCAGAGAATGTTTGTTGCTATTTATAGAATGTGAAATTATCAAAAAGTATTTTGGTATAATTTTGGTAGAGTTTTGGTATGTTGACTAAAAGTGAGAGAGAGATATGAATGAAGGATTGGGTGCCATATTTATAGGAGAAACCAAGGTCGAGGGGGAGTTAGGTGTACTAGACCCTAGATTCAAGTCCTATCATGGTCAAGTTAGGGTTTGTGAGGTGGCATGCCTAGTCATCCTCTCATATGCCCTAAGAGAAATATCTTATCCTCACACATGTGTGAGCTAGGATTAGGGTTAACTAGGGTTGACTTATTTCTAAGATGAGAGTTTATTTAGGTATCCTGGAAGATATCCTAACTAATTTTGGGTGCACACATGTGTGAGGACATGTTTAGGACTAATTTATCTCTTAATCCTAATTAAACCCATTTTAATGATAAAGTGCACTTTAAGTGAAAAGTCACTTGCAAATTAGAATTGTAATTAGAATAATTAGGATTTTGGGAGGGAATGGTCACATGGGGCCCTAATTAGGTGTAGGAAAGGGCTTAGATGGCCTTAGGGAGCTAGTAGGTGGCACTCCTAAATATAGAAGACATTTTGAATGCATTTTTGTATAGTTTTGTAGGTTTTTGCACCTACAGATGACTACAATGACCTACGATGGCCTACAATGGGATACAATAGCCTACGATGGCCTATTATGGCCTATGAATTGCCTAGAGATACCTACACAAGCCTAAAAGTGTCTATGTAGGTATAAAATTTTCTATGGGTAAACATGTGTGAGTTTTATGTGTCTATAGATACATTTGTACTACAAAAAAGAGTAATACAAGTTTGCATACATTAGAGAAATTAGTATTATAAATGATATTTTTGTTCATGGTTTACTCCTTATTTGTTGAAAGTTATTACATATTAGTTGTTTCATATATATTTTTTATATTATTTTATTGGATTATTATATTGCAACTTTATTATATTCGATCTTGTGATTATATTTTATGAGTTTTGTATTTGATGTAAGGCTTCAAAAGCCATCAGGGTAAAGTTAATCAAGAGGATCTTGGTGGAAAATGGTTCCTACCTCAATATATGTGCTTATAATTTTTTCAAAATTTTGGATTAAAAGAGAAGTATTTAACAAAATTTGATGTTATCATAAAGGATTTCAAAAACTAATCCCAAGAGGCCTGTGACATTTTATCCATTCCCCTTAGGATAGGATCCAAGACCGTAATCTCTTTATGTTATGCGGTATCTTGTCCAACATATTTTAATCTTCTTCTTGGATGCCCTTGTATTCATGCCATAAAGGCTTCCCCTTCTACTCTTCATAAATATTTGAAGTATGAGTTCAAAAATTAGCTTATCACCATCCAAGACAACCCTCATCCATTCCAATATTGTTCAATGGTTGAGAAAGCTCAATCTAGCATCAATTTCTATCCATATGTGTCTCTTCATAGAAATTCTCAGATCACCAAGAAGTTTGAGTATTTTAAAATAACGAACCATAAATCATAATCTCATCATAGGATAAAGCTAATCCAATCGATGCCAATCCTCTTCTAGAACTCGTTAAGCTACCACCTTCACCTTGAACTATTGGTTTACCTCATAAAAGGGTGAATTAGTACACATCGTTATGTGTACCTTTGTCTATGCAAGTATGTCCCAAAAAGAATATATCCATGGTAGCAAACCCATTACAATAGAGTGTACCTTTTCCCATTGTTATATATCGAATGATTACCCACTTCCTAAGTAGTTCCTATCTAGTATGGGATATGTAGGTAAGGGTTTAGGACCACAATATAAAGGTATTCAAAAACCTTTGGAAGTTGAGATTTATCTTGGGTGATGTGGCATAGTTTACATCCCAAAAAACCCAACCCTTACCAATTAATGATGATTAAGTAATTATTTATGCTAAATTCATGGATCATCATGGCTTGGATTGAAGTAATGAGGATGAGGGATCGCCTTCTCCCTCTAATATATTGTTTTACAATGTGATAACTTTGGTTCATCTTGAGTTAGTTGCAAGCCCATGGGAATATGCTAAAGATGATACTCTTTGTGATATGGATCATGAAGATATCCTTTAAAATAGATTCTTCTTTGATAGGTCAGTCCCTTGTGTTGCCCATGTTGAGTCTTCTAGTTCTCAAGTTGACCCTGTTCCTATGTCTCCTTAAGATCTTGAGTAGCTATGAGTGATCCCTATGCCTCATTATTATGATGATGAATCCCATATCCTCATTGAGGAGACCCTAATTGTTAGTATAGGTTTTGAGAAAAATCCTAGAATCCTTAAGTTAGGCAAAGCCTTGTCCATGCACGAGTAGGTGCAATTGACCAATTTGTTAAAATAAAACCAAGATGTATTTGCTTGGTCATATTCCAACATGCCAAGGGTTGATCCTTCCCTTGTTATGCATCATTTGGTAGTTAGATCCAATGCAAAACCTGTTAAGTAGAATCTTGGGAAGATGCATCCTAAGGTCACCCTGTTAGTCAAGGAGGAGCTCCAAAAATTCCTTGAAATTGGTTTTATCAAAACTATCGACTATTCTGATTGGATCTCCAACATTGTTCTCATAGCTAAGAAGAAATGAATAATCAAAATATGTATTGAATTTTGAGAAATTAACTTAGAATGTCCTAATTATGCTTCCCCCCCCTGGACCAACATAGATATGATTGTAGAGTTTTTTGCCATATGTGGAATGTATTGCTCATGGATGGTTTCTCAGGATATAATCAGATCATGATTTCCCTAAGGGCCAGTCCAAGATAGATTTCATAACTCCATGGGGTACCTTTTTTTATAAAGTGATTCCTTTTGGCTTGAAGAACATTGGTTCCACATACCAAAGGGCCATGACATATTTTCATGACCTAATGCATGATATTGTTGAAGACTATGTGGATGATTTTCTTAGTTGTTCCATACATTGAGAAACTCATATTCAAGATTTAAGACATATCTTTGAAAGACTTCGATAATACAAGATTTGTCTTAAGCCCTCTAAGTGTGTTTTTGGAGTCACATATAGCTATATTTTAAGTTTCATAGTGTCTAGGTGAGGTATTGAAATGGATCCTACTAAGATAGTGGCTATTACTAACATACCTCCTCCATGTAACCTAACCGAGTTGCATAGCTTGTAAGGTAATATTTAAGTTGCTTATTGGTTTGTATCCTAGTTAGTTGATAAGTGTCAACCCTTTCTTAACCTTCTTAAGAAAGAAGTAGTGTTCAAGTGGGATACTAAGTGTTGAATATCCTTTGTTGAACTCAAGAAGTATCTCACTTCCTCTCTTTTCCTTATTACCCCTAGATCAGATATGAATTTGATACTTTACATAGTAGCCACAACCCAAGATTTAGGGGTTATGCTAGTTCAAAATGATGATCATAATATAGATCAATCTATCTACTATATGAGTAGAACCTTGGTTTGCTATGAAACCAAGTACAATACCTTAGATAAGCTTTATCTTTTTGTAGTGTTAAATTATTAAAAGTTAAGACATGACATGCTTAGCCATAATACATTGGTAGTCATGAAGTTTGATCCTCTTTGCTACTTAATGTTGAAGCCCCACCTTTCAAGTCAAGCTACTAAGTGGGTTCTAGCCATTAATGAATTTAACTTATCCTTTATAGATCAAAAGGCTATAAAATATTAAGTGATTACTGACTAGCTAGCCTCTACTCCCCTAGAGTCTACACATCCCTTAGTCATCAAGTTTCCTAATGAGTACCTTAGTTTAGAAGTAGAAGATCCTCAATATTGGACTTTGTTTTTTGATGGATCTCATTGCTTAAAGGGTGTTTGTGCTGGAATTATTCTAGTCACCCCACAAAATAGCTCATCCCCTTTTCCTTCAAGCTTTGTTTCTCTCGCACTAATAACACTATAGAGTATGAAGCCCTTATTATAGGTCTTAGGTCAACCTTATACTTAAAAGTTAGAGTCCTTTCAGTCTTTGGTGACTCTCAAATTATGGTTATTTATATCAATGATGTTTATCAAACAAGAGATGATAAGCTAAAACTTTACAAAGTGATTATCACCAAGATTTTTTTGCCTTTGATAAGGTAACCATAGTCTAGCCACCATGTGGATTCCATGGCTGCTACTACATCCCTTATCCCATTTGATAGGGATTAATGTATTCACATTACTTGTTTTGTATTAAGCTGATAAAAAATGTTTTATTTATGACCATTTATTTTATTTAATATTTTTTGGCAAGTAGTTGTATCAAATAAGCCTTATAACCAGCATCATTAAATGTAATATTATCAAATGGCATCTATATGAAGCATTGTAATATATATTTATAGTTGTTTTTGGCAATACAATCTTCAATTATTCATTTTCAAATGTGTTTGTTGTGAGTTTTAACCATATCAGTTTGGTATCAAAGTCGAGCACTAGGCTTGGAGATTATCCTCTTCCTTAGGCTAGGTCTGGTTCAAAAAGGAATGAAAATCCTCCCAATGGATCTTGGTTATTTTTTGGTTTCATCCACCCATAGATAGTTTCCACGATTACTCTCTTTGGTTGTTTATATCACCATTTCCTTGCACATGATCTAGTCTGGTCTCCTTCCTCGTAGTTTCACACTTGCTTCGGATCTTTGCCAAATGGATCTATTGTAGGTTTACTATTGGCACACCATATTATGCTCTATTTTTATTGGAGACCATGCATCACTACAATGTTGAAGGTTTTATATCTTATGGTATATTTGATCTACATTAAATAGATAGATCACGTTGATCGATCACCAGCTCACATTGATCTACAAATAGGTTGTTACCCCTCCACTGATAGCTCGTTGCACAACTACAAATGATGATCACCCCTTACAATTGTTGCTCACATGATTTTTGTTTGGTGTCTCATCTTGTTGATCAACACCCCACTACTTCCATCATGGTCCAAATTAGGCTACATAGCTTGTATCACTTCATGGCTAACATCATCAAACTATAGTGAACATTAGCTTACCCTGATTAGTTTGTGCATATCAACTTACCCTAATTTGATCTGGTTGACTATTGCACATAATTCAATTTTTACACTTTAAATCCCTATCTATCATTCCTCTACATTTTGATTGATAGGCAATCAATACATTACTTGCAACCTTGCAGCTCACGGTGGATCCATAGCACAAGCAACATATTTTTTTAGTTGTTTTTTGGTGCACACCTACACTTTTAGGTTATTGATCGTCTGTGGATCCATTTTTAGGTAAGGTTCTGATAATTTTTGATGTTTTTATGTTGATTAATTTCCATCAAAATAGCCATTTACATTACCATCAAAGTAGTCATTATTTTCAAACTAGCTATTATGATTATTTTTAAACTAGTCATTGTTGTCAAACTAGTTTTTACCATTATCGTCAAACTAGTAATTTCCATCAAAATAGTTGTTGTCCATGTTGTTTTCAAACTAGCTATCTCTAATTAATATCAACACTGAACCTTCTAGCCTCCGCATCACTCCCAATAGGTTCCCACAATTATTTTTAATCCATGACTATTTTTGACCTATATTCACTACGAGTCCTACTTTTCAGTATTTGGTAGCCTTTTGCATAATTTGAATTTTTATGGCACTTTATTTATTAGTATATCCTTATATATACTAATTGGAAAAATATTTTTGATCCCCATCCATTCATCGTGGTCATTTCTACATTTGCCCTTGTTTGATCTCTCTCATTGTGTCTCAAAGATCATCTTGTCACACAAGTCTGCCTTCTGGATTGTGACCACCGGATATTGCTTTTGGTCAACCACTTTTCTTCTTGGCTCAAACCTTCCATATGGCCACTAATATGGCCTTAGCCAAAAAATTAGCTAAAGTCACAACCCGAAGTAAATTTTAAATTTTTTTAATATTACCATGATGGATCTAGCAGAAGCATTAAATTTGCATTTTGTAATGGTCTTCTTTGATCTATAATGCCTCAAAGTTTATATTTCTAAAATTCAATCAATGTTGTACTCAAGAGTACATTTTCGGTTGTACCCAACACTCCTCAATCCACATTCATTTTTAAAGACTCTTTTGGAAGCAGATTTATCCTATAGAGCATAGCCTTTGCATATAGGTACTCCTCACTAATGGAGTTGTCTCGGAGATGTTCAAGACCATGGCTCTTTTTATGTGATCCACAACTATCACATGGGTACTCCTCAATCATGGAGTTGTCATTCTCTCTCTTCCTTTATAGGACCATGGCCATTTCATTGTGATCACAATCATTACTTGGGTCTTTTACCTCATGCAGTATATGGCACTTCTTCACCTTGGAGTTTGTTTAGCCCTCCAGTGGCTCGTCTCTTAGTGGATTTCAACACATCAAATTTTTAACTCTGCACATGTCTTCACCGAAAAGATACAAAATATGACACTCCAATTCCTTCAGTATCATCTTCTACATTGAATTTATTGGATCCTTAGCCTCATTTTGCTCTCGTTCTCTTCTCCAAATTTTCCTTCCCTTTTGAACGCATTGGAGTCCAATGATTCTCTGGTGGGGAGGAATGATAGGGATTAATGTATTTACATTTCTTGTTTTGTAATCAGCTAATAAATAATATTTTATTTATGACCATTTATTTTATTTAATATTTTTTGACAAGTAGTTGTATCGGATAAGCCTTCTAACCAATATCATTAAACATAATTTTATCTGATGGTATCTATACAAAGCATTATAACCCCTATTTATAGTTGTTTTTGGCAATACAATATTTAGTTCTTCATCATATATTTCGTGTCTACTTGTGAGTGTTAACCATATCACCATTGGAGTTAGAATATGATCAAGCAACAATTATTATTCACCAACTTTGAGAGCTTGCATCCCTTAGTTCTAGCCTTGTTCTTTTAGATGTCCTAAACATTGGAGTTTCTCAATCTGAGTCTTGGTACACAAACATATTTAACTTCCTTAAGGATGGTTCAATGCATGATGGTTTAGATTATAATCAAAAAATATATTCTACAAAAAAGAGTGTTTCAATTCATCATAATTGGCAATACTTTATATCGACATTCTTTTGAGGGTGTCCTCTTGTGATACCTTAACTTTGATGAAGCTCAACTAGCCCTTAGTGAAGCTCATAAAGGATCATGTGGAGGATATTTTAGAGGTATTTTATTTCTAATAAGCTCCTTAAAATTGACTACTATTGGCCTTCCATGGAGAAAAATGTATGTGGTGATATTTTATGTTGTGACAAGTGTCAATGCCATGAAATTTTTTTTCATGCTCCTCAAAACCTTTATATTATTTCTTCTCCTTTGTCATTCTCCATGTGGGGATCAAATATTATAGGGAAGATTAACCCAATGTTGTCAGATGGTTATAAGTTTATCATTACAATAATAGAGCAGTTCACCAAGTGGTAAGAATCCATACCCCTAGCCATGGTGACTAGAGCCCAAGCCTCTAATTTCATCTTCAACTAGATCCTTTGTAAGTACAATATTTCTTCGGTCATTCTTTCTGACAATGGAACTTCTTTCAGGAATAAATATATTCATAAAATTTATGATAAGTACAAGATTCAACATAAATGGTCAACTCCATATTACCCTTAGGGTAATGGTCAAGCAAAATAATCCAACAAGTTTTTAGTTAATATCCTTAAGAAGTTGGTAAGACTGGTCATGACTGGTATATCCAACTATACCTTTACTTGTGGGCCTATCATACTAGTGTGCAAATTCCTATAGGTGCAACCTTGTATGTCTTGGTATACGACACTAATGAAGCCTTTTCATTTGAGTTTGAAGTCTTCTCCTTGTGTATCTTGTTGCAAGATGCCTCGATCAACAATGAGTATCATTTAGATCATTTACACCAATTGGAGCTATTGGATGAAAAGTGTATCCATACCTTAGAGCATCTTTGAGCCTATTAGAACAAGTTCAAGTGATCTTACTCTAAGAAAGTTTACAATAATTCATTTTAGGTTGGGGATATTAGGGACCTTGTTCAAAGAAAACTAGAAGAACACATGCTCTCACAAATCTAAAGAGCAATTTTTAGCCCAATTGGCTAGGCCCATTTGTCATAATGTCTAAGTTTGGCTTAGGCACCTATCATTTAGTAACATTAGATGGTAAATAGATTAATGAACCAATGAATATAATTCACCTAAAACATTATTATGCATGATTTCACATCATCGTTCTTCATATTGCATTTGGTTTGCTTGCTCATACTGCATGATTGCTTGTCATACTTTGCATGAATTGCTTGACATTATGTTCCATCTACATCTTTTTTTGTCATATAGATACTTTGTTGCTTGATCATGATTGCATGACTTCTTGATCATATAGATTCTTGGGGACTTCACAATGAGATATGTGATGAAATCTAGTTATATTTTATCTCATATGCATTGCACACATACTAGGTCACTAATGCTTAGGGCATATCTCCATGCACTTTTCGTATTTGCATCTATTGCCATCAATCATTATTTTCTTTTTATATATTTCTTTACATTGAAATTTTTAATAATTTTTAAATTTATCCAAGTCAAGGGATATAGTTCTTTATCTCTTGTATATCTTTTGTCCTTTGAATTTTTGTCAATCATTTCTTCTCTTCTCCAGGACAAAGGATATACATTCATTCTTCTATCTGTGTATCATGTTTTGCTCACACCTTTTTCTTCTCGATATTTCAATTTTTAAGGGATCCTTATGTATAGGGTAGATACCACATGAATATCATTTATGGTATTCATACAACCACTGACTATATTACACATCTCTTAGCTATTGAATTTTTAAAAAGGACACACACACAACACTATATTGTTTCTCTCATTATTCTATCTTCTTTTTGTCTAACACATGCACACATATATATATAATTTATTGTGCTTTGCTTTTCTCACCCATTTTTTACATACACCACACCCCTATCGAGTTACACTCCTTTTGGAAAACTAATAAAATATTACACCCTATATGGGATATCTTCATGGCTGCCAAGCAAGCACTAGCCTCCATGTCAAGCCATTTGTGAGCTTACATCCTAACTGGTATCTCTCCACATACAACAATTAGTTATCATCACACCCATAGCAGGTATCACTCCACACTTATTTTTTAGATAGCATTACACCCTCACAAGATAGCTTCATGGTCACTCGCAAGCACTACACCCATAGTAGGTTTTGCTCCATCCCTAGTCATTTATGAGAATACATCCTCATAGGGGTCCTCTCCATCCTTTTCTTTTCTTTCACATAGTTTATGTCCATTTTATCACATTGATCCCTTGTGGACTATGCTGATTCAAATGGCATACTCTATGCACATTTCTTGTCTTTCATTGACATTTTTATTCTTTTATCTTTCTCTCTTCTTCAACTTTTGTCTTTCTTTTATTTTTATTATTTTCTTTCTTCTTGATCGCTCTTCTTTCTTGTTTTATTTTTTGTGCATTAGTTAAGTTCATTCATCATGCATTTTGTGCATCCATTTATCCAATAATGCATAGTAAAAAAATAAAAAAGCACACACATATTTTTAACACATAAATAAAGTAACATGTATATTACTCAAAAAGTACAAAATTCTTGTCAGTCGATCAATATGCCATAGTAGAAACCTTTTCACAATCGACCATCCCTAGGGATGTATGCCACAATTAAAAATGAAATATCATCCTAATCCCTACCCTAGTTGTGTGAGCATGTTTTCTTTGCTTTACCTATTAGAGGTGGTCCTAGTCATGGCTTGTTCATAGATCATGTCTATGATTGCAAGTGACTCCATGATTGTAGGGAAGATGAGGGATGAATCCTTTGATCTGCTAAGATAGGTTGGTAGTAGATCATATGTTAGTAGGTATATCTTTGTATGACTACCTCATGTGCCTCCCTCACCCTCTGCAATTCCTCCTACAATAATCATATCCTCTCATTTTTTTGGCTACCTATAATAATATCCATTCCCTCTATCTGGACCTATTATTGCTTCTACTCTAGTCAACCTATTTTCCCTTTGAGGTACTTTGCCTCTACCCTCACTGTGTCCCACACTACTAGGGCCTAGTACCACTCTATACAAATGGTGTTCATATCTACCTGCATGGCTACCATCTTAGCCCGTAGTGCCTTTGCATCCCTTTCTAGGTTTTCCTAACCTACAACCTTGTTAGGTCCCACCTATTTCACTATGGAGGCAACTCTTGATGTTCCCCCTCCTCTTGAGCTAGAGATAGTGATGGTCATCCTCATGGCTATCACCATATCAATCTAAATCTATATCCATGTCTTCTTAGGATGATTTGCATTCCTCTTTCGTCACTCCATTGTGCATAAATGAACATTTCAAAATGTTAGCTGCACCTATTGATCCATGATCTGGCACCTTTGCACTAGTACCAATGGGGAGATCTTTAGGGGTATAATATCCCTATACCATATCCTATACCTAAAGGCTACTTTGACATCATCCACTCCTAGATCAAAATAAGTCCTCCTCTATGAACCTCCCCACATTAGGATCCCCTTTGACTCTTGATGGGTCCATTTGAACCCACCTAAACCAGTAGTCACCAAGAGCTAGAATCTCCTAGAGAACATTGAACTATCATTATACTTGTTCAAATCAATATAGCTCCTACTCACATTTATCCATGATGATCCACCAGATGTTTTGAACCCAAGACAACTCCTATGCATTCTCATCCCATCCATAGTTTAGATGCCATAGTCACCATATAATCATGTGCTTTCATAGCTCATCTATTACCCACCTTGGTAGAACCCTGAAGGTTCTAGCATAATTTTAATAAAGAAATAATTAAAATAGCATATACATTAAAAGAATCGCTTTTAGATATGAATCACCTTTTGCATTGGTTTGGGAAATCCCTCCAATGGGTCTAAATAATATATATTCTTCTTTTTGGATGATTTGATATGGATGACCAACCTAATATATATATCTACCCTAAAGCTACGTTGGTGAAGAGACATGATGGTTCACTTTATGATTTAATAATATAATAATTAAATGATTAATAATACTAACTAATATTAACTAATAATGTTAGGATTGAGGATCCTAACATGCCACCCTCCTTAAAAAGATATTTGTCCTCAAATCTCAAGGGTAGGAGCTTTATATTTTGTTTTCCAAGAAGGATTTGCATAAGTTCTTGGAATCTTTTAATGGCATCCTTTCGTAGGCAGGGATATCAAGAAGGATGAAGCATTAGCGGGTGGTTGCAAAGAACAATAGTAGAATCTTCCTTGAAAAATCATGATGACGATGGGAGGGCAACCCTTGGGGTTCCTCAAATACTTCATAATGATGCATCAAAAGTGATGGTAATGATTTCATATCCTTTTTTGGTTCCTTTGTAGAGCCAAAGGAGAAGGAGTGTGTAGTCACTCTGTGTTGGTTCCGAATAGGTTTGGTCATATGGCAGGAACTCACTATTGGTGAGGAAGGTATGTGTAGGTCTTGTAGAGTGCATTTTTGGCTAGCATTGATCACTTTGGGCATGTCTACCTCATCCTTGCTTGGTACATCAATCACTTCTTGCACATCGACCTCATTGTCTTCATTGTAGTGAGTAGGTGCACTGGTCGCTTCGGACACAACTACCTCATATGCTTGCTCTATGGAGAGACAGGGATCAACTTCCTTCAATAAATACAATGTTAGTGTAGCACATTTATGGTGGGGTCCAAATTTTTCATCACAATTATCACAGAGTCCTTTTTCTCGTCGTTCCTTCATCTCCTCAAACCTAAGATGTTTAATTTGTAAATTTTAGTTAGATTTTGGGGTTGTGTAAGTGCTTTTTTCCCTTCCATTATGCATAGGTTTGGGAGCGATGTAAGTGGTTGATGATTTTTCCATAAGTGGTTTCCCTAATCGTTGTTGTGCATTGATTTTATCTTTAGCTAATTTTTCCAATCCATAGATCTGCATCATGGTATAGGGATTGAACCTTGTCACCTCCATTCTAATTTCCTCTTTTAATCCTCTAATTAAGCCATTGATGAGAATCAATTCATCAAAATATGTTGTGTTGTGTTTGGTGATATCCTCAAACCGAGTTTGATACTCACGCACAGAAGTGATTTGATGAAGATCTTTGAGAAATTCCCACATGACTGGGTCCCACATGGGTCTGATACCAAATGGTAGAACCCTAAAGGTTCTAGCACAATTTTAATAAAGAAATAATTAAAATAACATCTACATTAAAAGAATCGCTTTTAGATATGAATCGCATTTTGCATTGGTTTGGGAAATCCCTCCAATGGGTCTAAATAATATATATTCTTCTTGTTGGATGATTTGATATGGATGACAAACCTAATATATATATATATCTACCATAAAGCTACGTTGGTGAAGAGACGTGATGGTTCACTTTATGAGTTAATAATATAATAATTAAAAGATTAATAATACTAACTAATACTAACTAATAATGTTAGGATCGAGGATCCTAACACACCTCCATAGTATAAGGATACCCACATATTCTCTTTGCACATGCTCAGAGTTTTTGCTTCACCTATATGTTGTTGGTCGCTCCAGGTTGGGAAGTGGTCCTGGTAGTGCATGTAGTCTACAACCAACCATGTGCTCCCAACATCACACTTAGATCAACATCATAGTGACTAACCCTATATGTCGTATAATGTTATGTATAGGTGGGCCAACACATATGGTCCCCATGTTAATCTTACATATTGGTATTGCATGTTTTCCTCTACTCCTACCAGTGTCCATGGTAGTATCACCTACTCGTATGGAACACTAGCATCCTTGCCACCACCCTACAAAGTACAAAATTAAATTCCCCAACTCCATATCGCTATGGCATCTCATCGACATGAAATTTTCTCTAATGGATCTCATGTGTCGGGCCCCATTACAACCTCTCTAGTATTGCCTATGGTACTATTACCCTATAAATTATCCTCCCCTAATGGAGATTTTCAAGATGCACCACACATTCTCTAGTGTGGTAATCATATCCCTTATCAATAATTGAAAGGTGGATGACTCTAAATACCACCATTTGACCAACACCATCAGTAGCACCCTACCCACCTCAATCCAGGGCATATTTTCTATATGCAGTAGCCCCACATACCATATGGTATCCTATTTTATCATTGTGCACCCTCTCATTGCCTCCTTTAGTGTTCTTGATTGCCACTCTCTACTCGAGTACATCATGCTACAATCATAAATAGTAAGAAATTTTCATCAGTTTCATCATCATAATATACATGAATTAATTAATTAATTCAAAAAATTCCAAATTCATACCTTAAAACCCATAGGCACAAATTTGTCACTATCCTACAACCGAATTAGCACCTGGCAATGAAATCTCTAAAAAAATGCTAAAACTTTATTATGAATTTTAAAAAATTTGCTAAAACCCTAATCTAACCTAGTCTAGAGTTGGGTTTAGATATGTACACATGCTCGATATATTGTAGTTTTGGCTTCACCCCTTGTAACGATCACATGGTGTATAGGAAGCACCATTCTTATTTTCTTCTCCAGAGCTCTTTTCTTCTCACAATGAAAATGACTTCAATTTTCACCCTTTTCTCTTTTTGTACCTCTTTCTCTTTGCTCTTTTTCTTTTTTTCTTTGTTCCCTCATTTTTTTTCTCTCCTCTTGTTCTTTTTCTCTTCTTTGTTTGCTTTTTTGTTTTTTGGTCATTTTGATTTTCTTTATGAATTTTGCATTCCTTCTAAAACTTGAGGGGGCAACCCAACATTAGACACATTAATGGAATTAATGCCTCAATTAGCATGCAAAAATATAAGGTGTTTATAATAACACCACTTTTGCACCATCCCTCCACCTAAACTGACCACCCCTTTTTATGTTAATTTTTCTTCGTCCATAGGTGTCTACATATTTCTTCGATGCATTTATTATGCCATAAATGCATCAAAGAGGGGGTAAAATATAGACATGGAAAATTGACCCATCAAAATGAGTCATTTTTTTTTTATATCCTTAGGAAGCAACTCAAAATTACTAAGTGCAAGTTTGAGCCCCTTTTCCCCTTTTGTTTTACCTTTTTTCTTTAGCCTAACAAATTCACACATGTCCCTTATGGGGCACAAATTTGGCATATAAAATTTACACCTGCCAAGTATGGGGTATGAATTTGGTAATATTGAAGTTTTTCTCTCAAAACCCTTGTCCCAAATCAACTCTTTGTGATGTTGACCCTTACCCAAGGTTAATTTTAATTTTCCTACCTTTTTCAACACGCCAAACTTCATATAAATAGGAGTATTGGATCCCATTTTTCTTCATATTATAATTTTTTTGTTCTTCATTTGTGATCTCTCTCTCAATGATTCTCAAGTGCTTTTTTGCTGTTGGAATGCTCTATCATTATTTTTATGATTCTTGGTATTAGCTGCTCTTGGTGAACAAGTGGAGGAGCTTTAATGACAAGAGAGGTCTACCATTTTGGTCATTGCCTTCACTTTCTCATTGCTCCTATTTCTCCATTAGCTAATCAATTTTTTTGTGTATTATTAGTCTTTTAGAACTTCATTACCTATTTTGCATTGCATTTTTAGTGTTTTGTAGGCTACAAAATGCTTTGAACCAAATTCATGCCCACCCCTTATGGGGTGCGAACTTGGTCAACTAGGGCTTGGGGGTAAGCTTTTGCTACCAAAAACCCTAGTTTACATCTTGCATTACTTCCCTTTTGTCATGTTCATTCTGTTTGCATTTTATTTTGGTGTTTCGTATCTATTGCATCTTGTTTTTTTTTTATCCAAAGGTAAACAATCATTTTATTTTTTGAACAATAAGCTAAAAGGACCAAGGGGTTTTGACTGTTACACCTCCAAACTTAGTTATATAGTGGCCTAATAAGGCTCCCAAACACTAATCAATTTTCCAAGGGTTGTGAAGTTGTTTTGCAAGTTTTGAAGTTGGACATTTTGGGTATAAATTTGGCTAGGATCAACCACCGAATCAAGTAAGTGCTCTGATAGATATTATAGGTTGTTTTTTAAGTGTATTTGTTAATTTTTGACCATTTTTGTTTCAGATTTAGATCATAAAAAAAAAAAAGTGACTTTATTTCTAGGCATCAGTAAAGAAAAGCATGTAGGTTTGCATGTTAAGTTAATTATATTTGTGCTTTTTCTTGAACCCTTGCTGAAAAAGAAAAAAAATACTTTCTTGTAAAATTAGGTTTAGTATTAATTGAAATTAAAAATAATTTTAGAAATACTCCTTTGTTTTATTGCATTATTATTTTCCCTACATTGTTCTTTAATTCTTCCTATTTTAGATCTTAGTAAGACCAAACATAGGTGCTTGTTCAAATAAACACATCAAACATTCCACCCCAAACTTGGAGCGAGCCCTTAAACTATTCCTCATGAACCCTTCAATCCTTGAGCCCCAAAGTGTAGAGGAAGCAACATACCCACGTGGTCACCTTGTCTCCTAGTGGATCTGGTTGAGAATCGTACATGGTGGGCAATTTTCCCCCCTCTACACAAACAAGCAAGTATATAACAAATAATTGCATGATGTGATTAAGGTTGGGTGTGCATTTAATATTTCTTGATTTTGATTGTTTTTTTTAGGTTTTGTATGTTTTGGTGTTATCTACCCCTTAACATCTACAAAAGGTAGAGAGGGAAAAGATGTGTCTATGCATGCTCCTTGAAATACTTGAGAGTATGTGGAGAGAAGCTATGCATATATGGCAAAGAGCTTCCTAAAGTAGGGATGGCTTGGGATATCTAAAAGGCAAAAAGAGCTTCAATATCATTTTTTTAGAGGATATAAGAGGTGGTGATCTCTAAAACCTGTATCAACCCAATTTTTTTTCATGTCACCCTTGAGTGGGCTCAGTTAAAAATAATATTTGTACGCTCACTAATTTTTAAGCCCTATAAGTGGGGACCTCTAGCCTTAGACTACCCTGACTTAATCCAAAAGGTACTTAGCTTCTCAGTGATGAAGTCTAGGAAACTATGTATACTAACTTGGCATCTAAAGAGGCAATTGATGGTTGGGGATGAATTCCAATGTTGTTGATTGGTTTTGAAAGTGCGATGCAAATGTTATGTTAATTGTGTTCTTGGAGTTTTTTATTTTTTGGATTTTTTTTTATGTTCATATAACTATGATACACAAACAAGAGCTACCCTAGGAATGCCAAGGCAAACAATTTCCCAGACTAAATGAAAGAAAGCAAATTATAATATAAGAATGCTTTTTCCTACCTAAGATGCAAGGAAATGCAAGCCTATATATAAAATGAAATGCAGTTTTGATAAAATTTAATGAAAAGAAAGGAAACTATAGTAGGAAAAAAAAATGTAATTACCCTAACTTAAAAAAAATAAACCTAGACTAACCTAACAAAATGTTTTCAAAAAATATATGCTAATCTAAGATTCAACAAGAAATTCCTATTCTAATCAAGCAAGCAAATAAATCTATGTTGTTTGAACAAAAAAGTAAATTCCTATGCTACTTACAATAAGGAAATTCTATCCTAATAAAATCACTCAACAAGGCAAAGTAAAGGAAAGCCTACACTACCAAAAGCGGCAAAAGAGTGTATCGACCCAAATTTTTCACGTCCTTACCTTAAGGATAAAGGATCGGTGCCCAAAATGGGGATGTGAGAAGGATGGAATAGTACCTCAGACTGAGAGGCCCTTTGAAGGTCATGCCTCTCGAGGGAGGGGTGAATTTTTGATGGATGGTGGGGTTCACCAGGAAAATTTGAGTGGCAGTTTCCATGCCTAGGATGAGAATGGGTTTGATGTGTTCATTTTGTACTTTAATCATTCATATCCCTAGGTTGACCAGAATGAATCTAAGCTATTCTATATGAAATGCTGATTTATATAAATATAGAAAGCATGAATGAATCCTAAATACTAGGAATATACTAAATAAGAAAGAATGCACCTGATTTCGAATGTCTGATGAAGATTCTGAAGCTTGTAAGAGTCCAAATCATACTGAATATGACAAGATCATCTGCAATTGTACAGAATCATCTCAGATCACAGGTGATCATCTAAAATTAGACAAGATCATCATCGATCTGACGAATTCATCAGACGAATCTGTCAGAAGCCTGTAATCACATAAACAAACACCAAAAACCAAAAATGCTACTATAAGAATAATGTAAAATAATAGAAATGATAGTATGAATGCTTAATTGATAAATCTAGATAGCAGATTAAAGGAAATGCATTGTTTTAATAACTTATTTTAACTTTATCATGCATTTATGCTAAATGAGGTGAACTCTAGGATGCAAAATGAAAATAAATCAAGCTAATGCATAGTAAAATAAAGAAGAAATATGAGAAATGCAAACTCAGGGCTCTGGTTGCCCCCAATCTAAACTGCTATCGAGATCGCCTCCAATCATATGAGATCATCATCGGTCTGTGATAGGATCATCTAAAATCATCTGGAATCACCTACGACGATCCGAACTTCCCCCAACTGAAGCACAGTGAAAACCTGCAATGAAAAACTTGAAAATACAAATGCAAATGATGGGGGCGATGATGTTCTAATACAACAAAACTAGAGTTGTAGGGAAATGATCAGCCAGGGGTATAAACTAGGAAAATCCCAAGTTTATATAAGATTAGGGGGAGGTTAGGAGGTTGGGGATAATCCCAATCTGGGAGATCTCCAACAGAGGAATCTCCAACTATGCAGACACATTTTTGCCCAAGTTGGAGAGGCTGTTGAAACAGAATCTAATTATGAAAATTTGGTTTTGGGATGAAATCGTCTGGACGTTCTATTCCAGACGAATTCGTCCGATCTGGGATGATTTCGTCTGATCGGCGACGATATCATCCAACGATAAAAAAAACTCCTAAAAATGGTATGAAAAATAGGGAGAGCGATTAACGGGCGGTTTCGGGGTTAAAATTCAAATTTTTATCTTTTTACTAAGGGTTTACTGTGCCAATTTTAGGGTGCTACATTTTGCCCCCTCTTTAGCTAATTTTTCAAAGAAAATGCTTTAAATACGAGTTCTTCCCATTTTACGAGAAATCAAAAATTTATTCTATTTTTTAGATGACAATTCTAGGTCGAATCGTACAACTACTTACTATTGTGCCCCCTCCGTGTTTTTACTAAAATAGAACGTTTGAGGTAAAAGCGTGAAAAAGCAAATTTTTTTTTTTTAAGTTATTTTTAAAAAAAATTAAAAAAATAGGGTAAAACCCTAATTCATTGTTACTGTTCATTTTTGCTGTTTTAGAGCTTTACAGAAAAAATTGTGGAAACATCACACAGATCGACAAAGGTTCGGCACGGGTTGCGGGTAAGGATCTAAACCTAGTGAATTATATTTTTAATTAGATTTGTGTGATTTTTAATTTAAATTTTGACTATTTTGGGGGCATCACGGACGTTTTTAGGACATCGACGACGTCGAGACAAAATCGTCCCAATTTCATCGAAAGCATCCCTAGATCGCCGATTTCGCCTAGGGGCGAAATCTACAAAATAGGGGCGATCCCCAAGTTTAGAAATCAGAGACAATTTTATCCTACCAAGGATGATTTGACTTAATTTAGTACGATATCATCCAATAATGGACGATATCATTTTTTTATAAGATGAAATTAATTTAACTGATTTTAATGATTATCTATTGATTATTTTTGTTGTTTTATTGTTTATTTTGTAGAGGGTATTACTAAAAAGTTGGGAGTGGAAATACGGGGGACTAAGATATGATGTAACCGCACTCGACAAGGTGGAGCGAGACCGACTAGCAGAGGTCAAACTATAGCATGTGGTAGAGATGTCACAAATACTGACAGACATGGAGCTACTAACAACCCTAGCAGAGAGGTGGTATTCGAGGTGATCCTACTTTTGGTTACTGATAGGGGAGATGGCTCCGACTCTAGAGGATGTATGGAGGATCTTGAGGATCCCCATATAGGGACGATTGATGACTCCTAAAGCCAATCAGGTCCATGCCATGATGCGACTGTGTGGAGATCCTAGCTTCACCCTGGAGAAGGGCGGGGTGAACATCGAGACATTGAGGCAGATGCCTGGGGCGTATCGATTGAATCAATTTTTGGTAGGGGTAGTTGTGGCTTACTACTATGCCACTAAAGTGAATGTATGTTACCATGGCTACTCTTAGATTTGGTTTGTGATATGAGAGACCATGACTATAGATTTTCTTGGGGTAGCTTTGTACTATACGGCTTGTATAGGATCCTGTACGGGGTCATATACAAGGGAGTTCGATGTCTGGTTTTGACATCACTGCTATAGGTTTGGTGTTGGGAGAACATTATAGTGTGGAGGTCGATAGGGCTTCCACTAATAGGGGTTGATCGAGAGAGACCCCAAGTTTTCTATTGGTGGCTCCAGAGAGGGTCACAGTGGCGGATAGATCTACTAATGTCTCGAAGATTGCTAGATGACCTCATCCTCAACCAGATCACCTAGAGGCCATGGAGAGAACATCCAATGTGGGGAGAGGATGGATAGGAGTTGGCTCACATCAGGTGAGTCTTTTGGCTGAGGATGGAGTAGGGAGAGGTAGAGCTCCATCGCTATGACCGAGTTTTGAGGTAGTTCGATCTACAATAGGGGATCCCTTCTCTTAGGGATTACGAGTACTCCTAGACTGTCTGGGATAGTACTACACTGAGCGGGGCTCCAGATATGTAGAAATTCTAGAGTTAGGATGTAGATAATTCCCCCATTCAGCTAATGGATGGGGATGACATAGGGGTCACAGACGGATATGATGCCTGGCACGTAGGAATCTGCCCTCCTTGGATGATGAGGGCATAGGATCCGATGCATGTTGTTGTGCGATAGATGGGGAGGCAGTGCCAGGCTACCATTGATGAAACAAGGGGTCACATAGGGAGGGAGAAATTATGGTCTCCTCAGGAGAGACGTCGGAGAGTGCCATAGCCTCCAGAGAGACCATAATAGCCAGAGAGGAGAGAGGAGGTACTCCCTTCTTAGCAGAGGGATAGGCCAACATCGCCCTATAAGGGCAATGGTATCAAGGTGGGGGAGAGCAACGAGATGGCAGTTATTTGGGCTAAGATTGCCCACCTTTGGGCTTAGGTGCACACACTACAATATGAGGCTACATGACTTAAGGTTCAGGTCAGAGGGGCGAGCACTCGATATCTGGTGTGGTCTATTGCTCAGATCACATTCTATCAAGGATTGTACTATCACATGGTTCTGGATAACCAGAGGATACCGTTGCCAGCCCCTATTACAAAGCTGATCATGATGGGATCGTCGAGGATATCCTCACGATCGATGTCAAGGATCTATGATACAACACAAACCTCGATGGGACCACCTCCTCCATGCCAGGGTGGGAGAGGAGATGAGGCTGAGAGCTTGAGGGCTTCTCGAGACTAGCTGTTCTTTGGTTGGACTATATATTTTTGAGAGGATTGAGTATGCCAGGGTATAGATTGTGGAATACAAATCCAGTTGTGATATGATGTACATATATTTTTGATATATATATATGATTTTTTTGTGATATGACTTGTCCATATGTTTTATGATGCTTTAATTTTTTGAATTGTTGATTTTATTATTCATGTAATTATGTCATTTGGCAATAGTATAATTTTATGTCATGCCATAAAATTTAGATGAAATAATCTGATGTAAACAAATTGGTTGTTGTGGTATGATTTGATGAAAAATAAAGGGACTTCTAACAATAATTTCAAAGGACATTTTCGTTGTTATATGACCATTTCATGGAGTCGTTGCTCTCTAGGTCGTCAAGCTAATCCCAGTATAGAAATATTTTTAAAATTAAAAGAGTGCTTAAGAGACTATCTTAAGAATTTGTGTTTGTGATGATGAAAAATGATGATGGTGATGATTTGCTTTCAGATTTTCATGAAAATATTATGCATGAAATATATATAAAAAAAAAATATGATTTTTTCTAGGCATAAAATTCCTAAGTGTGATAATATTTTGAACAATTCCTTAGGAATTATACCATCGTTGCAAAATTGAATGTTGACATAATGAAATGAAATAGAAAAAGTGTGCGTTATTTTTAAAGCACAATTGTGTAACATAATGATGTAAGCCATATGTTTTTATAAATTAAAATGAATGAGAAATCAAAAGTAGAACAATGGTTTGCGCTAGGCATAGAATTATAGGTATAGACTTATACCATCATTGCGAAATCCAAAAATATTTTTATTGCATAATTGGTTTTTGATTTTGAGATAAATAGAAATTATATAATATGAGGACTTGCGCTAGGCATAAAATTCCAATTTAGGTTTTAGGAACTATACCATCATTGCGGAAGTCGAAAGTATATATAAATGTGACTTTATTTGCTAGATTTTTGAAGATGTTTTGAAAGAAAATTTTGGATTTTGGAAAGAAATGTATTTAATTGTTTTTATGCTAAGAAAATGTTCTCAAATAAGAAGATGAAATTATTCCAAAAGATTTGCATAAATATTTTAAATTATCTCAAGTAAAAATGTAGATTTATAAGGAACCCTCATGTGCAAATATGAGTTCATTGTTGATCTTGATTTATCATAATGATACAAAATATCTCAAATACAAATGTGTGTGCAATTGTATTGTTCATTTACCAATTTTGAGCAAGATAATTTGAATTAACCAAATAAGTGTTCGTTGACCATGATTTATATGCATGTAACCATACCAGACTACTATGTAAGTCGAGTCATCAAGAGCTAGCTGATCCATAAGCAAAAATAGGTCTGTACAAAATAAGGTCACTAATGTGACAGAAATATCACCATGCTAGGAATTACCCAAGGCCAAGCGGGTTGGGCACAAACCACATTTTATGGGGCTTACCTCATAGTTTTCGAATAATTGAGAATTCTAAGGATTCAAGCTCATTCACCCTTATTTTCTTTTCAAGGGGTATGGAAAGGGATTTATTGCATTTTGATTTTTCTTTTCTCTTGCTTGTTTTTTTTTTTGTATTTTTTGTATTAATGCTGGAATATTGCTGCGATGGTACAAAATGATATTTTTCTTTTTCTCATTTTATTTGACTTTTCTTTTTCTTCCTATACTAGGGATACTTGCTCGGATTGGCTGTAGAGCAAGGGATTTATATTCTGGGCAAGGGTGAGCTTGTACTTTTGTCAATTCTCAAATATTCTAGACCATGTGCATGATAGGATAGCAGGGGAAACTTTTCGCTCAAGAAACCATTTCTACTATGTAGCATCATATTGAATTTGCAATGAAATCATTTTAATGTGAAGAGATATACTTGGTTCAAATAAATAACAAGATCAATTCTCTATGCTCAAAACTTTATGTAATTCAACTGTGGACTTTGATATAAGAGAGATTAATAATCATACCAAATAAAATCAAGAGATTATTCATGTGAGTGTGAAAGTGCGGGATGCCAAATAAATGCTAATTTATCCAAAATAACTAAAAATATAACTGCAATACTTCAAGAATTGACAGGTGCAAAAATAAAAGATGTTTTTGAAGATTTTGATGATTTTGATGTTTTTATATTTTTATTTTGATTGATGAATTGAGAAGATACACAATGTGATTATTTTTTGAAATTTTTATATGGATGACTAAAATGAAACAATATGCAAAATAACAATATATACAATGATGAAATGACCAAAATTATGCATAATAGCGCTTAAGATGCATAATGTTCATAGGTTATTTAAGATATTTACCATATAAGGTAGCTAATCGGTATGCTCCCGATCCAAATTTAGTAGTGATGATATATGGCCCAAGCCAGTTAGGTTCAAATTTACCTTTAAGGTCTTTAGTTGCATTAGTATTTTTTTTATTTTCTTTCAAGACAAGGTTGCCGATCTCAAAGGATTGATGATGAAATTTCTTGAGGTATGCTCATTTCAGCTTGTTCTGGTAGGCTCGAATATGATCCAAAGCATTTATGCGCTTCTCATTTAGGAGTTCTAGTTGACTAAATCTGCCAGCATGATATTCATCTCCTACTTCAGTATCTTGAAGTAGTAGAGCCAAAGAAGGAACTTCTAATTCAAAGGGAAAAATTGATTCAGTGCCATAAAATAAAACAAAATGTGAAGTGTCTATGGGGGTATGAACGCTAGTTTGATAAGCCCACAAAGCAGGATATAGTGGAATGTGCCAATCTCGGCCAGATTTATTGACCAGTCTTTTGAGGATTTTAATTAATGTTTTATTAGATGCTTCTGCTTGGCCATTACCCTAAGGATAATAGGGAGTGGACCAATGACATTGAATTTTATATTTTTGACATAATTTCTTAACATATTTATTTTTGAAATAAGTTCCATTATTCAAGATGAGATTTGCAGGAATTTCGAACCTACAAATAATTTGATTAAAAATAAATTTGGAAACTTGGGTTCCAGTGCAAGAAGCTAAGGGCATAGCTTCAACCCATTTCATGAAATACTCGATGGCGGTTATGATGAATTTGTGTCCATCAAATGACACAGGTTTGATTTTTCCAATGATGTCTAAGCCCCATTTTGAAAAGGGCCAAGGAGATGAAATAGCCTGTAGCTCTTATGTAGGTGCATGGACAAGGTCAACATGTTTCTAGCACTTGTCGCAATGGTGCACATAATCATGTGGATCATTCTCCATGGTAGGCCAAAAATATCCTATCCTAAGGAGCTTCTTAGCAATGGCACTACTACTAAAGTGTCCCCCACAAGATCCATCGTGGGCTTCACTCAAAGCTGATATAGCTTCTTCTAGATTCAAACATCTCAGTAGGATACCTTCAAAAGATCTCCTATATAATGTATTTCCAATTATGATGAAGCAACTTGCTCGTCTATGCAATAACCGACACTGGTTTTTGTTAAAACTTTCAGGGAAGGTCCTGTGTCGAAGAAAATTGAAGATATCAGTGTACCAAAGTTCAAGAGTGGTTTCATTGATTAGAAACACATCCAAAGGTTCTAAGCATGATTTATTTGAAGCGAGTTCCTGGATTCGATGAATAATGATGGTAGCATATTCATCCTCTAACTCCAAGGGTAAAAGAGATGCAACTACAGCCATAGCGTCAACCACATGATTGCTAGTTCGAGGAATATCTTCCAAGGTAACTTGATCAAATAAATATATCAATTGTAATACATATGCTTTATATGGATGCAATTTATCATCTCTGGTCTAATAAACATCATTAATTTGATTTATAACAAGTTGAGAATCATCTAAAACCAATAGATTTTTAATTTTTAGTACCAAGGCAACTTGTAAGCCAAGGATTAGAGCCTCATATTCAGAAGTGTTATTAGTACAAGCAAACGTTAATTTAAAGGACAAAGGTATAAGATGTTTCTATGGAGATATTAAAATAATACCTGCACTAGCCCCACTCATGCATTAGGATCCATCAAAGTATAAGGACCATTGCTTTGGATGGTCTGCCTCTAGTTTAAGACATTCATTAGGAAACTCAATGATGAGGGGATGGGTAGACTCTAAGGGTGCATCAGCTAATTGATCTGCTATGATTTGAACCTTAAAAAACTTCTATCCTATAAACATGAGTTCAAACTTGCTTAGAGCAAGAACCCACTTTGCTATGCGACCAGATAAATAAGGTCAACTCATGAGATACTACAAAGGATCAGATTTAGCAATAACATACATTTTCTGACTGAGCATATAATGGCATAATTTCTATGTAGAAAATACGACTGCTAGACATAAATTCTATAATTCTGTGTAGCGGGTTTCATAACTGATTAATGTTTTGCTAATGTAATAATTGGCACGTTCTCTTTTCTCATCATTTGAGCTAACATAGCTCCTAAGGCAAAATCTGAAGCAAAAATATACAAGATAAATGGGCGATCAGGTCTAGGTGGTGAAAGCACAGGTGGGTTAAGAAGATATTGTTTGAGGAGTTCAAATGCTTGCTGACATTCGTAGTCCCAATGGAAAAATACATCCTTCTTAAGAATGTTAAGAAAGGGTTTGGTTTTATCCGCCAGCTTATCGATGAAGCGATGGATAGCTTGAAGCTTACCTTGTAAACTTCATAATTTTGATATATTTGTGGGCACGGGCATATAAGTGATAGCCGCAATCTTGAGAGGGTCAATTTTGATGCCACGTAATTTATCGAACTTAACTCTGAATATACATTTAGCTAGATTCAATCGGATAAGATATTCCATTAAACGATTAAATAATTTTCTCAAATCATCTAAATGGTCATCTTCTTTAGTAGAACGAGCTATAATGTCGTCTACATAATCATGTAGTATATCATGCATCATATCATGAAAAATATAAGTCATGGCTCGTTGATATGTTGCACCTGCATTCTTCAAACCGAATGGCATCACTTTCCAACAAAATGTCCCCCAAGGGGTAATAAAGACTATTTTAGCCTGATCTTCAAGGGCTATCCTGATCTGATTATAACCAAAAAATCCATCCATTAAGGATATCATTCCACTCCCAGTAGTAAAATCAATGATCTATTCCATATTTGGAAGAGGAAAATCATCTTTAGGGCATGCAAAATTAATATCTCTAAAGTCTATGCAAACCCTAACCTTGGTAGCTTCTTTCTTAGTTACTGGAACTACATTCGAGATCCATTCAACATAATCAATGGCTTGTATAAAAATAACATTTAAGAGTTTTTGTAACTCCCCTTTGACTAGTAAGGCCACTTTAGGATGTATTTTTCTAAGTTTTTGTTTAATAGGTTTAGCATCCGGATGGACTGCTAGGTGATGCATAACTACAGAAGGGTCTAAACCTAGCATATCATCATAAATCCAAGCAAAGAAATCTTCATATTCTTTAGGAAATGCAATGTATTTATCCTCTTTTTCTTGACTCAATTATGATCCAATGTTGATTATGTGAGGATTATCCTTAGTTCCAATGTTAATTTTTATGACATTTTCTACTTCCATGTGTAATTTTTTCTCAAAATTAGGTAGGGCGGGTGAAACGCCCAATTCTTGTAATTCTTCCAAGGTTAGTTTGGATAATTTGTCTTGAGGAGTCGTGGCCTCAAGCTGGGCTATGGTAGGTATGGAGCCATTAAAATAAAATTCATGATGTAATAATTCCTCAACAGAGACATCATGGAAGATATCTCCCTCCAACTCATCGTCGAATTCAACGATCATCTCAGGGTAAGCTATAGATAGCATATTACATGTAAGTGGCTTATTCATTAAATGCAAAGCATCATGTTTATCCAAATAATCTTGGTAACACATGAGTTGGTCATCATCCTCAAATGGGAAGGGCTGACCCTTACTAGGAAATAGGCCCACACCACATCGGGCGGGCCACGGTTCTACCTCAAAAGGTTCTTTCATACCATTTTGGAAAGGTCCTAAACCTTTCCCTTTATATCCCAATTTATGCATTATAGATTTGGCTTTAATATACTCATTAGTAAAATAACATCGAGCATATCCATCATAATGAGTCTTGATGTTTCTGGGTATTCTACCCTAGTCATATCCCTTATAAATAAAAGCGCAGCTCCCAAATTGGTAAATACTTCCCATAGGCTATGGGAGACCCAAGGTACGAGGAGATGGTGGCAAATTATTTAAAATAAGGGAATCTTGCATAGCAACATTCACTTTCTCTGATATAAGAGTTTTAGATAAATCGGGTAAGAGCTCGTCAGTAAGAGCATAAGAGGTAGAAGGAACATTTCCTACATCTTCTGATGTGGAAAATATGCCTTTTGTGGATGTAGATTTTGTAGAGATGTCAATGGATGATTATATTATAGGTATAGAAGTTATAGGAGTAGAACAAAAAGCCTTGGTTGTGGGATTAGGATCTTTCTAAGGTCCTAATGTAGTTTGTTTAGAGGATGGTTGAGTTGTATGTAGAGGTGGAACTGATGGAGAAGAAGTAGATGGCCTTGTGGGTGCGTGTTTCACATGTTTAGATGGATAATGAGAATTAGGATGTGTGGATGACAAAGCAGGTCAAAATTTAACTCCAACAGGTTCTGCCAAAGCACACATATCAAAGGGTCTAGGATCACCATGAATGGTAACCAAATGATTCTTAAATTTGAATTTAACACATTTATGTAAAGTTGAGGGAATGGCTCGCATTACGTTGATCCAAGGATGACCTAAGAGTATATTGTACGATGCAGGGCAATGTACAATAAACACAATCGTATCCAAAGTTCTCGGACCAACCTGTAATGGGATGGTAATAACTCCACATGTTTCTTGTGTTTCATCATTGAAATATTTTATGATCATATCAGTTCTTTTCATTTCATCACTTCTAAACCCAAATATTTGGTAGAAGTCAAAAGTGTAGATGTTTAAATATGAACCATTATCAATCAAGACTTGTTTAACTACTACATCTCCAATTAAGGCAGTAATATATAAGGGGATATCCTTATGTAAACTATGTTGAGGCATGTCTCTATCCTAGAAGTCAATACAATAAAATTCATGAGTTATTATAGTATTAGCCATGGCTTCAGGTTGAATGTCTTGTGGTACCATTATCTGGCTTAATGTGAGCATTAATTCATCTCTATGTGTAGGAGAGGATCTTAAAAGGTCCAAAAGGGAAATTCTAGTTGTAATGTTTGATAGTTGCTCATTAATATTATAAGGAGGTTTAGGTTGCACATTAGGTGCCTGATTCCCTTTATTAGGAAATTTCAAAACAAATGGAGTTGATCCATTGTTCTGCATTTGATCTTGTTGAGAGTTTTGATCCTGTTGTCTAGTAACAGCTCCGATGGTACCCATAATATTATTCTGCGGATGATGAATGAATCTTGTTCTAGCATTTATGGCTTTCTCATTAGAAATTAATTGGTGATATGATGGTCTAGTAGTGAATATTCTTGGAAATGGTTCTTCTGGGACCATATGACTTGTGATAGGGAGAATAGGATCTGATTCATCTTCAGAGCTATTTGACTGATTTGAGGTGATTTCCATATCAATCTCAGTCTCATATTTTGTATCACTAAGATCAGGTGTCTAAATATTATGTAGACGCTAGTTGTAACCACGAATAAAGTTGTGTCAAATATTTCCAAATCATGAGCAGGTAAATGCCCACTAATAGTTCCTACATATTGGGTAGGAGGGGGAACATTATGATGTTCAATTTGATTAGCAACTTCCTTGCCATGCTTTGGTAAAGGATGTTGAAATATGTCCAATGACTGATTGGAATTCTGATTCTGGTTTTGAGGAATGTTATTTTGAGCATTATTAGGAGGATTTTGCTTAGGTTGAAATGCTTGTACCTCCATCTCATTGTTATCAATTAGGTCCTGTATTTTATGTTTTAATATTTTACAAGAGTTGGTAGTGTGTCCAGGTCCTCTATAGAAGTCATCGTGTAAATCAGCTCTGTATCCGGGTGTAGTTGGATCAGGTTCCTGAATAGTTGGTAATTGAATCAAACCTCACTCTAATAATTGCGGGAGAATGGTTAACAAAGGTTGATTTAATCTAGTAAATTCTCTAGGAGGTTTATCGGGAGGTTTCAGTATAAAATTCTCTGTTGTCTTCACAACATTAACAGTAGCAATATTTCTACTATCAGTGACTCCATCACCCACAACTTGTTTATTTTTATATTGATTTTTGGATGTTTTCTCATCGTCTTTCCTTTTAAGCTGACCTCTCCTAATAAGAGCATCTTCCACTCGTCTGGCTAAGTCTATAGCCTGATCGAAGGTGGTAAAGGTAGCAGTTGATAATTCGTAAGATAGTTGGTCTTGTAAATTATTAATAAAGATGTCCAACATCTCCCTATAAGGTAACACAAAGTGCAATTTTCCTATCAACTGTCTCCACCCAGCTAGGAAATTGGCAAAACATTCATCTTTGTCTTGTTTTAAGTTGTACAAGTCTTTAATGGTCATATGCCTTTTGATGTAGGCACTAAAATGATGCACAAAAGACTCAGCAGTTTCTTCAAAGTTCCTCAAAGAATTAGTGGGTAATTGATAATACCACTCTAATGCCATTCCTCCTAAACTTTTCAGGAATATTTTTAGCAATAATAATTCATCATGCGATATATCATGACATGCTATCCTAAACATATGAAGATGCTCTATGGGATCTTCGGTTCCCTTATATATGGGCAAGACATGCATAGGAAAATGTTTAGGATATAGTTGTGCTACAACTATAGGATCTAGAGGTTGACTACACATCTCTCAATAATTGTACGAGGGACAGTAGGGATCTATCTGATCCATGCATGAAACTAACTATTTCACCATGGTTTCAAGATTACTAGTTTGTCCACCATATTGGTTTGGTGGGACATAGGTATGGGATTTATGAGTGTATGACGGTGTGACATAAGGATTAGATGCTATATTGCTATTATGCAAAGTGTTGGTAGGAAGAGTATTATGAAGAGGATTTGTAATAGTATTATGTTGTATCCTAGATTGTTGGTAATTGGTGTTTGGTTTTGTTTTGGGTTTTTGCTGATTTGAGGTATATTTCTCAATAGCTTGGTGAAATAGAGCAGTAAATGATGGTTTCTTTTGTGCAGGAATGACCCTAGGCTTGATAACAGGCACTTTAGATGGTTGGGTAACCTGTTGTTGTTGCATATTTCGGATCGTAGTGGCCATATCCAAATTGGATGGTCCATCTTGATCACTCTCTTATTCAATAAAGGACAAGGGATTAGTGCATGTGTGAAATACATCTTCTAGATTTGCTTGAGTGTCATTAATTAGATCATTTTCCATGTGGACTACTTTATTAATAACACCAATATTAGTATTAATGAATTTCCAGAAGTGATCCATGTTTTCAAACGTGACAGCTCCTCCCGAAGACATTTTAGGGGTGAGGATCCTTCCTCTCTATTAGTTTCTTCTTGTTCATTTCCTACAACAAGATCTTCTTGATGATCTAGGGTTCCTTATTCCAGAATTTGATCTTCAGGAAGGACATCTGGGTTATTTAATGGTTTTTCTAACCAATCTTCTTCTTCTTCAGTCTATTTTCCATTCCTAAGTCTAGGCATTGTGCTTAAACTTAGATTTTAGCAAATATATATACTTATATATATATATATATATATGCGATAGGTTTGAGAGGTATATATTTTAATTATATACCTACTATAATACTTAAAAGGGAAATGTTTTGATTTTTTTGTTTATGTTTGTTTTTTGTTTTGTTTTATAATATTATTATAAAGATAACAAATAGAATTCTAGTCACAAGAAATAACAATAAGAACATAAATGACTTAGTTTTCTATAAATAGTTTATGGATATCGTTGATGGAATCAAGTTCATCAGGATTCATGAAATGCTCCTCTTCAAATTGAAAATGGTTTTTCAAAAATTTGACAAAGTGTGCTATAGTAATATGATCTGTATCGGATTTTGACCTATAGAAATAAAGTTCATGGTAATATTCTCGATATAACATAGCTCTAGGAACTCTATTCCATATTTTTCTATCCGTAAGAACAACTTCTTGATCCTCTATACAAGATAGAAACTTATATACTACAACTGCATTCTCAAGGTATTCTTCAAAGGTGTACAATTCAGAAGACACAAGTGCTCTTTTATTGGCTAACCACCTATGGCAAGCTCTCTGAAGTTCATGGTACAAAGTTACCTGATCAGGATCTAGGATTCTATCTAGGACAAACCTCTTGATTTGCCTAAGTTCGGTTGATCTAGATGAAATAATATCCAATCTCCTATCAAGTTTGTCCCATAAAGGTTGGACTCTATTTGTTTGAGGTACTCTAAGCACATATGTAATCTCTATGGTTGTTAATTGATTTTCAACATTTATGGTGACAACTCGTATTTTATTATAATCTACCATCTAAACATGATATGCGATTTTAATTGTTTGTCTAATGATTCTAGATGTTTTTTTTTCTTTTGGATTGTTTTCAAAAGGTTTTAGTTTCACGTCGGGTTCACCAAAATGTATCGACCCAAATTTTTTGTGTCCTTACCTTTAGGCTAAAGGATCCGTGCCCGAAAGGGGGATGTGAGAAGGATGGAACAATACCTTAGACTGAGAGGCCCTTTGAAGGTCACACCTCTCGGGGGAGGGGTATAAGGGTGAATTTTTGATGGATTGTGGGGTTCACCAGGAAACTTTGAGTGGCATTTTCCATGCCTAGGATGAGAATGGGTTTGATGTGTTCATTTTGTACTTTAATCATTCATATCCCTAGGTTGGCCAGAATGAATCTAAGATATTCTATATGAAATGCTGATTTATATGAATACAAAAAGCATGAATGAATCCTAAATACCAAGAATATACTAAATAAGAAAGAATGCACCTGATTTCGGATGTCTAATGAAGATTTTGAAGCTTGTAAGAGTCCAGATCATCCTGAATATGATAGGATCATATGCAATTGTACAAAATCATATTAGATCACAGGCGATCATCTAAAATCAGATAAGATCATCGTCGATCTGACAAATTCATCAGAAGCCTGCAATCACAAAAATAGACACCAAAAACTGAAAATGCTACTGCAAGAATAATGCAAAATAATAGAAATGACAGTATGAATTCTTAATTGATAAATCTAATTAGTAGATTAAAGCAAATGCATTGTTTTAGTAACTTATTTTAACTTTATCATGCATTTATACTAAATGAGGTGAACTCCAGGATGCAGAATGGAAATAAATCAAGCTAATGCATAGTAAAATAAAGAAGAAAAAAGAGAAATGCAAACTCAGGGCTCTGGTTGCCCCCAATATGAACTGTTATCGAGATCACCTCCAATCATACAATATCATCGTCGATCTATGATAGGATCATCTGAAATCATTTGGAATCGTCTGTGATGATTCGAGCTTCCTCCAGCTGAAGCACAGAGAAAACCTGCAATGAAAACTTGAAAATACAAATGTAAATGATGGGGGCGAGGATGTTCTAATACAGTAAAACTAGAGTTGCAGGGAAATGATCAGCCAGGGATATAAACTGGGAAAATTCCAAGTTTATATAAGATTAGGGGGAGGTTAGGAGGTTGGGGATCATCCCAATTTGGGAGATCTCCAATGGAGGAATCTCTAACTACGTAGACATGCTTCTGCCCAAGTTGGAGAGGCTATTGAAATAGAATCTAATTATAAAAATTTGGTTTTGGGATGAAATCGTCTGGACATCCTATTCCAGATGAATTCCTTCGATATGGGATGATTTCGTCTGATCAGCGATGATATCATCCAACGATCAAAACTCCTAAAAATGGCACGAAAAATGGGGAGAGCAGTTAATAGGTAGTTTCGGGGTTAAAATTGAATTTTTTATCTTTTTACTAAGGGTTTACTGCGCCAATTTTAGGGTGCTACACATAGGAAAGTAAATGAATTGAATGCAAATGATTTAGAAATTAAATTCTTGAAAGTAACTTACTTGAAAAGTAAATGACATGAAAAGTAAATATATGCTAATGTATTCTATGAAAGCAAAGAGAATGCACAAAATAAAATATAATATAATAAAGCAAGAAAAGGATGAAGTTCTTTTACTTGAGGTGACTTACCCACTTTTGATTCCCAATGTCTCATGAAGTGCAATGGGAGATCATACATAGAATAAGGGCCCTTTGAATGTGATATGATGTGAAATGTGTGTGTTTTTCCTTGACTTAGAAAAAGTGAATCCCTTTTGATCTCCAATATCATCCTAAGGAGTGAGGAGAGAGCATATGATAGTTAGATCTTCTAATTTATGTGAAATGTGGAAATACAATGCAACTAAAAGGTCTAAAATACAAATAATTGTTTTTGACCTCAAAAGGTATTACCACTTTTATGATCCTCAAGGTCACTTGGTAGCATGAGAAGAGAGCATATGGATGGTAAGGGAGTTTTTTTATTAAAGTTATCCAAGTTGGAAAATAAAATTCATGAACAAATAAAAATCCTAGATTAAGTGCTCATTATGAAATTAAACTTAGAATTGAAGACAAGAGCATCTACCTGAGGTCCAAAGGTCTCTAGAAATCAACTAGAACTGTTGCACAGGCTCTATTTCTCAAAATCAATTTTGTGGTAGAAATCATCCCTCTATGGATGGTTCACAACAAAAATTTTCCCTCTCTGGATGGTATCTACTGGGGGATATTTATAGTCTCTCTTTTCTAGGTTTGGTGTGTTTACCTCTGAAGACCAGTCTGATAATTTTGTTTGTAAAAACCAAAGAACAAAAAAGTTAAAAATTGGCTTTTGATTAAAAAAGAACACAAAATGGGTAACAATACTAACTAATGAAACCCTAGAAGCTATTTACAACAAATTAACATAATTAAAACCAAATCTAACTAATAAAATACTAATCTTACAATGAAATTGTAAAAATGGACTGAATGTAGATTGATTGATGGGGTAAAGAATACTTATTTTGCACACCGCAAGATTGTGCACTTGGTCTAAGAAGGCACTTAGCTATGATAAAAAAAATAACAAGATATAACCAAGAATTAGGGGTTATTACCTGATATTCACCTAAAATTGATGTGTTTTTCTATATAGAACCAATTACCTAACAAAGTGGGCCCCGATTTTGAGCTTTGGCAAAAATTGTCCTCGTAGGGATAATATTGATTATAAATCATCCTTGTAGGGATGGTCTTGAATATAAATCATCCTTACAATGATGGTCTTGATTACAAATCATCCTCGTAGGGATGTTCTTGGATAAAGGATGTTGTTGTTGGATGAGTCTATGTGCATCCAAACTAAGATGGATATTGACTATTTTTTAAACTTGCAAACACAAAAAGAAGACATAAAATGTGAGCAACAAGGATAAAAGACCAATAAAACACACAAGAAAAAATGTTATATAATTTATGATAAAACAATAGTTTGTACAAGCTATGAAATGATAATGTGTATGTGTGATAAAGGGTTGGAAAGGTCCCATTGTGATCACCAAAATGTAGTAAAGAAAACATGTCATTTTATTGAATATAAAAGATATTACAACATGATATTTTCAAATGCCCCTTGGGCTATAATGAGGGTTTTTCAATGATGAATCCTTTTTTACAATGCAGTGTTTCACACTTTGTCTTCTTTGACCACCTCAAGGAGATATGGGTTTATGTTTGTGAACCACCCTAGGTTGAGAAAAGTTTCCACACCTGCACAACCAAAGCAAATATTAATAGCACCTATTAGGTCCACCTAAGTTGGACCCAAGCTTATGAGAGGAGAAAACAATAAAATATTGAACTAAAGCATTAAAAAAAACTCAAAATGAGATAAAACACAATAAAATTACCTTGCTCACCTCTATGATTGATCTACTATGATGTAGTTGACTAGAATCTAGTTTTTGACAAGAACTATCCCTATTAGGATGATTCCTACTATAAATCATCCCTGTAGGGATAGTTTTTGTTGTGTTGACTTTGGTGAAAGCCTTCAATATGTTGTCAGGAAGCTACCCTCCAAATTTGGTGGCTATTAAATTTTGAACCTATGATTTGTGCACAAAATTAGTCAGGATAGTTTTAGCTGTAAATCATTCCCATAGGGATGAATTTGGCTATCCCATATGGATGATTTTGATTATAAATTTTCCCTCTATGGATGGTCTTGTTTGTGTTTATTAGAATGAAATTTCCTCTAGAGGAGACCTTCTGTAGGCTCCTAGGAAGCTATCCTCTGAGTTCGGTGTCTATTGGAGCTTTGACCTACAAATGATATATAAAACAAGAACTACAAATAGAGGCATACCATGTTGTCCATGATTAACACACAAGTACATGCAAATGGATCCTAGATAAATTTTGGCAAATTTTACCTATAATATCTCACACGCTCCTCACAAACTAAAAGGAATAAGGGCCTATTTATAATTTTTTTAAGGGTGAGGGAGTGGTGAAGTGGAGGTGGCATGCTTAATTAATGTGCATGGGTGGAGAGAATCCTCACCCCATCCAAATGACATGATTCATTAATGTGTATAGGTGAAGAGAATCCTCATCCCACCCAAGTTTGATGTTTCATTAATGTGTCTACGTGGAGATAATCCTCACCCAACCCAAATGGTATGCTTCATTAATGTTCCTGAGTGGAATCATCACCCCACCCTTGTGCATTAAAGAGCATGGGGGGTGTGCACATAGACTAGAGAGTGGGATAGTCACGTAGTGACCATAGGCTAGGTGTAGGCTTAATGGGTTAAGGAGGCTAAAATGAGCTGATTTAATGTTTCAAATGTTACCATGTCAAATGTTTGCATTACTTAAATTAATTATGCAATTATTAAATGTTAACCTTAGACAAGAGGAAATATGATATTTTTTAGGTGTCTACATTTACCCCTTTTTGTATTACGAAGTGTGTAGATACGATCTAGTGCAAAAACACGACACGAAATGGGTGGATTGAATATGGATAATAGTGGATGATAATGGTTGACCATGGACTTTGGCACATTGTAATGACAGTTGAGGGAGGAGACATAAGGTTGCTTCAAATCATGAACAATGTAGGATGCTCCAATTGTGGAAGGGATGCATTTTCTTGCAATTTTGCCTTTGATATATTGATAAGCTCATTTAATTTAGTAAGTTTACCAACCATAGGTAGGTATCCTCATGATGCTATGTTAAATTTGTAAGTGGAATTAAGTTTCCACCTTAATGAAGCAAGTGTGTGAGTAACCATATAGAAATTGGTAAGGAGCATACCAAATTTCATTAAGTTAGAGTTTAAGTTGAGAAGAGAAATTCTATTTTTTTTTTGCCCTAGTAGAGGAGGGTTAGTGATAGTCTTAGGTAAAGTTCTTGGATAGACGTGATTCCAAGGTTCAGTGTTTAGATTATTGGACCTGTTCAAGATGACATTGAAGAGTATTATCTACCCCATCAAGCGATTATTTGATGAGTGAAGAAATGAAAGGTAACAATGAAGTACTTGACTAAATATCACTTCCACAACAAAAAAGTGAAAATGATGAGAGAAAGTTAAGAAAGGGTATTTTTGAGTGAAATCGGTTAGTCAATCTTAGACCATAGGACCAATCAACGACTGTACAACTAGGAATGAGTTGGCCACAATAAAAAGGCATGTGAGGGTGCACAAATTTGTATTTGCACTATGTGACTTGAGAGATGACAAAGGGAGAGAGAAAGGTGAGAGAGGAGAAATTGACATGGAGTCCTAGTAAATTTGACATGTAGAGGGATGGGATGGAGGACAACAATGCAAGATAGAGTGGGATAGGGTGGGTGGTTCAAGTAAGTGGGTTTTTACTCATTTATTTTTCCTTGCATTTTGGTTTTTGGTATAAAATAAACCCTAGTTTTGTTTTAGTAAATAAAAGACACTATAATACCCTAGGCTAGCTTAGAACATTGAGAAAAAGGTATGTTTTGGTGTTTAGGGTTGTGGGTTTTTATCTATTTGGTTTTTTATTTATTTTTGGGTTTGGATTTTGGGATTTGACCATGTGTATGGGTTTTTGGGCATCACCATTTTTTTTTGGGGGGGTTGTGTGTTTTGTTGTGACTACCCATAAAACCTACAAAAGGTGGATAAGTAAGATCTAAAGGTGTGTCTATGCATGCTACCTAATATACCCAAGAGTACATGGAGAGAAGTTGTGCATAAATAACCAAGAGCTTCCTAAGGTGGGGGTGGTTCGAGGTATCTAAAATTTAAAAATATCTCCAATATCCTTTTTAGGAAATATAAGAGGTGGCACTATCTAAACATGTTGGCCTAGTCGGATTTCACTTCACCCTCGAGCAAGCTTAGTAAAAAATAGTAGTTGCACACTCACTAATTATTTAGCCTTGTGAGTGAGGATGTCTAGCCTTAGACTAAATCAAGCTAATCCCAAGGGTAGTCAAATTCTTGGTGATGAAATTTGATAAACTATCCGTATTAAATTTGGCATCTAAATGGGCAACCGACAATTGGGGATGAAGTCCAACATCACCAATTGGTTTTGAAAGTGTTGTGCAAGTGTGATTTAAGCTATGTTTTTGGTGTTTTGATTTGATTTTTTTGTCTAACTATGATGCACAAACAAGAGCTAATCTAGGAATGCAAATGTAAATTTTTGAGTTTGTCTAAGCTAAATTCTGAAAATAAAATCTGAAACTAGGAATGACGATATCCTATTTAGAATGCAATGCAACAAATCTAACCTAGGAAACGAAAGTGTGAATTTTAGTAAGCAAAGGACAAGAATTTAAAACCTATGCTAGGAAAGTAAAGTGTGAGATAGAAAAGCAAATGACCTTTGAAAGCAAATTGATTCTTAAGAAAAGAGCAATGCAAGACAAGAAATTAAAGGACTTTAAAACAAATCTATTCCTAAGAAAAAAATGCAAGAAATGAAAAGTAAATGGCTTTTGAAAGCAAATTTATCCTTAAGAAAGGAAAATGCAAGACATGAAAATTAATTAAATTTTTAAATAAATTTTATTCTTAAGAAAGGAAAATGCAAGACATGAAAATTAAATGGCTTTTGAAAGCAAATTGATCCTTAAGAAAGGAAAATGCAAGACATGAAAAGTAAATGGATTTTGAAAGCAAATTGATCCTTAAGAAATGAAAATGCAAGACATAAAAGTAAATATATTTTTAAATTAAATTGATCCTTAAGAAAGGAAAATGTAAGACAAGAAAAGTAAATGGATTTTGAAAGCAAATTGATTGTTAAGAAATAAAATTGCAAGGCATAAAAAGTAAACAAATAGTGAAAGCAAATTGATCATTAAGAAAGAAAAATGCAAGACATGAAAAGGAAATGGATTTTGAAAGCAAATTTGGTCCTTAAGAAAGAAAAATGCAAGACATGAAAAGTAAATGGCTTGTGAAAGAAAAATTATTCTTAAAAAAATAAATGCAAGACATGAAAAGTAAATGGCTTGAAAGCAAATAACTTGAAAGTAAATACTTGAAAACAAGACCTACAATAATGTATTTAACAAGAAAAGGATGAGGTTCTTTAATTTAAGGTGTCTTACCCGATTTTGATTCCCAAGGTTGCATTAAGCACAAGGGAAGAGAATACATGAGATAAGAATCATCTTAATGTGAGATGATGTGAAATATGTGTGGTGTGCATTGACCTAGAAGAAGTGACTCACTTTTGATCTCTAAGATCACCCTAAGGTGTGAGGAGAGAGCATACGAGAATCAAGTCTCCTATTTAATGTGAAATGTGTAAATGCATGAATATACAATGCAATGGTACTTCCTAGAAAGTAAATGAAATGTTTTTGACCTCAAAAGATATTATCACCTTTATGATCCTCAAGGTTGCTTTGTAACGTGAGAGGTGAGCATATAGATGGTAAGGGAGCTTTTGCTTAATGTTGTCTAATCTAGAAAAGAAAATGGATAAACAAACAAAAATCCTATATTAAGTATGATTTTATGAAATCATACCTAAATTTAATAGTAGGGGCACCTTCTTGAAGTCAAAATATCTTTGAAAATTAACCGAAACTGTTACACAAGCTCTATTTCCTGAAGTTATCTCTATGACAAAATTATCTCTTTAAGGATGTTTCAAAATATAAATGATTGAATAAAACAAGCTTATACTGAGAAGGGGGGTGAATAGTATAAGATAAAATTTTGTTTTTCTTTCCAAAATATTATTATCCAATGTTATCAATTGCAATATATTTCCAAAGCAGTGTTAACCAATATCATCAATAGTAGTAGAAAAGTAATGCACATATCATCACACACAATGAGAGACATAGATTTAACATGGTTCACCCAATGTGGGCTACGTCCATGGAGAAAATATTTCTTATAAATTTTCTCAACAAATCTCTTGGGAACCAAATCCCTATTACAATGTTTATGGACCTCTATCCAAAGGAGACACCAATCCCTTATGCTCAAGTTTATGGATATCTATCCACATGAGAACTCTATCCCCTCAACTTTGGTTTTTGGACCTCTATCCTTAGGAGAACTCTATCCCCTCAACTCTAGTTCATGGAACTGTATCGATAGGAGAAATCTATCCCCTCAACTCTGGTTCATGGAACTCTATCCAAAGGAGAACTCTATCCTTCCTTCTCTGTTTCATGGATCTCTATCCATAGGATAACTCTATACTCCCTTCATTAGTTCATGGATCTCTATCCATAGGAGACACCTCTCCTCTCTACTTTGGTCACCTCAAAAGATGGTACACAACTCTACTCAATTATACTCCTATTGTGGAGTTTTATTGCTTACCCTTAAAATATCTATCACATCATGGGAAACTCTTAATATCACAACCAACACTATGGATTTTGGCTGATCCACCTCTTTATCCTAGGAATAGACTACCTTGGACAACCCTAAACAGATTAGGTTGGGTAACGAAACCCCAATTGGTGGGTCCTCTAACTAATGCTTCACAATACACATACCCATGATGCCAAACTATATATATATATATATATATATATATATATATATATATATATATATTTATAACATGGTGGAATTGATAGCCACCACGAATTCGGGTAGACTATCTAGCTTTTATGGCCACCACAGTATTCTGCATTGTTTGCCTCGGAAGCCGCCACATAGATCTTCACGCAATACGCCCCTATAATGGCCATGCCATAATCATTTTAAACCTTTTACACCATTGAAAGCACCAGGAAAGGGACAAGCGTTCAACCCGATGAGGCTTGAGATTTGAACCTTGGACCTCCGCCCCCTTATGGGGTTTGGATGAACCAATTGGTCTACACCTTAGACCTAATGCCAGACAAAATGTTATTTAGTTATTTTTGGTATTTTTAGTGATCAAACCTATCGATATTAAAGCTTACAAAACCCAGACTGATGCCTTATCCATTACAAGGTCATAGCATATTAATAAATGAATTTAAAAAATAAAAAAGTAAGGAGAACCAGTTCATTTCACTTCATTCAAATAATGTAATGTAAATAAAATGATTTAATCGGTGAAATATAAAGCGTCATTCACTGGTTTTTATTACAAGAACACATGAATGAGCATCACAAAAGCCATAAACACATAGAATGCCAATGGAAAAGTTGGAGCTTATATTATATTAAAAATATTACATGAAATAGGCCCAGAAGAATGCTTGAATTCTATGATGCCACTAAGTTACAATAGCCCCCGGTTTGAGTATTCATAACAAGGGGTGATCTCCCTCCATCCTGATTGTAGTGACATAGGGGCCCCCAAATCTGGTGCATCCAAAGGAAATAATCTTGGTGAATAACACTCAGAAATCCTTGGAAATGGTAGAAGGAAGGGTGGTAAGAAACATACGCAGGAGATACAAGGTAAATATGACTCAAACAAAAAACAAAGCTATCCCTAGATTTTATCTCTCAGAGGTTTGATCTAAAAAATATTTAGCTGCAACATTCCTCTCCTTTATAGTGTAGGATCACTTGACTGTTGTAACCATATGCTATAGATGGAAGAATATTACTATACCAAAATGATGATGCATTAAAAAATGGGCACGTAGTCCACATTTCCTCTCATACAGGTGGTGGTTGTGTGTCACCATCGGTACTACCCTGTGCTAATGGTTGTGGCCTTCCTGGTGCATGTGTCGTAGTAGAAGTGGGCCCCACTCCTACCCTCAAATTTTGAATGGCCTGGTCAATAAAATCCCAAGCCTCATCATGAAAGATTAATGAGAATAGTAGTAGGTTCAAGTCTTGCATGGCCTTATTTATATGGTCCCTCACCCACTGTACATTATTTCCTATGAAGACGCATAGGCGGTCTACCATTTCAACTAGAGCCATGAAAATTTAGACAATCTATCACCAGATTCTAGGTCAAACTCTTGAATCTTTTGAAAAACAAAATCCTTAATCATCAGGGGCATTCCAAAGTCTTCGATCGAGAGGTTACAGTTTGCCAACTCATCATTGGTCTCATACTCCTCATATGCCACCTCTTGATTCCACTTGCACCAATTTTTTTCATTTTGCAAGAATAGAAAAACCTTAATATATTCTTCAACAAAGAAGCAGAAGGAGTCATCGGACAGGGTGGTCGTCATCATAGAAATAGGCACATAGTCCACTTGAAATATTTTATATATTGGCAATATTGCATCTATCCTCTGCCTTCCCTATTGCAAGTGGTCCTGGATGAGACCCACTGCATGCCTAACACCATAGATATCTACGAAAATAGATTCTAAATCTCCCATATTTCCTTGGATCTTCTCCTTCATTTCTTATTTGAGTTCATCTACCGACCCAAGCTGGATACTAGCCTGCACAGTGGAAGGAGCAGGCATTTTCAATTTATCAACTTCATTTTGAAGTTGCTTAAATTTAAGCTATAATGGCCCCACTTCTGTAGCCTTAGCTTTCGACTCTTCTATTTCTCTTTCCACTCCCTCAACCACCTGTTCCTAGGTAGCCACCTGGGAATTCATCATTTGCATAGGTGTAGTAGATGCTTTGATGACACCTTTACTCACATCGATGGTGGCCTCCTTCATGCTAGGTGGTAAGGGTATCTCAAATGTGGTAGCAGATGTGTTAGTGGCCCCTTGCCCAGACATATCCTTGGTCCTGACTATCCCCTTGCTAGGAGATATTTGTTCTTCCATGTCTTAAATATGATCCTCCTCATCAGCTATAAACTAGCAGGTGTTAGTGACCCTTTCCATTATCAAACTTTCAATTCATTATCTTGAGGACTCAGTTCTAGCTCTTTTACAAGTGGGGGACTGTATGAGGCTTTGCACCTCATAGTATCTAAAGATATTGGATAAACCCTTGACTTCGGTAATCTTCTTCATAACTTCAGGATTTACTTGGCGTTCCTCTTGATTTATCACTAAGGTGGTAGAATATAAGGAACGTTGGCCTTCTACTAACTATCCTCATTCTTGGGGGCTTATCAAAGTCAGTGCTGAGGAGGTGGTAGTTTGATGAGATGGGCCAATAGCCAACTCCTTCCATTTTAAAGTGGAAATAGGGGAACTAGAAGAAGAAGGGAGTTTGGCCTACTCCTATTGGGTCTCTTCAATGATTTGCATCATGACCTCAAAGAGGTTAGCATACTATTGGACAATCTTAAATGTGGGGTCCTTAAATTATTTTGTAGGGGCTTTTAGGACCAGTGGGACCATATTATAAACTAGCAAGCTCCGGTGCAACCTCAGCTGAGTGCTATAATCACCAACAACCTCCAATTTGTTGTAAGATTTCTTATCCATTCTCCACACTAAGTCTAGAGTCTGGTTGTTCCTAAAAGCTTTCTGCATTTCATATTCAAAATTGTCAACATTGTGTGTGACTGCTAGAAGGGCCAGCTTGCCAGTAACTTCTCCTCTATGATGGCCATCTGGATCATAGGACCTCTAAACAACTTCTATAAAATAGTAGGTGTTCATATTCCAAATATCCCATAGTATAGAAAAGTGGCCAAGATAAGTGTAATGGCCCATTGAGCAAGGAATATACAACCATTTCAATGGTCATTTCTTCCTTAAATGTTTGATTTTAACCTCCTCGACCATATGTCGAGTGATCTCCAAGATGGCAATGTAAGTTGGGTAGTGCAATGGGAGCACCTTCAGGGGCAGCTTCTATCTATATATCCTAATGTAGGAAAAATCCTCCATGTAGAAGCAGTCTCCTGCATTTGCCTAGTGTAGAAAGTTCCTAAACCCTACCCCAATTTTGTATGGGAAGTTCCCACATAACTTGAAGTGCACCACAGTGAGGACCTTCTCAAAGAAGGTTGTATAACTAGAGCATCCCTCTTGGATGCACAATAACTGGTCCTACATAGTTGGTGCAGTCACTCCTCCTAGTTGGGCCACCAAATATTTGTCTAACTATGCTATAAACAAATGAATAAAAAAGGAGTAATAAGAGAAGGGGGCATCTCCTCCTTCTTGGCCAATATGGCTGCCTACAATAGTTGTAGTTCTTCATCTAGCTTATCACTGATGACATCCTCCCACTAGTAGAGAGGGGTATTATCAATTCTATTGCATTGGAGGATCAAAAACATCACCTCCTTTGTGATTGGTTCCAGGTATTTCACCCCCAATGTTAGATTGATCATGTCGGTGTAGTCCTGCACCCAAGGACGAAGCAAGAATTTTTTGATGGGAAAATTGGTTGGTTTGTTTCTCCCTTTCTTCAAAATTGACTGGGGAAACATGGTATTTAGCATATAATTGGCTTGGAGGGCCAATGTATTGAATTCCACCACCCTGGACATGATGGCTATGCTGAAGACCTACCAAATTATGTCGGCCAACACCCGAGCCATTGCTTGACCTTTGTAATTGTGAATTATGCATGCTCTGGAGTTGTAGGAGACTGTGAGCCATGATAATAGGTCAAAAGAGTGGTATATCCTTGGGCAGGTTAATAGGCTGAGATTAGTATCCAATTTGTTACACATAGAAGCAGGCTTGGTACTATCTCAATAATCCCATGCATAGAGTCTTCTAAAGAGCATTGAATGACACTATTATCCTCTTTCGTGGGGTCAAACACATAAATTGTGACCCATTATATTTTCTTTTACTATTCCTCAATGATATCCCTACTAGATGCCTTAGGGTTCTGCACCCTCCCTGGCTTCTTTACAATGGGCCGTGCCCCTATAATCTTGATGATTCTCTGTCGAATAACAGATGTTTCAAGAGCGAAAGAACTGGTGGATGCCATATTTTTTTAAAGAAAAAAACCCCTTATGGGGATGCCTTAGTTTGAGAGACCATGAATAGAGGGTTCTACACCATCAAAGTCACCCGAGAGTCGCACCTGACCCTTCCTGCACCAACATTATCAATTGGATTTTGGATACCCAATTCAACTATTTGGTAGGGTGGATATTTGAACCTGGGACCTCTCTTGGAGGATTTCCCTCTCCTCTCCAACTCACCTATAACACCTGGGTGGTGGATGCCATCTAATTTGAATAGCAAGACTGCAATTCTTTCTTTGTGCAATACTGTAATTCTTCCTATGCTCTTTGCTCTTCACTCTGCATTTGACCTTGTCGACATATAATTCTACATGCGTAAATGGTGTAAAGTAGGTTTACCACCTTATTTTAAAACATGTGCATTAATTTTGGGTATATGGGGTGCATTCAATTTTTTGTGTGATAGAGGTCTCTGGTTGGTCAGGTTCATCACGTTTAATGCTACTTTATCAACTTAAGATACCAACGAGATGTAATTACAGCCAGTGGTAGCAGATCGGACATGTGAAAACTCAATATTGGGGTGGGTAGAACATAAGTAGGTGTACATGTGCACAAATTGCACTACCTTTATTGATCATGCATGCTCTATTGGGGAGTGGAGTGCATGATCCCCAATGTGGGTGCACAACTTTGTGTGCCCACTTGACCTTTGTGCATCCCAAGGGAGTGGTGCGCACTAGAATCTATGGGGCACAGAGGTTGTGCACCCCTAAGGAATTTATGTTCTCCATTGTAGTGGAGTGCACAACCTAGATGCGGGTGCACTACCTTGTGCACCTGACTTGGATACTTGTGTGTCTCGATGAGGGGGTGTGCAGACTCAGGATGGGTTGCACAACCTTGTGTGCCCCAACGGAGATTGTGCACTCTACTTCAAGAGTGAAGTGTATTGTCTTGGATAGAACACAAATTGTCCACTCCAAGGGATTTGTGTGTGCTTCATAGTAATGGAGTGCACAAGGGAGATATGGGTACACAGTGAAGTGCACCCACGAGGACTTTGTATGCTCCAAAGGGTGGAGTGCATGACTTATTTAGGGTGCACCAGGTGGTGCATCCTTCTTGGGTCGATGCACATTCCACCCTTTTGAGTGTGTGGGATTTGATGGGGCACATGACCTTTTGCACCCCTCTAAAATTTTATGCACTCCACCTCCCCATGGAGCACTTAGACCTTTGACAGGGTGCACAACCTTGTGCACCCCTAGGGGATATTATGCATCCCATTCCCCAATGGGGTGCACGGGCTAGAGGTAGGCACACAACCTTGTGTGCCTAATGGAGTTATTGTGTGATCCACTATTTGGAGCACAAAATGTATACTTGGGGTGCACAACCTTGTGCACCTAAGGGGGGATTTGAATGTGCTCCCTAGGGATGAAGCGCACTAGGCTAAATTGGGGTGCACCACCTTGTGCGCCCCATGGTACAAGTGAGTTAGGCTCCAAAAAAGGGGGACTATCCTTTTGGGAGTCAAAAACTACAAGCCTAATCACAAGGCTTGCTCAAACCTACTCTAAAATATATCCAAAAATACACCAAGCCTTCTCACAAGGCTTGCTCAAAACTACTCTCAATTCTTGCCAAATCTACACCAAGAATTCTCACAATGCTTGCTCAAATCAACAACAAAACCTACTCACAAATCTGCCCAAATCTGCACCAAGCCTACTCACAAGGCTTGCTCAAATCAGCAACAAAACCTACTCATAAATCTTCCCAAATTTGCACCAAGTCTTCTTACAAGGTTTGCTCAAAACTGCTCTCAAATCTTGCCCAAACATGCTACAAGTCTTCTCACAAGATTTGCTCAAATTTTGTATTAACACATGATCAAAACCTGCTCATAACACATACTCAAATCTGCTTCAATCCTACTCACAGAAACTGCTCAAACATTCCCAATTCTTGCATACAAACAATTTCATATATCTTTCCCAAAAGTGCTTTCCTTGACTAAAGTAGTTTAGACATATTCTACCCAAAATTCGTTTAACCTCTTGAACATATAGAGAATGATATGTACTATTAAATGCCCAATATGTTCTTCACATTCACATGTCTCACATTTAACGGTAGCTCTAGTCTAGCACTTTGATAACTGACCTTCTTATGTATTTCCCACAATCAAAACTGATGCACACACTTGCTTCACAAATCTGATTTCTAACACTTGCACATTCACTTTCAATGACACTCAAACCAATGCACAATTTGTTCTCAAACCCTAGCACATGTGTTTCCAATTTCATTCAACAATGAAGCACAATTTTATTCTCAAACCCTAGCTCAAATATTTCCAACAATGCACACTAATCAAACCTTTTATCTCCACCTTAAAAATATTTCCTCAAAGTACAACCACCTAGAGAAGGAGTTATATCACCATACCTCAAAATTGCTTTGATGAAGATGTGCCCACAAAAACCTGTCTCAAAAACAACTTATCTTTCTTGTGCCACTTCAAGGGTTAGATAGCAAAACACTTTTCAAGTCATCCACATGAAAAACCTTCTCAAAAGATGTGCATAGTAAAACTTGAAAATAATACTCTATTATTTCCTTTTGTCTTCACAAAAATACAACTTGTAGAACCCTTAAACCTTTTTCTTATGATGTGCATGAATTACAAAATACAATGATCACAAGTACACCCTTTTCTCTCCTTTCTAATAATGCAATATTTCAATCCTCATACAATACCCAAAACATCTTAATGTTAATTTATTTCATGCAAGCATTACATAAATAAAATAATTTTATTACACCTTATGACTCCCTTCTAAACTTTCAATAATTCTAAAATACTTGCACAACCCTTATACCTCCTGTACACACATTTCTCAACAACACTTTACTCTAACAAAGCTTTTAGAAAGACTTGCTACCCAACCACCTTTACACCTTACAAAAATTAAATAAATCAAACCTTATGCCTCCTAAATTTTTGCGCTCAACAAAAATCAAATACCTCTTATGCTACCGCAACTCGAACTCTATCAACGTGCAAGACAACGCTCTCCAAAGTGCTCAATGACCGATTGTGCTATCACAACTTGGTGACACAAAAGGTGGCCCATGTAATTTATTTCAACTCTACCTTGGAAACAATGAAAACTCTTCTACCCAAAAACCATCATCGAGGGGACTCGACCCCAAGACCTCTCTCTGCCCAATGCTCTAACACACGACCAATGACCAACTACAGGTGTGCCAACAAGTGTGACATCAACCAATGCTCCCATGGATATATTTCAAACACTGCACCTTAAAATATTTGTTGCCTCTATCGTTCGCTAGCTCTCTCGATGAATGGGAATCGATGCGCAATTCAAGTGATCATTTCCTAAGGTAAAACCTTGGGTATAAATATATGTGCCCTCCTTTGCCTTGGACTACATCGGCGCTAGAAACAATTCAAATTTATTTCCTCTACATGCATTTTGGCGCCATCCTCCTTTTTGAAACTTTGCATTATAATATTTAAAAATATTATAATATTTATTTTAAAACCTTGGTCCATTTGTATTTTAAAACTTTTTCCTCTTGTCCTGTAAACCTTGGTCCATTGCATTTAAATATTTTCTCCTCTTGTCCTTTAAACCTTGGTCCATTGTCCTTTTTAAATCCTCTTTATAATATTTAAATATTATACTCCTTAACATATTTGCCTTCCTTTCTTTTTGCCAACCTTGTAACATGCTCTTTTTATCATCAAACCTTGGACATAAAATATTTCTGCCTTATGCATCCTTTGACATCAATGACAACACAATACTTTAATATTTCCAACAATCTCCCCCTTTGTCATTGATGGCAACCCTTTCATAAAATAATTCTTTTACTACCACTGGATTCCAAATCTACTCCCCCTTACTGATTTCTCTCCCCTTACTGAAACTCTCTCCCCTTTGACATCAATGGCAAAGGGCTCCTTTGGGGCTAAAAATAAGACTCTTAGCTCAGCCCCCTCACCACCTCCTCTCCTTGAGGTGATCAATTTTGGGGTGGGAGTAAATCTACTCCCAACTTACAATGCTCTTCTCCTTTCTCAACTTTATTTTTCCACACCTTTGTAGTCATACCCTTTTGATCCTTTTGAGTGTCCCTGTTCTTGCTTGTCTTTGGAAGTTCTAGAAACTCTGTTCTACACCACTTAGCCTTATGCCCAAAATTATTGTAATTGTAACACCTGATGTTGTAGTTCTTGAAAATGTCAAATGACTTGAAATTTCTTTTGGTGAAGCCATAATCATTTCTACCATGAACCCTGCAATGTATAGCTTTGTGACCAAAATGATTACATGAGAAACAATGCCCTTGGAAGAAATATTCATCTTGTCTTGAAAAATATGGTCTCTTGGTCCTTTCTTTGCCTTCTCTCGTGATGATCCATGTTTCTTGTTTGTGCATTATTTTCTTCCTCAATGATGCTTCCACTCCTCAACTTATCAACATAGGTCTTAGGTTCTTCTTCAATCTCTTCCTCTAAGACTTCCTTTTCTTTTGAGCTTGGCTCCTCTTTTTGTACCTCTTGACCTTCTTCATAGCCTAGTCCTATTTTGATAAATGAAGATCTTTGTGCTTTGATAATGTTATCCAAAGCTTTTGAACTTTTCCCAAACCTGTGCAGCTTATCCTTAGAATATTTCACTTCCATCCTTAGAGAAACCACTTCATGTTCTAATATTTCACATTCTAACTCTTTTGCCTCTAACTTTTCAACCATAACTTCTTTAAATCTCCTTGCCTTAACTTTTAAGTTTTTGAGATCTTGTAGAAGCTTTTCCTTTATTTCCTCATCTTCTTGAACTTGAGCCTTCAGTCTTGAGTTCTTCTTTCTAACTCTTTTCAACTCTCTAAGAGCAACAATAAGTTCCTCTTCTAGGTCAATTGTGGCTTCTTCTTCTTTTTTTGAACCTTCCTCTAGGTCTTCAATTATAGGAGCATCTTCTTTTTCTTCTACTTGGTCAGGAACATCTTCTACTTGATCTTCAATAGGAGTGTCCTCTTCCTCTTCTATTGCCAAAAATAGAATCTCTTATTTTTCACTATCTAAGAATCTTTCATCACTGTCACTTGAAGCACTGCTTGCTTCTTCAACATAGAAACTCTTCTTGTGCCTTTGAAAAATCTTCTTTTCATGCTTGCCTTGACCATACCTATTTTTATTTTCATACCTGAATTTTCTTTCTTCCTTTTTCTTATAATCCTGTTTCTCTTCACTGCTACTACTTCCAGCTTGTGGACAATTAGATGCATAGTGACCAAAGTTACCATAATTAAAACATTTCATAGTCTTCATATCTTTGTGTTTTCTTGAGCCCTTCTTATTTCTTCTCACATAGTTAGCTTCTTCATCATTGCTTGACTCATCACTTGATTATGGTTTCTTATCTTTTATCTTCTTTGAAACTTTGAATGCTGCCTCTCTCTTGGAATTTTGATATTTTTTTGTCCTCATCTCATAAGCTATGAGAATTCCATGTAACTCATCCATTGTCAACTTATCGAGATCCTTCATCTCTTCTATTGCTGAAACCTTTGCATCATACCTCATAGGGAGTGATCTTAATACTTTCTGAGCAACACTAGAGTCCTCAATTTTTAATCCAAGTCCATGCATGGTATTAACAACTTCATCAACATGAAGTAAGTATTTAGCAATATCTTCCTCATCTTTCATCTTCAACTCTTCAAACCTCCTCCTGTGAGTTTGAAGTTTTGCCAACTTAACCTTGCTATCTCCTTCATATGTTTGCTTCAATTTATCCCATATTTATTTTGTTGATTTGCATTGCATAACTTTCACAAACTCTGATTCACGTAATCCACTTAAGATTCCATTCATAGCCTTGGCATTATTTACATATAGTTGCTTGCCATCCTTATCTATGGGAGGAGTAGTTGTAGGTTTGAACCCATCCTCAATAGATTGCCATATTTCATATCCTTGTGCCATCAAATAAGTCTTCATCCTCATACTCTAGAAAGCATAATTATTCCCATCAAATATTGGAGCCTTATTTGTTGAAGATCCATTCTGAGAAGCCATATGTGTTCCTGTAAGATCTTCCTTCAAGTTATTAGAATTTTTTGAAGGAACCCACTCTGATACCAATTGAAGAACACAAGCTTATACTAAGAGGGGGGTGAACAATATAAGATAAACTTTTACTTTTCTTTCCAAAAAATATTATCCAATGTTATCAATTATAATATCTTTCCAAAGTAGTGTTAACCAATATCATCAATAGTAGTAGAAAAGCAATGCACATATCATCACACATAATGAGAGACACAAATTTAACGTGGTTCACCCAATGTGGGTTACGTCCATGAAGAAAATATTTCTTATAAATTTTCTCAACAAATCTCTTGGGAACCAAATCCCTATTACAATGTTTATGGACCTCTATCCAAAGGAGACACCAATCCCCTATGCTCAAGTTTGTGGATCTCTATCCATAGGAGAACTCTATCCCCTCAAATCTGGTTCATGGACCTCTATCCATAGGAGAACTCTATCCCCTCAACTCTGGTTCATGGAACTCTATCCCCTCAACTTTAGTTTGTGGAACTCTATCCATAAGAGAAATCTATCTTCTCTTATTTGGTTTGTGGATCTCTATCCATAGAAGACCTCTATCCTCCCTTCTATAGTTCATAGATCTCTATCCATAGGAGACACCTCTCCTATTTGATCTGGTAATCTCCAAAGCTGGTACACAACTCTACTCAATTCTACTCCAAGCCTAATCACAAGGCTTTCTCAAATCTACCCCAAGACTACTCATAAGGCTTGCTCAAACCTACTCTCAAATCTATCCAAATATACACCAATACTTCTCACAAGAATTGCTCAAAACTACACTCAATTCTTGTTAAATCTACACCAAGTCTTCTTACAAGGCTTGCTCAAATCACTAACAAAACCTACTCATAAGTATGCCCAAATCTGCACCAAGCCTTCTTACAAGGCTTTCTAAAATAAGCAACAAAACCTACTCACGAATATTCCCAAATATGCACCAAGTCTACTCATAAGGCTTGCTCAAATCAACAACAAAATCTGCTCACAAATCTGCCCAAATCTACACCAAGCCTACTCACAAGGCTTGCTCAAATCAACAACAAAACCTATTCATAAATCTGCCCAAATCTGTACCAAGCATTTTTACAAGGCTTTCTCAAAATTGCTCTCAACTATTATCCAAACTTGCTACAAGTCTTCTCACAAGACTTTCTCAAATCTACATTAACACATGCTCAAATCTGCTCATAACACATGCTCAAAACTACTTCAATCATGCTCATAGAAACTGCTCAAAAATTCCCAATTCTTGCATACAAACAATTTCATATATCTTTCCCAAAGGTGCTTTCCTTGACTAAAGTAGTTTAGACATATTCTACCCAGAATTCGTTTAACCTCTTGAACATATAGAGAATGATATGTACTATTAAATGCCCAATATGTTCTTCACATTCACATGTCTCACATTTAATGGTAGCTCTAGTCTAGCACTTTGATAAATGTACTTCTTATGTATTTCCCACAATCAAAACTGATGCACACACTTGCTTCACAAATCTGATTTCTAACACTTGCACATTCACTTTCAATGACACTCAAATCAATGCACAATTTATTCTCAAACCCTAGCACATGTGTTTCCAATTTCATTCAACAATGAAGCACAATTTTATTCTCAAACCCTAGCTCAAATATTTCCAACAATGCACACTAATCAAACATTTTATCTCCACCTTAAAAATATTTCCTCAAAGTACAACCACCTAGAGAAGGAGTTATATCACCATACCTCAAAATTGCTTTGATGAAGATGTGCCCACAAAAACCTGTCTCAAAAACAACTTATCTTTCTTGTGCCACTTCAAGGGTTAGATAGCAAAACACTTTTCAAGTCATCCACATGAAAAACCTTCTCAAAAGATGTGCATAGTAAAACTTGAAAATAATACTCTATTATTTCCTTTTGTCTTCACAAAAATACAACTTGTAGAACCCTTAAACCTTTTTCTTATGATGTGCATGAATTACAAAATACAATGATCACAAGTACACCCTTTTCTCTCCTTTCTAATAATGCAATATTTCAATCCTCATACAATACCCAAAACATCTTAATGTTAATTTATTTCATGCAAGCATTACATAAATAAAATAATTTTATTACACCTTATGACTCCCTTCTAAACTTTCAACAATTCTAAAATATTTGCACAACCCTTATACCTCCTGTACACACATTTCTCAACAACACTTTACTCTAACAAAGCTTTAGAAAGACTTGCTACCCAACCACCTTTACACCTTACAAAAATTAAATAAATCAAACCTTATGCCTCCTAAATTTTTGTGCTCAACAAAAATCAAATACCTCTTATGCTGCCGCAACTCAAACTCTGTCAATGCGCAAGACAACACTCTCCAAAGCACTCAATGATCGGTTGTGCTATCACGACTTGGTGACACAAAATGTGGCCCACATAATTTATTTCAACTCTACCTCAAAAATAGCAAAAACTCTTCTACCCAAAAACCATCATCGAGGGGACTCGACCCCAAGACCTCTCTCTACCCAGTGCTCTAACACACGACCAATGACCAGCTACATTGCACTAGCAAGCGTGATATCAACCAATGCTCCCATGGATATATTTCAAACATTGCACCTTGAAATATTTACTGCCTCTATCATTCTCTAGCTCTCTCGATGAATGGTATATTGGAAATATGTTGAATATTTTCCATGTTATTCTAGTGGGGTTAACACTAAAAGGTACTATACGCTATATTAGAATATTATTGTATTGGATACGGTCAATTCAATGCAATAATAAGATAATACTATGTTGGTTTTCCCGGTTGAGTGTTTCCAAAGTAAATATTGTGTAATGTGTGAATCTGCTATCTTCTTCCTTTGATTATGCAATTACTACTTTTCTATTTTTAGTTTATTGGGGATCTTTATATCTCTTCATTTAGTATTAGATCTAGGTTTTAGCTTTGTTCGAGGAGTAAGGGTTTCAACCCTATGATAATTTAATTTATGAGTGAGAGTTGTACGTGAAAGGATCTAGGAAAAGGAGAAATATGGGAAGCACACAGATAGATATTGAGAAATTTAATGGATAGAATTTTGATTTATGGAAACTCAAGATAGAGGATTTGTTGGTTGATAGAGATAAGTGGATTACGATCTCAGGAATAAAACCAACATTGATGACATATGAGGATTGGATAAAAATTGATAGGGAGACAAGGAGCTCTATCAAATTGTTCTTATTTGACTCAGTATTGTTGAATGTATGTACAAAGACCACAAAAAATCTATTATAGGAGAATCTGGGAATATTGTATCAGATAAAGTTACTAGTAAATAAAATATTTCTTCAAAATAAGTTGTATTCGCTTTGGATGAATGATAGTGACTCTATAGCTAAACATCTAAATAGTTTCAACACTGTGGTAAGTCAACTAACCTCTATAAAAGTAAAAATGTATGAAGAGGAAAAATGTATTACTTTACTTTGTTCATTACTTGATTCATGGGATAACCTTGTTATAGCTATCACCAATACTACATCTACATTGAAAGTAGAGGATATAGTAGAAACTTTGCTATTTGAGGAGATGAGATGAAAATATTTTGAGGATTATCATCAAAAGGAAGCCTTGTTTGTGAGAGGTCGTTCTCAAGAAAGAAGCAAAAAGAAATTAGGAGAAAAGAAATCAAAATCTAGGGGTAAATTTGTTGCCCCAAAAAAGAGGAAATGTTGGAATTGTGGTAAAGCAAAGCATTATAAAAGAGATTACAGATCTAAAAAGGCTGATAATAATCGATCATCTTATGAAGGAAATTCTATAGAAATGATACCACAAATTAAGATTTAGGGGACTTATTCTTAGCTGTAGCATGCTCAAGTAAATATGATGAATCATGGTTTATTGAATTATGTGCTTCTTTTCATATGAATCCTCATAGGGAGGGGTTCTATGAATATGAAAATATAGATGGAGGTAAAATCTTCTTGGGATACAATTCGACATATAAAATAATAGGCCGAGGAAGAGTCAAGCTGATGCTAAAATATGGAAGAATTAAAACCTTTCCCAATATGTTGCATATTCTGGGTTTGGTAAGGAATCTGATATCTATGAGTAAGATGAATGATGCAGGTGTGAATGTGGTATTCAATAAGGATAGTTGAAATATGGTTCATGGATCCTTGGTGTTGGCAAGAGGATTTCACACAGGAAATTTGTTTAGAATTGAGGCTAGCACTATAAGTATTAATTGCAATAACTCTTCAGTTGTACAAGAAAATAATACGATTGAAATGACTCCGAGTATTCCTATAGTGAAGACAATGTTGTGGCATAAACACATGGGGAATATTGGTGAGAAAGGATTTTGAACATTGAAAATAAAAGGTATGGCTGAAGGACTTTCTGACTACCCATTAAAATTTGATTTTTGTGAGCATTATGTTTTCAAAAAACAAACTAGAGTCAAGTTTCCAAGTAGTGCTACAAGGTCTGAAGGAATTATACATCTAGTTCACAATGATGTGTTTGGATCGAAAATAGTACCATAATTAGGTAAATATATCTATTTTGTTACATTTATATATGACTTCTCAAGAAAGACATGGGTATATTTTATACAAAACAAATATGAGGTTTTTAATAAATTTAAAGAGTTTAAGGCTCTTGTAGAAAATCAGATAGAGAAAAAGATAAAGGTTTTGAGAAGTGATAATGGTGGTGAGCATTTCTCTAATGAATTTGAGCAGTTTTGCAAGGACTATGGAATAGAAATGTAGATAACAACTCTGTATACTCCACAATAGAATGAGGTTACAAAACGGATGAACATGACATTGATGGATAAGACTAGAAGCATGCTAAGTGGTGTAGGGTTAGAAAAGACGTTCTGGGAAGAAGCTATGTTAATAGCTTGTTATATTATAAATAGATATCCTAACTTAGCTTTGGTGGACAAGTCTCCACATGAATTATGGAATGGTAATAAACCCTCTCTCAAACATATAAGGGTTTTTGGTTGTGATTCTTATAAGTATGTACCAAAAGAGAAAAGGACTAAGCTAGACTATAAATCTGAAAAATGCATATTTTTGGGTTATAGTACTAGTGTTAAAGGATATAATTTGTGGAACTTAAAAACACATAAGGTTTTTTATACTCGTAATGTGATATTTAAAGAAACAAAGGGGTTTTAAAATAGGAAATGCAACCAAGCAAAGAACCAGAAATAGTGCAGGTAAAATTGGAACAGGAGGAAGAACCAATGCTAGAACCAGAATTACAGAGAGAGTCTGAAGAGGAATATTCAAAGGAAGAAGTTGAGGAGGAATCTAAAGATGTAGAACCTAGAAATCCAATTTTTAGGAAATTAGATCGAGAGAAGATTTCTAGACAGGTATAGTCCTTTAAATTTTTATTCTATATTTTATTTATTAGTTACTAATGAAGAACCCAAGACTGTAAAGGAGGCACTTCAATTAAGTGAGAATAAGTCTTGGAAAATGGCTATGGAAGAATAATTGGAGTCCTTGGATAAAAATAAGACATGGGACTTGGTGAAATTATCTCTTGGTAGAAAACCTATTGGTCGTAAGTGGTTATTCAAGAAGAAGTACAATATAGAAGGAAAGTTGAAGAAGTACAAGGCTCGCTTGGTAGCAAAAGGATTTTCTCAAGTTGAAGAAATTGACTTTGGTGAGATTTTTTCTCTTGTGGCTAAACTAAATTCAATCAGATTTTTGTTATCTATTTCTACTACTTTTGATTTTGAAATAGAACAAATGGATGTAAAGATAACTTTTCTACATGGTGAACTTGATGAATATATATATATATATATATATATATATATATATATATATATATATATATATATATATATATATATATATGTTGCAACTAGAATACTTTAAGGTAAAAGGTAAGGAGGACTTGGTATGCAAGCTAAAGAAGTCTCTTTATGGGTTGAAGCAGTCTCCAAGGATGTGGAACCAAAAATTTGACAAGTTTGTCTTGACACTTGGGCTTGGAAAAAGCAAAGCATATCCATGTGTATATTTCAAAAAGGAAGGTGAAAATTTTGTTATCATTGTATTGTATGTGGATGACATGTTAATTGGTAACAGTAAGGAGATGATAAAGTTACTTAAATATCAGCTATCTTCTAAGTTTGACATGAAGGATTTGGGTGTTGCAAAATTTATTTTGGGTATGAAAATAATAAGGGATCATGAAAATAGAAAGTTATAATTAAATCAAAGGAAATATGTTGATTTGATACTATATAAGTTTAGGATGCATGATTGTAAACTAGTATGTACTCCATATCTGGTTGGTCAAAATTTATTTGCTAAATAGTGTCCTAAAATAAATGTGAAAATTGAAGAAATGCATCATGTTCCTTATGCTAGTACTACGAGAAGTATGATGTATGCAATGGTCTATACTAGACCTGATATTTCCCATGCAATGTGAGTAGTTAGTAGATATATGTCAAATCTAGGAAAGGAACATTGGACTACTATAAAAAGGATCTTCAGATACTTGCGTGGAACTATAGATTATGCTATCTATTATGGAGGAAATTTTGAAGGTAATAATATTGTAAATCTACAAGGGTTTGTGGATGTTGATTGGGCTGGAGATATTGACAAGAGAAGATCCATAAGTGCTTATGTGTTCAAATAGTTTGGAGGGGTGGTAATTTGGATGAGTAAAAAGAAATTAGTTGTTGCTTTATCCACTACAAAAGCAGAGTACATTACAACAACTCATGCTAGTAAAGAAGCATTGTGTCTAAAAAGGTTATGTTCAAATTTTGGTATTAAACAGAAGGCTATGAGAATTAACAGTGATAGTTAGAGTACAATACTTTTGGCAGATAATTCTAGTTTTCATGATCGATCAAAACATATTGATATATAGTACCATTTTGTGAGAGATATGGTTGAAGAGATTTGAGTGATATTAGAGAAAGTTGATACAAAGAAGAATACTACTGATTCGTTAACAAAGGTTGTACCTGCTAAAAAAATTTCTTGGTGTAGAAGATCTATGGGCATGGTTGTCCTTGATAGTTTACAGTGGTAGTTGTTAGCCCCTATGGAAAGTATTCAACAAGTGGGATAATGTTGGAAATATGTTAAATATTTTCCATGTTATTTTGGTGAGGTTAACACTAAAAGGTACTGGACGCTATGTATGATATACTCGTTAGGATTCAAGGTCGGTTTGTGCCTCGAACAAGGGTTTGGGGGTAGTAGCCCTTTGAAAAGCAGGGGTCCAGGGGCAGAAGGCCTCGACCAAACTTTTAGGATTTTAAATTATTTTTAGACCCATGTGGGACTTTAGGGTTACTATATTTGAACCCTTGCTTTTTTGTCCATGATATTGTAAAATTTGTGCATGTGCCTTTGTTATATATATCACACTTGCATTAGGGTTTGAAGATAGACCAAAGGAGACTATTATTTTATTGGATAGGATCAAGTTAATGCAATAATAAGATAATAATGTGTTTGTTTTCTCGGTTGAGGGTTTCCAGGATAAATATTGTTTAATGTGTGAATCTGTTATCTTATTCCTTTGATTCTACAAATATTGCCTTGGACTATCTCGATGCTATAAATAATTCAAATTTATTTCCTCTATGTGATTTTTGGTGCCATCCTCATTTTTGAAACTTTGCAATATATTATTTAAAAATATTATAATATTTATTTTAAAACTTTGGTCCATTTGTATTTTAAAACTTTTTCCTCTTATCGTGTAAACCTTGGCCCATTATATTTAAATATTTTCTCTTGTGCTTTAAACCTTGGTCCATTATCCTTTTTAAATACTATTTATAATATTTAAATATTATACTCAACATATGTAGCAACCCAGGTCTACTAACCCGATTGTCAAAACACAAATTCAAAATTTTGTGAAATGCAAACATAAATATCACATATTTATGCAGATATACCCAACTTTTTATTAGTACTTTGGCATAGGAAATCGCACTTCAAGATTATTTACCACTACAGATGGTACTTTAAGTGCTCGAGACCAGTCAACTTCTTGCGATAGGTTACCATTTAAAATATCCTTACTCCTTTCTCGAGTTTTCTTTGATCTTGGCATGGGGTTGCCTTTCCAGGGCCCATAATACCTGGAAAGGTGGACACACTAATTCCCCATATCAAAGCATGGTGGACTAGGATTCACAAACCTACTATTATCCATATTGGTCCATTGACCTATCAAATTCTTTAAGATTCATGCTTTGGTTTAGAATAGTTATGCTAGTGCCTAATCATCGACCTTCGACTAAGGTTTAATCAGGGTCCGCCATCGCATGGATTCAAAACCAGATGTATCAGACCCAACTCTAGTTGATGGTAATGTTGTCCATACCATCTATCGATGGACTTTCCAACCCTCGATCTACTCCAATATTGAGTTATGTAAGTAATTCCACAACCAGAGTAGGCTCATGAGCATCCTCATATACTACTCGTATGGTAACCTGGAATGATGTCCCATTCGATCGTTCATTACTCTCCATAGTGTTGGACCATTTTCCTATAAAAATGCTAGAAAATAATTACCTTTGATTCACAATAGTCACCACTATGAACTACCAGAGTTGGGTGGGTGTTGTCCTTATCAACAAGCATTGTGCATAACCATCTCCAAATGGTGGAAGCATTTTTATTTTTTTCCACCCTTCTCAGTGGATATGCTCTTAAAGGTTAAAATGTTTCAAAATATCATCATTTGTAGTAGGACAACAAAAAATAGGAGATGTTATACATAGTAATTGAGTATAATATACTCTAGAAAAAGTTTTAAAATAATTATAATGTATATTATAATATAAACTCTTCTAAACAATATGCTCATGTAATATTATTCAACATTATGCAAAGTTTAATTTTATATTATATTATAAATAGTTTCTCTTCCATTAAGTTTGGAAAGAAAAATGTTAATAAAAATAATAAAATAATTTACCGAGTTATCCTCAAGTAAACTTATTAAATTATTTAATCATAAATGAAACATAATCTTATGTTAACTATACTTTCAGTAGTAGACACCCTTATAAATTCTAAAAATATTTATAATCTTAAATTCTTATTATTAAAAGGTATATTAAATGGAAATCTATAATCTATTTAAAGTACCCATTCTTTTGTCTTTAACTGAATTTTTAGAATATTACTTTTCTTTAAAATAAGAAACACTATTTCCACCTTTCGTATTCAAATGTAAAGTAATAACTTATATAAATTGTATCATAATCTTCTTTCCTAACTGGTTTTAATAAAATTATATCCTTCAAACTAATTTAAGTTGTCCTCCGAAGTCTTCTAAGGTGTGGCAGTGATGGCATATTAATGCTCATAGTTCTAATCTATTCAAGCTAAGATTAAAAAGTTGTTATTTCACTAATTTTTTTTCAAAAAAAAGAAAAGATAACACTTACTCTTTTAAAGGTTATTATGTGATCTTTATCCCAACGAGCACTTGATTTCAATATTTTAATATTTTACTTATTAGAAAGTGTTTATGTCATCTCTTTAATTTTTATGTATTATTTTGTAATGAAGTTAAACCCTAAAATAAAACGAATCTAACATTATTTTTTCTAAATTCTAAAGCCAACCGAAAATGTTCACCTAATATTAATCGTCAACTACAACACCTCTTAATTTTCATTTAGCTAGGGTAGTTTTAACATCACTGGCCACACCATGGCTTTTCATTGTACATATTTGGGCACATTTTATAATACCAGAGTAAGCAATGACTAAACCATTTTGAAGCATAAGAGACGATTCTACTCTAATATTGCAAATATTGTGCTACTATCAATAGAACTTGTGTTTAATAACTAAGGCTTTTTTTATCATTTAGCTATATTGCGAGTAAAATTCTTTTTGAATTTGGACTATTTACATAGTTCAACAAGGAGCTCTAATTCCCTATTCTTTTCCTCCACTGCAAAGTGTTTAAATTAATTCAAAGTCAGATGTGGAATTGCAACAGTGTATATAGTGCTATGTGTTTTTTTATGACTTTCAAGCTCCATTACCCTAACTAAATATTCAGTAAAGCTTGCTAATCTACATATTTATATATAAAAATATAAAGAAACCTCTACCAAGTAGAAAATATTTCCTACCCAAGCTTACACACATTTTCACATAAGCATTGGAAAATTATCCATAGTTACCTTTGTTCATTGAAACGATGCAGGTAAGCTCATAGGTTCCATATTGCTCAACTATTAGTTAAAGTGAGATTTTTCCTCTGACATGTCTATAAAATCCTACATAGGGAAATTCATATTATGGAGCTCGATAGTCACTAAATTCTTGGTAGCCAAGTAGAAAACTTCAATGGTTTAGCCTTTCTAATTCAAAAACAGAAAATACCCTTATAGTATATCCAATCAGTGAATAAAACAAAAAGATTAATTTCCAATACTAATAAGTAGATATTGTTGTACAATCATAATAAATATTTCATTCACAAAATTAAATATTTAACATTACAATTTACTTCCTTTACTCACTATTGATGTCTTCTTAGTTTAAATAATCTATAGCTACTCTTATGATTAATAAAGTTCTGTTATCACAATTTAATAATTCTACCAGGCTTAAATACAATTTATCTATAGCAAAGTAAAAATATTGTTTAAACAATACATTATAATATGCATAGAATTATATCATCACTCCAACACAAATACTCAATGATGCTTCAATATATCTAGAACTTCAATATTTGATATTTAAGGATAATTGGAACATCTAGAGTTAAATTTTCCACCTTCCTTTTCATAAAGTGTATCGACAGAAAACGACAATCCACATTCACAATATCATTTATAAATCTCTTCGCTTCTTTTCTCAGTTAGCAACTGAGTACCATTTTTGTTGAAGCTAACACATATCACAGCATTGCCTCCTAAGGTCCACTAGATGATGATGCCTACATAGTTCCACAACACTGAACAAAGATATATTTATTGGGAGTTTTAAATTGGGTTAGCTTGGCCCTTTTGTATAAAACTATATGATGCAAACAACAATGCAGAAATGAATACTAGTGATGAAAAATATATATTATGAAATTATTTCCAAATGCTTCTCTAAAAAACCAATCACAACTCAAATAAAAACATCTAATAATTTTCTCCATTACAAAGATATATTCATATATTTCATCCATTCCTTTACCCGACAAACACAACAACAAAGTAATGCAACAAGACGTGTTCACACATAAATTTTATTATAGAACATAATGTTCTAACCTGAACACAGATTACCACAGTATTTTTTATCAATAACCAAAGAACAAGGCATGGAGGATGTTATTTGATAGCTTAAACCAGGATTTATAGTCACTCCTCATAATTATTCTATATTTTTCAGCAATGATTACCTAATTTGAGCTTCTCCATTTTGTTTTATAGAGGAACTCATACATTTTCAAGGTGACACATCATATTTTACCATGCAAGAAAATTACCTCCAATCATTTCCAGGTGGTGAATTCTTTCTTCATTCGAATGAAGGTGGATTATTATAGTATATCATGTTTGAATTTAGTTTAATTAATATATGTTATTTCTTAATCTTCACCATATTCTATTTTTATTATAATTATTATATTTTATATTACTATTCATACATATTGTTATTATTATTATCTTTTTATTATATTTATATGCTTCTATTATTTATATAACTATGGGATGGTTTATTAACCATTTATAAAATATACTTATTTTTATAGCATATTGTATTCATATGTATTAAAATAATGATTTCCTCTTTACATAAAAACAAACAATTATTTAAATATATATATATATATATATATATATATATATATATATTTTTAATCAGTCATATGCACTGAAAGCAATAGCAAGAAGAATGCACATAATGCAATAGTGTGTAGGATGCCCTAAATGAGATATTTTCAATGGGATTCCATGTACCCACAAGACAAGGTGCACTTAGGCACAACATCATATCCCACCTTACCTGACGTTTCTAATCACTATCTCTGCCAGGTGTGGGTATTTGCCTTGTCTGAATTTTTGCTATGGAATGAAAACATGCACCTACAATCATAAACACTTACAGTAGCATCACATTCTTCCAAATAAAATGAAAGGAGAGTAATGAGGATGTTACATTCTTCCCCACTAGGAATCAACATAGTACCTATGTTAGCCAATAAAACACTACAAATTTCAAAATAACTGAGCATACACTCATAAGCAACAACCATGGATTAAGCAAAATTTACATACAATATTATCACATGAATATTAGAGATACATTTCAAAATACCAAATACACAAATACAATCATAATAATATTCAATTTATCTCTTGATTAATAGTTTTCAAACAAGAAAGGGAATTTTTTTTATCTCAGCTACATCTTCCTAGGTAACATTTTTCTCTGAGTAGAGATCCCACTAGACCCTACACTATTCAACTATTCTTTTTCTCAGCTGTTTCATCTTGTATCCCAAGATTTTAACCAGTCAAACCTCAATGAGCTAAGGATCCAACATCTGCAAATGAAATATATCTAGAACATGAGATGTGTCAACTACATATTTATGAAGGAAAGATACATGGAAAACAATGTGGATTTTAGATAAGTTTGGTGGCAGGGCGAGCTTGTAGGCAACAAGACTTATTTTGGCAATGATGTCAAAAGGAACGACAAATCTAGGGCTCATTTTGGTAGACTTATTAGAACTTTTATTCAGCTTAACTTTGAGAAAGACCTTATCACCAATGGTAAATTCTTGAGGGGTTCTTTTAAGATCCACATAACTCTTCTAATGGTTTGCAGCTTCACAAAGTCACTAACGAATTTCCTTCAATTGGATCTCCATTTTCTTAACAACATTAGGACTGATCACTTCTTGATCGTCCAAATTATCCCATGTTAATGGTGTCCTACACCTATGCCCATACATGGCCTCAAAAGGGGCCATGCCCAATGTGGTATGATAGTTGTTATTGTATGTAAATTCCACCAAGAATATATAATCTTCCCACTTACTTTAGTTGTCCATGCAATACATGCATAACATATCTTCCAGCACTTGATTGACTCTATCAGTATGTCCATCTGTCTCAAGATGATATGCGATTCTGATATTTAACTATGTACCCCATGATCGATGCAAAACTTACCAAAATCCAGAAGTGAGTCTTGCTTCTCTATTCGAGATAATTATTTTTGAGAAACCATGCAATCTCATGATTTTTCCAAGTACTAAAATTATGGAGTATAAAACTCATACTTGGACAGTTTCCATACAATTGAGTTTTCCTGAGAATTTCTAAAAATATTCTCATATGTCGGTCATGTTCTTTATTTTGTGAGTATATAAAAATATGATCCAAAATTATCAACAAAAATTGATCTAACTATTCTCTGAGCACATTGTTTATCAAATTCATAAAAGCAACTAGTGTAATTGATAACCCAAAAATGTAACTCGTAGTGCCCATAACAAGTTCTAAAAGCATTTTTGTATGTATCATCTTCCCTAATTCTCAATTGATGATAACCTAAACTAAGGTTGATCTTGGAAAATATTGTAGTTCCTCTTATCTGATCAAACAGATCATCAATCCTAGGCAAGGGATACTTGTTATTTACTGTCAACTTATTAAGCATCCTATAGTCAATGCATAGTATTATAAACCCATATTTGTTTTTAACAAAAAGAATTAGTGCTCCCTATGGTGAAACACTAGGTTTAATGTACCCTTTTTTCAAAAAATCTTGCAACTAAATCTTGAGTTCTTGCCATTCAAGGGGTGTCATGCAGTAATGGGTTATGACTATATGAGATGCTCCTAGCATGAGCTTAATAGAAATATCAAATTCTCTTTTTCAATTTGCTGGTAATAAGTCTTTGTATTATTTTGTATTACATCCTCATAATGGGCAACATCATAAGCAATTGTCAAAGTTTTGGATACCTTCCTTCCAATAGGTTGTTAATATTTGGGATGTAGCCCCATTATAAATTTTTGAGCTTTAAATTCTTCATGCTTATCGTATTCTGGAGCATAATTCAATAGTTGAATAAATATTTGGTAGTATTTGATTACAATCATGTTGCCTTGGCGTAAGTTGGTGAATTCATCGTATTTATCAATATAAAACTATGACATGAGGAAGTGATCCTTAAATTCTCTTTCAAATTCTTCCCAAGGTATGTCTACAACTTCTTTTTGAGCAACTTTCTTATAGGTGGTCCACCAATCTCTAGTTGGACCTTCCAAGTATGTTACAAACCAAGTTGTTTTAGATTTTGAAAAAAGGAGTTGGACTGAAAAATACCCCTTGGCTTCACTTAGCCAATTTATGGCTATTTCGCCATCTCCTTTACCATCATATTTGGATATATTTATTTTCTTAACTTCCTTTTGAAACTCTATATTGACTTTCCTCTTTGAGGACCCTTCAAGAAACTTACTTACTCTTTTAGTTTCCTTACCCTTAGTCAAAATTTCAATGAATTTATGTTGTTGAGTAATTATTTGTTGTTGCTGGACTATTTTTGCCCTCTATTGATCCATGTGCTCAGTCATTTGAGATCTCTAGATCACTATTTTCTCTCACTATTGATTCAACTGTTCTTGCATTAAATGAATCATCTTTGCCATTTTTTTATCATTTTGTGTAGCCTATACAACTACTGGCTCTTTTTCTTTCTTGACAATATGTTGAGGCACATCGATAGCTTGAACTCTTTTTGACTCTCTCACAAGTCATCTTAGTCCCTTCCTTGGGAATTCTACAACTTCCTCTTACAAACTAACATTGGTCCTTCTTGAGGTCCCCACCATACTTGATGATAAAATAGTTATGTTAAACAATAATTCATGCTTTATAATCTAGGGTTTTGCAACCTAGGCTCTGATACCAACTATAGCAACCCAGGTCTACTCACCCGGTTGTCAAAACACAAATTCAAAATTTTATGAAATGCAAACATAAATGTCACACATTTACGTAGATATATCCAACTTGTTATTAGTACTTTGGCATAGGGAATCGCACTTCAAGATTATTTACCACTATAGATGGTATCTTAAATGATCGGTACCATCCAACTTCTCATGATAGGTTGCAATTTAAAAGATCCTTACTCCTTTCTTGAGTTTTCTTTTATCTTGGAATGGGGTTGTATTTCTAGGGCCCATAATACCTAGAAAGGTGGATGCACTAATTCCTCATCTCAAAGAATGGTGTACTAGGATTCACAACCCTACTATTGTTCATATTGGTCCACTAGCCTATCAAATTCTTTAAGATTCATGCTTTGGATTAGCGTAGTTATGCCAGTGCCTGATTATCGACCTTCAACTAAGGTTTAATTAGGGTCCACCATCGCATGGCTTCCAGACCAGATATCTTAGACCTAGCTTTAGTTGATGGTAATGCTACCCATACCATCTATCATTGGACTTTCCAAACCTTGATCTGCTCGCAAATTGAGTCATGTTAGTAATTCCACAACCATAGTAGGCTCGTGAGCATCCTCACGTACTACTCGTATGGTAACCTAAAATGATGTCTTATTTCATAATTCGTTACTCTCCATAGTGTTGGACCACCATCCTATAAAAATGCTGGAGAATAGTTACCTTAGATTCATAGTAGTTGCCACTACAAACTATCAGAGTTGGGTGGGTGTTTTCCTTCTCGAAAAGCATTATGCATAACCATCTCCAAATGGTGGAAGTATTTTTTTTTCATCCTTCTCGGTGGATATGATCTTAAAGGTTAAAATGTTTCAAAATATCATCATTTGTAGTAAAACAAAAAAACATAGGAGATGCTATACATAGTAATTAAGTATAATATACTCTGGAAAAAGGTCTAAAATAATTATAATGTATATTATAATAGAAACTCTTCTAAACAATATGCTCATGGAACATTATTCAAAATTATGCAAAGTTTACTTTTATAATATATTATAAATAGTTTCTATTCCATTAAGTTTGGAAAGAAAAATAATAATAAAAGTATTAAAATAATTTCCCTAGTTGTCCTCAAGTAAACTTATTAAATTATTTAATCATAAATGAAACATAATCTTATGTTAACTATACTTTCAGTAGTAGACACCCTTATAAAGTCTAAAAATATTTATAATCTTAGATTCTTATTATTAAAAGGTATATTAAATGGAAATCTACAATCAAATTAAAGTACCCATGCCTTTGTCTTTAATTGCTTTTTTAGAATATTACTTTTCTTTAAAATAAGCAACATTATTTCCACCTTTCGTACTCAAATGTAAACTAATAACTTATATAAATTTTATCATAATATTCTTTCCTAATGGGGTTTAATTAAATTATATCCTTCAAACTAATTTAAGTTGTCCTATAAAGTCTTCTAAGGTGTGGCAGTGGCGGCATGTTAATGCTCATAGTTCTAATCTATTCAAGCTAAGCTTAGAAGTTGTTATTTCACTATTTAAAAAGAAAAATAAAAAAAGATAACACTTACTATTTTAAAGGTTATTATGTGACCTTTATCCCAATGAGCACTTGATTTCAACATTTTAATCTTTTACTTATTAGCAAGTTTTTATGTCATCTCTTTGATTTTTATGTATTGTTTCGTAATGAAGTTAAACCCCAAAATAAAACGAATATAACATTATTTTTTCCAAATTTTGAAGCCAATCGAAAACGTTAACCTAATATTAACTGTCAACTATAGTGCCTCTCAGTTTTCATTTAGCTAGGGCAGTTTTAACATTGTTGGCCACACCATGGCTTTTCATAGTACACATTTGGGTACGTTTTATAACACCAGAGTAAGCGACGACTAATCACTTTTGAAGCATATGAGACGATGCTACTCTAATATTGGAAATATTGTGCTGCTATTAATAGAACTTGTGTTTAATAACTAAGACTTCTTTTATCATTTAGCTATATCGCGAGTAAAATTCTTTTTGAGTTTGGACTATTTACATAGTTCAGCAAGGATCTCTAATTCCCTATTCTTTTCCTCCACTACAAAGTGTTTAAATTAATTCAAAGTTAGATGTGGAATTGCAACATTGTATATAGTGCTAAGTTTTTTTTGACATATTTCAAGCTCCATTACCCTAACTAAATATTCAGTAAAGCTTGCTAAGCTACATCTTTATATATAAAAATGTAAAGAAACCTCTACCAAGCAAAAGATGTTTCCTACACAAGATTACACACATTTTCACATAAGCGTAGGAAAATTATGCCCAGTTACCTCTGTTCACTAAAATGATGTAGGTAAGCTCATAGGTTCCATCTTTCTCAACTATTAGTTAAAGTGAGATTTTTCCTCTGATATGTCTATGAAATCCTACATAGGGCAATTCATATTACAGAGCATGACAATCACTGAATTCTTGGTAGCCGAGTAGAAAACTTCAATGGTTTGGCCTTTCTAATTCAAAAACAACAAATACCCTTATAGTATATCCAATGAGTGAATAAAACAAAAAGATTCATTTCCAATACTAATAATTAGATACAATTGTACTATCATAATAAATATTGCATTTAAGAAATTAAAAATTTAACATTATAGTTTACTTCCTTTACTCACTATTGAAATCTGTGTAGTTTAAATACTCCATAGCTACTCTTGTGATTAATAAAGGTTTGCTATCATGATTTATTAATTCTATGCAGGGTTAAATATAATTTATCTATAGCAAAGTAAAACTATTATTTGGTTGGTGTCGATGGTGACATAATTTTCAAATGGGAACACGGTGTCTCGAGTGAAGTAGAGGAGCTTATTCAACAAGAATTCCAAGAATGATAGTCAAATTTACCAACAGGGAAGGCACTATAAGTTCGAAGGCTAGGAGTATTCTCGTCTCTTTTTTGAATTGGACTCACAATAAAAATTATCTGAGTTGTCAGTCTTCATGGATGCTGCTTGGAAATACCACAAATACTAATGGGGACAGTCTCATATCGGATAAAATGGCTCCTAGTCATCTTAGGAATTTGACGTTGGTTGATAATCATAGGGAAGGAAATAAATGGCAATATAAGACTTCGAACCAAAGCCACATGGACCACCAAATAGCCACCACCATAAATCTAGCCATCAGGTTCACTTCTCCAAGGCTGATTGGCCAAGATAGTATGTGGTACCAAAGCATGTCATATACAAAAGAAAGCAATTACCAAAGAATTATTAAGAGTAACTGTCAATACAGAGCTTGTGGGAGTTTTTTTTAGTACTCTGCTATGTGTGTCTGCAGCTTTTTGTTTCTCCATTGTCTCAAGGAAGGGATCTGTGTCTGTTTCTTTTTTATAATTATGATGCATGTGTGTTTTCTCAAGGTATACCCAAAATGTTGTATGGGAAGTTTCTTTTTGATAACAGGCTATGTGCCTTACCGGATGTAATGGCTTTGGCGGCATGTAGATTTTACATATATAGGATCCTTAATAAGGATATGTTCATCAATAGCCTTGGGCTGATTTCTGTAAAAGGTTTTGGGTCAACCTATAAAACCCGATATTAATGCTAGATTATCTTATCTACCAAAAAAAACTATTGTTTAAACAATACATTATAATATGCAAAAAATTCTATCATCACTCCAACACAAATACTCAGTGAGGCTTCAATATATATAGAACTTCAATATTAGATATTTAAGGATAATTGGAACATCCAGAGTTAAATTCACCACACTCCTTTTTATAAAGTGTATTGACAGAAAACGACAATCCACATTCACAATATCATCTATAAAAATCTTTGCTTCTTTTCTTAGTTAGCAACTGAGTACCATTTTTTTTGAAGATAACACATATCATAGCATTGCCTCCTAAGGTCCACTAGAGGGTTATGCCTACATAGTTCCACAACACTGGACAAAGATAGATTTATTGGGAGTTTTAAATTGGGTTAGCTTGACCCTTTTGGATGTAACTATATGATGCAAACAACAATGCAGAAATGAATACTAGTGATGAAAAATATATATTATGAAATTATTTCCAAATGCTTCTCTAAAAATCCAATCATAGCTCAAATAAAAATATCTAATTTCTCCATTACAAAGATATATTCATATATTTCATCCATTCCTTTACCCAACTGACACAACAACAAATTAATGCAACAAGACGTGTTCACACATAAATTTTCTTATAGAACAAAATGTTCTAACCTAAACACAGATTACCATAGTATTATTTGTCAATAACCAAAGAAAAAGGCATGGAGGACGTTCTTTGATAGCTTAAACCAAGATTTACAATCACTCCTCACAATTAATCCAGATTCTCTAGCAACAATTGCCTAATTTGAGCTTCTTCATTTTTTTTAGAGAGGAACTCATATGTTTTCAAGGTGACACATCATATTTTACCATGCAAGAAAATTACCTCCAATCATTTCCAGGTGGTGAAGTCTTTCTTCATATGAATGAAGGTAGATTATTATAGTATATCGCTTTTGAATTTAGTTTAAGTAATATATGTTATTTCTTAATCTTCACCATATTCTATTTTATTAATATAATTTTATTTTATATTATTATTCATACATATTGTTATTATTATTATCTTTTTATTATATTTATATACTTCTATTATATATAACTATGGGATGGTTTATTAACCATTTATATAATATACTTATTTTTATAACATATTATATTCAAATGTACTAAAATAATGATTTCCTCTTAACATGAAAACAAACAATTATTTTTATATATTTTTTTATTTTTATTTTTAATCAGTCATATGCACTTAAAGCAATAGCAAGTAGAATGCACAGAATGCAATAGCATGCATTATGACCTAAATGAAATATTTTTGATGGGCTTCCATGTACCCACGGGCCAAGGTGCACTTAGGCACAACATCATATCCCACCTTACCTGACGCTTCCAATCACTGTCTCTTCCATGTGTGGGTATTTGCGTTGTTCAAATTTATGCTATGGAATGGAAACCTACATCTGCAATCACAAATACTTATAGCAACATCTCATTATTCCAAATAAAATGATAGGAAAGTAATGAGGATGTTACAACATATTTGCCTTCTTTTCTTTTTTCCAACCTTGTAACATGCTCTTTTTCTCAATAAGCCTTGGACATAAAATATTTTTTCCTTACGCATATTTTGACATTAATGACAACACAATACTTTAATATTTCCAACAATCATCCCTCTATGGATAGCCTCTATTGGAAAATACTTCTGGTCTCCCTCTTTGTTGGGTCTAGTTTGTCTACCTCAAAAGACCAATCTAATGAAATTTCTTTCAAAAACCAGAGAAAAAAAGTTAGAAATGAGCTTTGGATTCAAAAATAACATAAATAGAGTAGAAACACTAACTAATAAAACACTATAATATATTTACAACAACTTAACCTATTAAAAATAAAATCTAACTATCAAAATATCAAGATTGCAATGAAATTATAAAAATGAATTGAATGTTGATTGCTTGATAGGGGAAGGAATAATACCTTTGCACATACCAAGATTATTGAATTGGCCTAAAAAGCCACTTAATAATGATGACAAAAAATGATAAGAGATGACTCAAAAGCAAGGATTCTTACCTTATGCTCACCTAAAATTTAGGTGTTTTTCTAGGTAGAACCAAGTACTTGACAGAATGGACCCCAGTTCTGAGCTTGGAAAAAATTGTCCTCATAGGGATAATTTTGATTATAAATCATCCTTGTAGGGATGGTTTCAACTATAAATCATCTTCATAGGTATTTTTTTGGATGGAGGATTTTTTTGTTATATCAGCATGGATGGGTCTTGATTTGGATGGGGTTTTATTATTTTTAGACCTACAAACATAGACAAAAGACACAAAATGTGAGCAAGATGAATAAAAAGCTAATAAAATACACAAGGTAAAAGTGAGAGGATTACATGGTGAAAATAGAAATTCTACAACCTAAAAATCTTGTTTTCCTATGTGTGATTTAGGTTTTAGATGTCCCAACATGATCGTAAAAATATAGTAAAGAAAATGTGCTATTTTATTGAATATAGAAGATATTGGAACATGATATTTTGAAATGCCTCTTGGGCTATAATGAGGGTTTTCTAATGATGAATCCCATTTTAAAATGTAGTGTTTGACACTTTGTCTTATTTTACCACCTCAAGGAGGTATGGGTTTATGATTACAAACCACCCTGGGTTGAGCAAATTTTCCACACCTACACAACCAAAGCAAATGTTAATAGCACCTATTAGGTCCACCTAAGTTGGACGCAAGATTATGAGAGGAGTAAACAATAAAAGTTTGAACTAAATCATTAAATAGAACTCATAATGAGATAAAAACTTAATTAAATTACCTTGCTCACCTCTATGACTAATCTACTATGATGTAACTAACTGGAATATGGTTTTTGACAAGAATCATCCTTGTCAATATGGTTCCTACTATAAATTGTCCTTGTAGGATGGTTTTTTTTATGTTGTATTTGGTGAAATTTCCTTTGGTGTAAGCCTTAAATATGTTGTCAAGAAGCTACCCTCCAAATTTTGTGGCTATTGGAATCTGGACCTATGATCTATGCATAAAATAAGTTACGACAATTATGATTGTAAATAATCCCCATAGAGATAGTTTTGACTATAAATTATCCCTTTGTGGAAGGTCTTGTTTGTGCTAATAAAAATGAATTTTTTTCTATATGGAACCTTCTTTAGGATTCTAGGAAGCTATCCTCTGATTTTGGTGTCTGTTGGAGCTTTGACCTACAAATAGTTTACAAAACAAGAACATACAAGGAGAGGTATACCATATTGTCAATGATTAACACACAAGTATATGCAAATGGATTTTAGATAAATTTTGGTAGAGTTTACCTATGATATCCCACACACCCCCCCACCAAAAATTAAAAGGAATAAGGACCAATTTATAAATTTTTCCAAGAGTGAGGAAGTGGTGAAGTTGAGGTGGCATGCTTCATTAATGCACCTAGGTGGAGAGAATCCTCACCCCAACCAAATGGTATGCTTCATTAATGTTCTTGGGTGGAGAGAATCCTCACCCCACCCAAATGGTATGCTTCATTAATGTGCCTAGGTGGAGAGAATCCTCACCCCACCCATGTGCATTAAAGAGCATGGGGGTGTGCACATAGACTAGGGAGAGTGGGATAGTCACATGGTGACCATAGGCTAGGTGTAGGATAGGTCTTAGTGGGTCAAGAGGGCTAAAATAAGCTGATTTAATGTTATATTTAAATCAATTGCACAATTATTAAATTTTAACATTAGACAAGAGGAAATATAACATTTTTAGGGTGTCTACATTACTATACCATATTTTATTCTCACCAAGACACTAGTTAGTAGCATATACACACAAATAAGACACTACTTAGTAGCATCTACACACAAACAAGACACTAGTTAGTAGCATCTACACACAAACAAGACACTAGTTAGTAGCACCTATGGATCTACCTCACTTAGATCTAGATTTATAAAAACATGCAAACAAATAAATTTAATCTAGTGCATTCAAAAAAGCTAAAAACGAGCTAAAAGCAAACAAAACTATCTTACTCACCTTTCTAACTGATCTTCTAGTTTTCAAGTGATTGGATCTGGCTCCTAGGGGACAATCTGACTTAAAATCATCCCTCTAAATATGGTCTCAATTGTACTAATCATAATGAAATTTCTTCTGGAGGGAACCTTTTGTAGGTTTCCAAGAAGTTGTCCTCCAAGTTTGGTGTTTTTTGGAGCTCTAACTTGCAAATGGTTTACCAAACAAGAACATATAAGAGAGACATACCATGTTGTCCATCATTAACACACAAGTACATGCAAATGAATTCTAGACAAATTTTGGCAAATTTTACCTATGATATATTAGACACCTCTCCTAAACTAAAAGGAATAAGGGTCTATTTATAAATTTTTCCAAGGGTGAGGGAGTGGTGAAGTGGAGGTAGCATAGTGTACAAGTGGCCTAAGTGAGAGGAGGAAGAAATCTAGTTTTCTCCACTTGGTTGGTCATATGGATATGTGTATACTATCCTTTATTAATGTTGTACATGCAAATGGTATGCTTCATTAATGTACCTAGGTGGAGATAATCCTCACCCCACCCAAATTATATGCTTCATTAATGTGCCTAGGTGGAGAGAATCCTCACCCCACCCAAATGGTATGCTTCATTAATGTGCTTGGATGGAGAGAATCCTCACCCCACCCAAATGGCATGCTTCATTAATGTACCTAGGTGGGAAGAATCCTCACCCCACCCAATTTTTTTGGGTGGAGAGAATCCTCACCCCACCCATGTACATTATATAGCATTCGGGGTGTGCACATAGACTAGGGAGAGTGGGATAGTCATGTGGTGACCATAGGCTAGGTGTAGGATGGGGATTTATGGGTCAATGGGACTAAAATAAGTTGATTTAATGTTTCTAAGGTTACCATGTCAAATTTTTGGATTAAATTAAATCAATTACACAATTATTAAATGTTAACCTTAGACAAGAGAAAATATAACATTTTTTAGGTGTCTACACAATCTTTTGAGGTTTTTCATTTAGATATTTGAGCAATCTCTTGGTTTGGAACAAAACGTTAATATTAATTTTCTAGGTGGATTGGTTTAGACCATTAAATAAGGACAAATTTTGATCCATAATTTTTATTTCAAAGTACAAAATATTGCAATTATGACCAAAAGTTATACTATCATGCAAAAGTTATGGTCCCTAAAATTTTGGCCCTAAAATCACATAAACTACCTATAAAATATTTAGAATATTGAAAGTATTGTATCTATAGAAAATGGGAGGTCATCATATATCATTGTGTGAGTGGCCAAGAGGATGCAAAATGTCCCAATGAATGAGGTGACACCACTTGTCACAATCTTAAATAGGGGGCTACCAACAAATTTGATTTTATAGGTTATTTGGCAATGTACCAACAAACTGAAATGTGCAACACATTATGATCTAGTTTTCTCTAGAACCTATGCACTGTATTATACCACTTAATACATTCTAATTTTCTCTAAAATCCATGCTTTTCCAAGTCTATTGCTAACTATGTGATTGTATGCTCACCGGTTTTGATTATTTATCAAAATATGATTGATTGAACCCATATTTATATTGGCCATATGATGATCTTCCTTCTATATTGGCTATTGAAATATTGAAACTACCACATAATTATTTTCCATGTCATCACTTATCACTTCAAAATTCACTACTTCATTCTACACCATGTCATCAATACACCATGTTAGCATGTGCCACATCACTTGCCATGTCAGCATGAAGTATTGTACAAAATACCATGTCAACATGAGGTGCTATATAGAATGTTGAGTCACCATGTGCCACATAATTAAGTTCCAAGTCAACACTATTAAGGAAACATATTGTGACATCAACAAGTGGCACGTCATCATGCAATGTCAAGTCATTAGTTTTGCCATGTCATATATACTTACATCATCATAGGTAATATTGATATCATCATGGTTTACCAAAATAATGGGCAAGAGAGGTTTGATCCTTGGACCTCCAAGGTCCAATACCCTATAGTGGTATTCTCTAGCCACTTGGGTAGAGACACCACTTGAAACTATAGGGGCTAGCCATAAAGTTAGCATGCATTCATTTGCCCAATGCTTCCATCAAACCATTCTTATGTGAACATGATGTAAATATACATCATGATGATGCATGTGTTTGATTGAAATTTTTTACCCTATAACTAAAGGAAATATTTTGAAAGCTTGAAATTGGAGGGGAACTAAATACAATTTTGACATAAGAAAATAGGTATGTAGATGCAAAATGGAGAGACATTCTAAATAGGTACACCCAAAAAAAAGTTCACAAGGTATCCAAAAATATTGATGCTTCATTCATATCTATCATACTTTTCCCTACAAAATATTTTTGTTGAATGCAACTAATCAAGAAATTATCTCACCCTATGTAGAAGAAAAATTGTCAAATCATGCTAACAACTTTCTCAAGTAGCTTGAAGGTCTTTTTCATGCATGAAATTCTATCAATTAGTTCTTTGAAATTAGGGGCTTGACAAAAATTATCCAACCTCCTCTTTTACTATAGCCAATAAGTTTATCCTCTCATCAATTCTCCTATTGGACACAAAATATTGAAAGAGAAAAGGGAATGGATTTTTAAAAAAATTCATAAAATACAAATGAGATTTTAAAATAACCTTGAGAGAGTCAATCCTAAAACTAGGGCATCCATTTGGTCAGAAATCAAGAAACTAAATGAAAGGATTAAGTGCCAATAAAGGAGCAAAGGAACCTTACAATGAATATATCTTGGAGTAAATCTAGTAGATCCAATGACACCCTCATATTCCAATTCCACATAGGATTTTATTAAAAAACCTTTTTTTTAAACAATTTGTGGCTAACACAAAATTATCTAATAGATCTAAACATTTTTGCCCTAAGGAGATGTCACAGAAGTTGATTTGTTGAGGAAAATCAATTAAGTAAAGGAGATTCACATCCACTTTGATACCATGTTGGATTTCACAATAGTTTCCAAAAGAAAATGGAATCAACACATTACCTAGTATTTCTAAAAAATAAGCTCATAAAAAGGAAAATCACATGATATAAGAGGGTGTTCATAGATACCAAATAATATCACTATAGAAAAATAGAATACACTCCAAAAAATAATGAAATGTTTGGTATGAAGGGGGATTTGTACCCAATTACAAGTTATCCTAAAATAATAAAGTTACCCAAAGACTTGACTCCTAAAGAAATTGATGTGTGCACAAATATCATTATTAAACCAAACAATATCTTAGCTTGGATTTACATGGACATGGCTAAAATAGATCCTAATATTGTCATGCACAATAATATTATCTAATCAATGCTAAATACAGAAGACAACAAACAAGGAAATTCCCTCCTATAATTAGGAAGATAATCCAAGAGGAGGTCAAAAAATATTTTGAAGGAGGTTTCACAAATTCCATTGACTATACCAATTGGGTTTTATCCTCATAAATAAAAAAGAGACTAAGGCATTAATATCATGCATAGACAATAGAGATATTAACAAAGCTTATCCTAAGGATAACTTTGAATTTTCCTCCATTGATAATATCATAGACTCTACCATAATATTTGAAATATATTCTTATGGATAGATTTTTTTTCCTATAACCAAATAATAATTTATATAAAATATGAACATAAGACCATTTTCATATCCAAGTAGGGAACCTTTTGCTATGTAATCATGTCTTTTGGCCTTAAAAATATTTGGGAAACTTATAAAACAACTATGGCATTTGTTTTCCATGATATGATTTACAAAAATATGGATTCCTATGTAGATGATATTTCAGAAAAACCACATGAAAGAGAAGACCATTCAAAAAAACTTAAATTCATATTTCAAAGGTATGACAAGTATAATATTCTTTAATCCATTTAATTTATTTTTGGTGTCTCTATAGGTAAAATTTTAAGTTATCTAGTCTCCAAAAATGGTATTGATGTACACACATATGCACATATAGTCACCCTATGACTAGGTTTGGTCCAATAATATAAAAAAAAGGTGAAATATACCATTTACTACACTAGTCAATCTCTTGTAGATATGGAGACTAGATATATCCATTACCTTTTCATTTATTTTATAATAAAAACTAATAGATTACATGCTTTATCAAATAAATTATATGGTCATTAGAACATATATTATAAGATATTATCTTCAAAAGACATATGTTGGGTAAAATATCCAAATGTGTATGATTCCTTTAAAAAAATAAATAAAAATTAATGGTTTCTCAATTTAGCAAGGGACAAGTTATAGTCAACAAATTAGTAGCTACATTCTTGTTTGATTCTACTTCTCTTGACAAAGTCTTCCTATTGACCAAATTTTTTATATCAATGATATTAAGATGGATCCTAATTATGGAATCCAAAATCCTAATCCTTCTAATAAAAAGTATAAGGAGACCAAAAAGGATATTGAGTAAGAGGAACCTTACGAGAAAGTAATTTTAAAAATCAATATATGAAACCTATATTTTGATGGTGCTAAAACCTAAATTCGGGTGGGTGTTGGTGTAGCCTTATGATCCCCAATGAACTTTTGATTTCCTTTACCTTTAGAAATAAACTTAATTAAACAAATAATAGTTTTGAATATGAAGGTCTAATCTTAATTCTTTAAGTTACCAAAAAAACTAGGTGTACAACATGTGCATGAGATTGGCGTTTTACAATTAATAGTTAGCCAAGTCAAAAGTAAATATCAAGTTATACTGTGGCGGCCATAAATTCTAGGCAGCCTGCCCGGATTCGTGGTGGCTACCGATTCCACCATGTAAATTCAAAAAAACAAAAAAAAAAATATCAAGTTAAAAGTGAGTGCCTTAAGGAATATCATGGCATGTTACAAGATATTTCCTAATCCTTTGAGTCACTTTTTCTATAACATGTGCCTATATTAAAAAACCAAGTTGTTGATTCCTTAGCCTCTTCCATTGTATTATATGATTCTCATAAAGACCTTGATTTTTTTATTATGTTGAAGGAAGGGGTTTTTTAAAGGGTCCCAACCCTTTTACATTTTAAAGAAAATAATTTTCTAGTTATTTTTGATGATATTTGAACCTGGTATTCATCAATGAGCACCTTAACTTCCATAAGTTATCCAATGCAGGTGATGTGCTCGTCAAACCTTTTAGGTTACAAAGAAACCTTGAGATCCACTCTTAGGTGGCCAAAAATATTATCTCATTTGGGTATACCACTATCTAGAGGGAATCCACAAGAGATTTTTGTGTCTCCCTTCGCATCGTAGAGGTTCAAACCATGGACCTCCCATTCAATGGGGCCAGGCTTACCTTATCCACTTGTGCTACAAATGTGAACACAAAAATTTTTAGGTTAGAAAGAAACTTCGAGAGCCACTCTTAGGTGGCCAAAAGTGTTATATCATCTAGGTATACCACTATTTAGAGGAAAGACAAGATATTTTTTGTGTCCTCCTTTGCATCGTAGAGGTTCAAATTATGGACCTCCCATTCAACGGGGACAGACTCACCTTCTCCACTTGTGCTACAAAGGTAAAATAAACTTTTAGGTTAGAAATAAACCTCAAGAGATGCTCTTAGGTGACCAAAAATTCCATCCCATCTAGGTATACCACTATCTAGAGGGAAGCAACAAGATATTTTTTTGTGTCCCCCTTTGCATCGAAGAGGTTCGAATCATGGACATTGTGTTCAATAGGATTAGGCTCACCTTCTTAACTTGTGCTATAAAGTTAGACTAGAAATTTTAGGTTATAAAGAAACCTCGAGAGTCGCTCTTAGGTGGTCGACAATATCATCCCATCTGGGTATACCACTATCTAGAGGGAAACCACAAGAGATTTTTTGTGTTCCCCTTCTCATCATAGAGGTTTGAACCATGGATATTTTGTTCAATGAGGCCAAGCTCACCTTATCCACTTGTGATACAAAGATGAACACCTTATAAAGACCTTGATGATACTAGGATTTTTACCATAAAAATCAGTAATGAATCCATCAGTTGTAATATCTATATTTATAAAAATCACACTAACAATTGACTTTATAGGTGCTGGAGAGTCTCATTCTCCTACATATGGGATAGTGGTGGACTAACTTTGTTAACCCTTGGGTAGGATGACAATGATCTAGTTGGACAAAGGTTTTGGGTTCCTTTTAAAGTATTTGTTTGTCACTTTCTACTATCTTCTTCTAGCAATTTGCCATCAATGGATCTTTTTTCCCTTTCCCACGATGCCATGTGTCACTTTTTTTCTATTTTATATTAAAATACTTTAAGTATTTAAAATAAATATTTAGAATAAGGGTTTAAAGGTTATCCTTTTAAATTAAGTTTAAAACTTTAGATAAAAGGGGAAATTTACTTTCACTATCAGCCTCAAAAGAGAAAGTTATTCTTTTCATACACTATAAATACCATTTTTTTCCTCATTTAAGCATCATTTATTTGTTCACTTCTTATTGTTGCTAACATTGCTCTCAAATCCTTACCTCTATTATTATCACAACACATATTTATTTCACTATATCTCTCTCCCTTTACCTTGCAAGTACAACCAAATCCATCAACTACTGGTTAGCTACCTTTCATAAAGGAGGTTGTGATGCTCTACTAGGATTTATAGCCAAAGGTCAAGAATTGTTGCTCGAGGACTAGTTTCCAAGGCATGTCATACCATTTACATATAGTCCAAGTGTGATATCTTTTTTCTTACTGTAGTGACATTACAAGTAGGGTAGAGTAGAAGTGAGTATCTCATTATGATTATTTTATGAATGGAATGGTCCTTGATGCCCTAGGTGTCAAGTAATTTATTTTTGCAACATTAGTATTAGCCCTAGCTTTAACTTTTATGGATAATCTTAGTGTAGTATAACTATTTAATGCTCTATTTTAATATTTACTTGGATTAGGGTAGTTTCAGCTTTGATTATCAAATTATTTCTTTACTGTCTTGATTTAAGCATTTTGGTTTATCTTGTATTAATTTGTATAATTGTATGCGACAACCGCTTTTTCCCATAAATAATATCAAACTTGAAGGAGATATTTTGCATGATAGAAGTCAATAACATGGAGTCTACTATTAGAATATATTACATTATTTGGTACATGCTAATGTACCACCTTGGGTACATCTTTACATTAGGAGTGTCCTAGATTAGGGTGTGAGTATTTACTTTATGAAATGTAATAAATACACAAGTATTATTATAATGTGTAAAGTATTTAATAATGTAGATGTGCATAATATTCCATGTGCACATGAGTTCATAGAGTTAGAAAGTGAAGAGTATCAAGAAGACTGAATTCCAAGCGTACTCCATATGAAGAGTCACATTCCATTATATATGTGTCTATGTGTGTGAGTGGGAGAGACATAATGTAGAGCGAGAGTGTGTGGAAGTATATTGTGTTGGAGATCTTTATTCTATCAAGATACTATTTTTGTGAGTATTTGTTAATGGAATTTTTATGATTTGTAGAAGTTATTTATGAGTTTTATATGTTTAGAATATTGCCATTGACTTATATTTCTTACAATAACTTTATTTTACATCTTGTGGTTATTTTACTTTAAGTATTAAGCATCAAAAGCTAACAATGGTATTAGAGCCACAAGGGATATTGATAAGAGATAGGGAGATCCACAAGAGAGATTTAGAGGAGATAAGGAGATTCCATTTACAAAATTTAAAAGTTGTAGTTTAGCTACAATATTTCCATGGGGTTGTAGGAAAAATCGTGAAGACTAGGAT